>SJYV01054512.1:776994-802617 GCA_006410875.1 Neotragus pygmaeus | reverse complement strand
AGAAGGCTGAGCACCGAAGAATTGATGCTTTTGAACTGTGATGTTGGAGAAGACTCTTGAGAGTCCTTTGGACTGCAAGGAGATCCAACTAGTCCATTCTGAAGGAGATCAACCCTGGGATTTCTTTGGAAGGAATAATGCTGAAGCTGAAACTCCAGGACTTTGGCCACCTGATGCGAAGAGTTGCCTCATTGGAAAAAGACTCTGATGCTGGGAGGGATTGGGGGCAGGAGGAGAAACGGATGACCGAGGATGAGATGGCTGGATGGCATCACAGACTCGATTGGCGTGAGTCTGAGTGAACTCCGCGAGATAGTGATGAACAGGGAGGTCTGGCATGCTGCGACTCATGGGGTTGCAAAGAGTCGGACACGACTGAGAGACTGAACTGGAACAAAAGTCATGTAGACATACATCACACTCCTTGCAGTGGTAGCAAAGTCACCAGTCATCAAGGCACAGATTTCAGAGAGCAACAACCTGAATGCACAGACAAGTTAAAAGTTCCTCTTTATGCAAACAAGAATGATAAACAGGGCTGGATATGGGCAGCCCCAGATTAAAGAACACCAGCTACTCTTCAGTATTCAAAAAACTAAGATCATGGCATATGGTCTCAGCACTTCATGGCAAATAGAGAAAAAGTGGAAACAGTAACAGATTTTACTTTCTTGGGCTCCAAAATCACTGCAGATGGTGAGTTCAGGCATGAAATTAAAAGACTACTTGCTCCTTGGAAGAAAGGCTATGACAGGCCTCGATAGCACATTAAAAAGGAGAGATATCATTTTGCCGACAAAGGTCTGTATATTCAAAGTTATGGTTTTTCCAGTAGTTATATACAGATGTGAGAGTTGGACCATAAAGAAGGCTGAGTGCTGAAGAATTAATGCCTTTGAATTGCGGTGCTGGAGAAGACTCTCGAGAGTCCCTGGGACAGCAGGGAGATCAAATCAGTCGATCCTAAAGGAAATGAACTCTGAATATTCATTGGAAGGACTAATCTTTGGCCACTTATGCTAAGAGACAGCTCATTGGGAAAAAACAAGACAAAACAAAACACCTGATCCTGGGAAAGATTGCAGGCAGGAGGAGAAGGGGATGACTGAGGATAAGATGGGTGGGTAGCATCACTAACTCAATGGACATGAGTTTGAGCAAACTCTGGGAGATAGCAAAGGACAGGGAAGCCTGGCATGCTTCAGTTCATGGAGTCACAAAGAGTCAGACACAACTTAGAGACTGAACAAGCTACTCTGCCCATGAAACAACCCCAGAAGTAGAAAGAGCAGATTATTTTACTATGAGAACCTGAATTTGGAGAATTAAGTAGTCAACCATCAGGAAAACCTCAGGTTAACTGATCACTGGGGACGAGTTTCTGTCATTGAGGAAAGTCCCTGCAAGAAAACTATTGAAAAACCTCTGTATCCAGCAGAGCTCTGGGAACTCTGAGATGAGTTGCACTATCTGAGATTACTTAATGAAAAAGGTATATGCTACTTACCATACCCAGAAGAATGTTACTTACTGAACTCAAGAGTTTCTGCAGCTGCTGTGCCCAGTGTAACCTACATTAACCTGGCCATCCTCCAGCAAGATGGCAAAATAAACAATAAAAACATATGCTCCTTTCACTTAATCCCCAGAACTGTGTCCTGTGGGTGAGTTTTCTGGCCTGAACACTAGTTTTGTTTTGGCCTCAATCAGTGTCCCTGGAGTTTACTTTGTATGGAATATACTTTACAGGTCTTTCCTAAGGTTCCCCAGTGTAGGGATGGCTACTTCAATCAGCACAGGGAAAACTGCTTTATCGCTGCTGCTGCTACTGCTAAGTCACTTCAGTCGTGTCCAACTCTGTGTGACCCCATAGACGGCAGCCCACCAGGCTCCCTCGTCCCTGGGATTCTCCAGACAAGAACACTGGAGTGGGTTGCCATTTCCTTCTCCAATGCATGAAAGTGAAAAGTGAAAGTGAAGTCGCTCAGTCGTGTCTGACTCCTAGTGACCCCATGGTCTGCAGCCTTCCAGGCTCCTCTGTCCATGGGATTTTCCAGGCAGGAGTACTGGAGTGGGTTGCCATTGCCTTCTCCAGCTTTATCACTAGGAACACACAAAGTTGACTCAGTTTTCTATTTGCAGATTACCACCCTGAGGTCATTTATGAACTTAACTATCTCATCATATAGACTTTTGATCCAGCTGCCATAGCTGAATTAGGTTTTTTCCTGAATTAGTATCTTTATTCCACTATTATATTATTTAAAATTTTGTATTGGAATACAACTGATTAACAATGTTGTGATAGTTTCAAGTGAATAGTGAAGGGACTCAGCCATACATATATACATATATATCCATTCTCTCCCAAATTCCCCTCACATCCAGACTGCCATAGAACACTGAGGAGGGTTCCCTGTGCTACACAGTAAGACCTTGTTAGTTACACATTTTAAATATAGCAGTGTGTACATGTTCTTCCCAAACTCCCTATATTCCCTTATTATAATGAAAGCCAAGCCTCTTTTGCTCTACAACTGTGATAGGAAATTATTAGTCTACAGCTGGCCTGCTAGAGAGTGAAGGAAAGACAGGGTANAGGAGAAAAGCATCAGGGAGGACCAGTGGGGAAACTGAATGGCTGAGGGATTTGTGAAGGGATAGTCAAGTCAAGGCAGTGGCAACCCCCCACTCCAGTGCTCTTGCCTGGAAAATCCCATGGATGGGGGAGCCTGGTGGGCTGCAGTCCATGGGGTCGCTGAGGGTCGGACACGACTGAGCGACTTCACTTTGACATTTCATTTTCATGCGTTGAAGAAGGCAATGGCAACCCACTCCAGTGCTCTTGCCTGGAGAATCCCATGGATGAGCCTGGTGGCTGTCTCTTATACACATCTGGACTGGGATGGGGGGGCAGGACAGGGATGGGGAGGCAGGACGGGGATGGGAGGGCAGGACCAGGATGGGGGAGCAGGACCAGGAAGGGGCTGCTTCGTCCCTCCTCAGGGGCTGCCTTACACTCTAGGCCCGAGGGCAGAGAGATACTGCTGCTGGGAGTGGGTGCTAAAGTGCCTTTGACTCTCAAGTCCACATTCCTTCTATTACTTAGAGGATGCTGGCTTTGTGACTACTACTAAAACCCAGAGCCACCAGCAGAGTGCACTCTGTGAGCAGAGGTTCCTTTCCTCTGCGGAGGGAAACAATTCTTCACCCCGATCAAGGCAAAATGCATTCTTAACTGATACTTCATGTTTAGCATGGGAGCAATTTAATAAGAAATTAGAATTAACTCATGTTCATGAGAAAATAAACAGGCAATTTGAAGATGCTACAAAATAAACCCTATTTAAAATAAACCTATTGAAAACATTTTTCTATATAGAATACTTTTTAAGGGTGGGGGAAACCCAGAGCAGTGCATCCAGAAACTGCATTGTGGTCTATGGCTTTCACCATGGAATTAAAAAGTCCTTCCAAATCAGGCCCACGTTGAAAGACTTGTACGACCATCCACTGTCTCATGACGGTAGAAAAAAAGCTCTTTGTTTCCCTTCAGTTCCCTACATTTTTTTTAAAGCTCATACATTTCTATATTTGTTAGTAAAATGTTTCTAAATTTATTAGTGCTGTTCTAAAATTGCTTGTAAAAATTAGATTATATTTAATAATAAACCTCTCTGTTTAAATAAACCTCTCTGTTCCTAATCTCAATAAGCTATTTAAATAACTTGATTATTGGGACTTCCCTAGTGGTCCAGTGGCTAAGACTCCAGGTTCCCAGTGCAGGGGGCCCAGGTTTGATTTCTGTCCAGGGAACTAGATCCCACATGCTGCAAATAAAAACAGATCTCGTGTGCCACAACTAAGACCGGGTACAGCCGAATCAATAAATATTTGTTTAAAACCATTAAAAAAATAAAAAACATAGCACAGAGAGCCACAGGAAATGCTACAGTGAATATACATATATACTCATATGTGTGTATACGGTGCAGAACAACTCCGGGATAAGCCCACGCTGCAGCAGGTGTTTCCAGAACTCTTGCACATCACAGAGAGTTCTGGCCTCCGTGGTCTAAGACATGCTGTGGAGCAAGTGCACAAGCAGTAGAAATGCCAACACTTTGAATCAGCCTCATGAGCTAAGGGGCTTCTGTGGATCATCAATATGAAGGGAGGGTTAGCTGCTTCCAAACAAACAACAGAGCCAGGAGTCAGCGTCCAAGCTCTGGGCCTCACTGAGCCAACTCCTGACCCGCTTCTCACAGCACTCTCCTCGGCAGAGAAATGAGAGTAACAGACAGTCCCCAACACACATAGTGGTTAAAACAATTACAGGAGTCTAAACCTTTAAAGCAGTTGAAATAGCTCATGGGATTGAGTCACTGCTCAGTAAGTTTAGTTACTATTATTATAGCCAAGGTTCCTTGCTCAACTGTGGATGGGTATTGTACATTGCAAACCCTACACTTTGGGAGGCGCAAATATCTAGGGCAATCTATTTCAAAAGGGAGTGAGGTTGTACAAAGGAGTTCTCATTCCTGACTATCCTAAACACCCACAGACCTTTACTAATTAGCTACCCAACACCCCAACCCAGACCATCTGATCTAGAAATGAGAACAGGGAACTCCCCCCACCCCGCACTCCATAAGGGTGATAACTGAATAAAAAGGTTCTGTGCAACCCAGAATATTATTTTCTTGGTGTGGACTGACTCTGCTGTCCTGGGTAAGTGCACTCCTGGTTTATAAAGAAATCCCCTGTTCTCCTATTCTCAGCCCTGCAACAGCTAGACACACTATCTAAGCATAAATTTCTCTAGACTGAGATTTGATCCAAGCTTAAGGGTCAGTACAGATCATCAATTAGCTCCTCGTGGATTTCGGCCTAAATTTAACCATCAACAGCCAACTGTCTCTGAGCCAGATGTAATATAACATTACTAAAACTCTTAGTGATAACTACGTTTATCCTTAGAAGTTGGCAGTTTCCTAAAACAAAAGCTGATTTCTCTTAGACGTAGGGGACTGGCCAACATTCCATCTGTCCAGCATCTTCTGAGAGCCCAGCCCTGGAACGGGCTCTCTTACAGCCACAGTATCCCTGAGCCCTGAGGGCTGGCAGCTTTCCATGAGATTCTGTGGACTGGAGTCAGCTCTAGTCCCTGCTTTGCCAATAACTAGCTGTGTGTGCTCAGGCAATTAAAAGCTCTGGCCACTTCCCCATCTGTAATCACAGAGGAGCAGCACAAGATCTAAGGGCCCCACTACCCTTAACATATATCCTCCTGTAAGCCACAAAAACTGGACCACCCATTCCCCTTCACAGTGGGCTGGGCCAGTCCCTCGTTGGAAGAAGTCAAGTTTAAACACTCTGGCACAGGAGTCCCAAGCACACATGACTATAAGAACCGAGAAAGCAAATGATGGGGGCGGGATGGGGGTTCCAGCAGCCTGGAGGGGAAAATCAGGCGTGTGGAGTGGGTTTGCTCCTGCTTTGATGCCCCGGGTCTCAGGAGAAGCTGTGCATTGTGAGAGCCACGGGGACCTTCTCAACTGCTCAGGTGGTCGTGGCAGACGCCATCAATGCCCTGCTCTCCAGACCAGCTCCACCTGCAGGCAGGGCAAGTCCCATGGGACCCCAAGCAGGCCTGTCCTCCCAGGCTTAAGCCTGAAAGCTCAAAGAATTCCCACCTGGTATTTTGGAAAGAAGTCAAAATTCATTTCACTGGAACAAGTCTGAGGACAGCCACCAGAGAGATCGCTGAGTTTTTCTCTTCATCAGTGACTTATGGGCAGCTCAAAGCCTTTTTGATTTTCTTTCTGCCTCTGGTCACATCTTTCTCCATCCCAGATCCTTTACCCGTGCCAGAATAAAGCTCTTCTGGCCCTCTTGTTAAACACTGTCTTTGACAACTGTTAGTGAGTTTCCTATTGGAAATGATAGAAGTATTACCCACCACACCACCACATCCCCCTCCATCACCACTATGTACTGGGCACATCTGACATCGGCCCTTAACACCAGACGCCTGCATGCATTCTGGCTTAAAGACCATATTTATTCCATCTATTTGATTAGATTTCACCAATTTGAGGCTCAGTAGTGTATTGTGTTGAAGAAGGCAATGGCAACCCACTCCAGTGCTCTTGCCTGGAGAATCCCCTGGATGAGCCTGGTGGGTTGCCGTCTGTGGGGCTGCACAGAGTCGGCCACGACTGACGCAACTTAGGAGCAGGAGCAGCAGCAGTGTGTTGTGTATGATAGATCATAGGCAAGGATCATGCAGAGGAAAAGCCCTTCATTCTGTCTTCCTCAATTTCTCATCATCAATAAAACACAGTTTTTAGAAATCGCTCCCACATTTTGGCTGTCAAATGCTTAATAAAGGATACAGTGCTTCAAATACATACAAATAGCCTTTGGGAAACCTGTAGATTGGAACACAACAAATAAAACTTAGACTCTGATAATGAGTGTTATTAGTGAACATCTAACAGGTTAGAAAAAGCCAGGTTAGTAGCCAGCGAGTCCCAATCTTAAATGTTTCCACTGACTGCAACAAAATAGGGCATTTTAGAAACTGAAGCAGCAAGATTCTCTTCAATCCTGAAACATCTCCTAAAAGATGAATGTAAGAGAATGGAACGTACACACCTAAAAGTGCCTTTCCACTTTAAAAAGATTCGTTTTTCCAATAAGCTGCTACCCAGTTTTGGAGAAGGAAATGGCAACCCACTCCAGTACTCCTGCCTGGAGAATCCCATGGACAGAGAAGCCTGGCAGGCTACAGTCCATAGGGCTGCAAAGAGTCGGACACAACTGAGCAACTCAGCACGCACACAGGCACTACCCAGTTTACAGTAAATGTGTCACATTGTTGCTTGTTTTTAAATGTTCCCCAATCATCTGATGTCATCACAGGCTGCAGCAAAATGTTTCTGTTTTCCAATAGAATACAACCATTTTGATACTTAACTATTTTTTTCTCATTATCTAGAAGCAGCAAACAAAGATTCCACATTTTAGGAAGCCCAGTAATGTTTAAAATAGTTTGTCGTGTGTGTGTGCTACATCACTTCGGTTGTGTCCGACTCTATGCGACCCTATGGGCTGTAGTCCACCAGGCTCCTCTGTCCATGGGATTCTCTGGGCAAGAATATTGGAGTAGGTCTCCATGCCCTCCTCCAGGGGATCTTCCCGACCCAGGAATCAAACCGGTATCTCTTACATCTCTCTCTCCTGCATCGGCAGGCAGGTTTTTTACCACTAGCGCCACCATATGTAGCACAATATTTTGAATCCTCACATTAGACAAAATTATCGAATCATCCTCAAGTGTAAAACCCTTCAAATGCTGAAAGTAGTCTACCTTTTTAAAAAAGATAATGCTCTGAATAAAAATCTCTTGTAAGAATTTGAAATATTCTGCATGTGAAATATACACTAAACATCTTCAAAGAGTGTGACTTGACTTAATAATAGAAAGTTTACTATAAACCAATCTGACCAGTAACTCAGTTGGTAAGGAATCTGCCTGCAATGCAGGAGACCTAGGTTCTTTTGGTGGGTTGGGAAGATCCACTGGAGAAGGAAATGGCAACCCACTCCAGTATTCTTGCCCAGAGAATTCCACCCAACAGAGGAGGCTGCCAGGCTACTGTCCATTGAATCACAAGAGTTGGACACGACTTAGCAACTAAATCACCAGCAATCTGACCAGTACATGTTCACAAAAACTTCACTTAATTAAAAATACACTAAGGAAGTTACAAATTAACTCATTATGCAGTGAACAACCCTCTACAGGAGCCAGGAAGGAATCTGACAGCAGCCCTATAGCTCACTGTGCTCACTCTGGCGCTTGTGCACTCATCTGTGATCTATCCCCAGGGAGAGATTCAATTTAAAAGGATGGGAAAAGAAGGGAGGGTCCTTCTTAGAAAAAACACTCCCAACATCCCCCTTGCCTTGCTTTTGCAAAACCATGGGCTTTCCAATATGTATTACAGAATTTTAATAGGTCTTATCATCTAAGTCAGAACTAAAGAGCATTTCATAAACAATTTTTTTGTGTTTCTTAAAATGTTCAAGAAAATAATTTCTCAGGGCTATATCCTGACCCAAGATAGGTGTTATCAGTCCCAGAGCATCTCATAGCACAGAGAAATACCAAGGTTTGGCTTTTGAAATGTGACATATTTCTGATGCCTGTATCAGATCTAATCTTCAGGCTCATCTTTTAGAAATTATGCCCTTCTGGACAAACATATACAGATGTGGGAATGCCAGACTGTTGAGAGTGAGACTCTGGGCCTGGAAAACACACCATGAGGCAATGAAAATTTAATGTTACCAAGGTTTCCAAAAAATATAGTTAATATTTCAAAACTTTCAACTAGGTAATAAATCAACGAGTGGTTGAAATCACACTTTTACACCAGTGCGTCCTTTGCCCTTTATTCACCCTAACGGGAGCTGAACAATACATTAGCATTGAGGTAGAGTCTTTGGTTGGAGAAGGCAATGGCACCCCACTCCAGTACTCTTGCCTGGAAAATCCCACGGACGGAGGAGTCTGGTAGGCTGTGGTCCATGGGGTTGCTAAGAGTCAGACACGACTGAGCGACTTCACTTTCAGTTTTCACTTTCATGCATTGGAGAAGGAAATGGCAACCCACTCCAGTGTTCTTGCCTGGAGAATCCCAGGGATGGAGGAGCCTGGTGGGCTGCTGTCTCTGGGATCGCACAGAGTCGGACACGACTGAAGCGACTTAGCAGCAGCAGCAGCAGAGTTTTTGGTTGCAGTTGTGATTTGCCATGACTTTAAAATTATCACAATTCAGTATGAGCAAAATGCTTTTTTAAACATTCACTCTTTAGGGATTAGTGAAATTCAGTTAGGTCAGTATCCCTAGAAAACAAAATGTATGTTGCCAAGTAGCTTTATTTACCTGACAGAGTCCATTGTTCATCTAAGTTCTGTGAGAGGAGGTGATGATCATTTCTGTCCTGACTATCCCAGAGAACTTATTCTAGCTGCCTCACTCTAGCTACAGAATTCTAAGTTAAGACAGAAAAGGCTCAAGGCATCAAATTTTAGTATTTAATAGGAAATGCATAGTGGATAAATTGTTATTTCACAACAAAACAGTCTGAGTCATCCACCTATATGAAATTATCATCCTTAGCACAGGTATATTAAGCTGTCTGTGCCCCCAGGTTTTGCATCCAACGATTCAAGCAACTATGTAAATATTTGGGAAAAAAAATTTTCCAGAAAAGTCTACAAGAAAAACTTGAAATTGTCATGTTTCAGTATATTTGCATAGCATTTGCATTGTATTAGTAATCTAATAAATAATCTAGAGATGAGTTAAAGTATACAGGAGGATGTGCTTAGGTTACACAAATACCACGCCATTTTATATAAGGGACTTGAGCATCCACAGATCTTGGTGTCCAGGGAGCTCGCATCCACAGATCTTGGTGTCCAGGGAGCTCTGGGAACTAAGCTCCCATAGATACTGAGGGACAGTTGTATGTATAATATTACATGAAAGTCCTCCTGCTAAAAAATGGAATTTCAGTAAGGTGAATTATTCCTATAATTTCTTGAGTTGCCCACAGAATGAGCAAATTTGCAATTTGAGGAAGGAACCTATTAAGCAATCTTCCTTCTATAGACTACAATTGCCTCCTGTTTCGTTATTACAGTTTTGCGGTCAATCATACAGCGAGGGGACCCCATATCCCCTCCCACATAAAATACACCAAGCAAGTCATTGTGAACAGAGCTGCCTGCATCACTCCCACACCTCAGCCTGGAGAAAGATGTTGTTTTGTTCTCAGTCCAACTTGTCTTTCCTTTCCTGGCTAAAATTAAAAGCAAAAACAGCTTCAAGTGCACATGGAACATTCACCCAGATTCAACCACAGGCTGAATTTTAAAACAAGCCTCAGTAAATTTCAAAGGACTGAAATAATACAGCGTATGCTCTCTAGTCACAGAGTTAAATTATAAATCAATGATAAAGATATTTGGAAAATCTCCAAATGTTTGGATATTTGAAGGTTAAGGGACATACTTCTAAATAACCTAAGGCTAAGGGAAATTTAAAAGATTTTGAACCAAATAATAATAAAAATTCAACATATCACAATTTGTGGACTGGAGCTAAAGCTTGATGGTAAATTTATAGGTCTATGTGCTTATTTTAAAAAGAAAAAAAAAGGTAGATGGCAAGACAGAGAGCAAGTGGGAATTTGCTGTGTGACACAGGAGCTCAGTCCAGTGATCTGTGACAACCTAGAGGGGTGGGGTGAGAGATGGGAAGGGGGCTCAGGAGAGAAGAGCTATATATACACACCTGTGGCTGATTCATGTTGGTATGTGGCAGATGCCAACACAGTATTGTAAAGCAATTCTCCTCCAATTAAAAAGGAAGGGAAAAGGCCTAAAAACAATTACCTATGGTTCTAGCTTAAGAAGCTTGAAAAATAAACAAGCAAATTAAACCAAAGTAAGCAGAAAGGAAATACTAAAGTTAAGTGAGAAACCAATAAAATGGAAAGTGGACAAATGCAGAATATAAACCAAAGGTTGGGTCCTTGAAAATTAATAAAAGTGATAAACCCCTAGCTATACTAATCAAAGAAAAAGTGAAATCAAAATCTGTGAATGCAAAAGGGACATCACTACAAATCNTAAAATGGAAAGTGGACAAATGCAGAATATAAACCAAAGGTGGGTCCTTGAAAATTAATAAAAGTGATAAACCCCTAGCTATACTAATCAAAGAAAAAGTGAAATCAAAATCTGTGAATGCAAAAGGGACATCACTACAAATCCTAGATATTAAACAGTTAATAACAGGATATTACGAGAAGCTTTATGCTGATAAATTTGACAGCTTGGAAGAAATGACCAATTCCTTGAAAGACACCAAATTACCAAAACTGATAACAAAAGATATAGAAAATTTGAATAACCTGGTTAAACGATTCATAATTTTAAACTTTCCTACAAAGAAAACTCCAAATTCGAACGGTTTCACTGCTGAATTCTCTCATAAATATTTAAGGAAGAATTAATGTCAATTTTACATAAACTCTCTATGTAAATATGAAGGAAAACTTTTCAACTCATGTTGAAAGGTCAGCATAACTTGATACCAAAATCAGACAAAGACATTAAAATATAAGTTATCTCCCTCATGAACACAGGCACAAAAATCCTTAACAAAATATTAGCAAAGTAAAGCCAGCAACATATAAAAGCAGTCAGATATAAAGTGATTTCACCCACAACCACAACTCTTAAGACTCCCTCTCCAAAATCCAAATCTTTTTTTGTTTTCTAATGGATAAATTAACTATGTGTGGAAATCAATGAGCCTGCATTTTAGATTGTACTATACAGCTACAACAGAGAAGGCACTGGCACCCCACTCCAGTACTCTTGCCTGGAAAATCCCATGGGCGGAGGAGCCTGGTAGGCTGCAGTTCATNGGGTGAGGGCTGAGAGATAATGAGCAGATGCCCACAGGCTCCTCCTATTACCAGGCAGCTGGGCCAAATGAAAAACCCACGTGCCTGGAATCGGGCGCTGGGTTCTCATCCTGACTGCTAATTCCAGGAGTGACCTTGAGTGAGGCCGTACCCACAGGTCTTAGGCTCCCCAGCTGTCAAGTGGGAAGAGTAAGCCCACCTGATCTACCTCTAAAAGCAGCGCTGGGCATTTCACAGAGAGTCTCTCTCAGCGTTCTGCTCTCTCAGGAAGCATCTTCCAATTACTCCAGGCTAATGTTCTTTCCCTTCTCTGGAATGCTAAAGTGACTCAAATAAGCTGATTAAAAATATTGTATATGATCATTGTAGAAAATCTGGAAAGTGCATACTAGGAAAAAAACCTTAAAATTACTCATCATCCCACCGTGCATATGCATATATTTGTAACATTATAACATCATACATATATATAAGTGGCAAAGATAATTCTCTACAAACACTTATGCATTTTTCATTTAATTCTGTATCAAAAGAATTTTATTACTAAAAAACACCTTTGTAAGTATCATTTTGCATTCTGTAAAATACTCTATTGTATGAGGGGGTCAATCTACTACCCATCTTGTTGAACATCTAGATGGCTTCCATTGTTTCAGTATCATAAATTATATTGCATGAATATCTTTGTTCATACAGCTTTTTCTTCTTCACTTTTGATCATTCCCTTAGACAGATTTCAAGAAATGACACCATCTGGTCAAAAGGTAACAGCATTCTGGAGGCTCATGTGGCATGCAGAAATGTCACAGCAATGTTCATACCCATCGGCAGAGTGGGACATGGCCAAGCTCCCACAGCCTTTCCATCATTTAATTATTTTCCCTTTAAAAAGTCTTTCTGTTCTGATCAGATCAACAAGAAATTGCTGCTTCATTCAGATGTTCAGAATTACTTGGTAAGTTCTTTTTCTGAGTGGGTTTAATTCTGCTCTGCAGATTTGTTAATTTTCTACTGCATAAATCTGTAGCTTACCTCTAACCTCCTAAGGTCTCAGTCCACAGTCATGAATTGAACTGAAATTCCTTCTCCAGACCTTGTTTGAATGTTTCAGTATGTTCCTGTCACTTTCCTACCTTGGTCCCACTCTCGGCCTTCTGAGAGGGTGGCTTCTCATTTTACTGACTCAGGATCTTAAGAGGTCTCCTGGAGAGCATCACACCTCAGGGTCTGGCAGCCATGATGGAATGCTGCAATGGCTTATGGGTCTTCCTCTCCCACTAGATGTAAGCTCCTTGAGGGACTCTGTATCCTTGGCCCAAAGTAGGAACTCCAATGCTAAGCTCCAGCCAGAAGTACCACTCAGATGTGTATATTCCTCCCCATTCCTAGTCACTCCTGCCAGTCTGTGAGCTGGGGAGATGGGTAAGAATGGCTGCCCATGTGTGTGGCTCAGGCCATACTCTCAGATCTCTGGTGGGGCTGCCTGCCCTCCAGATGCCCATGCTTCTCCACACCTGGANTGCCAACAAATGTCCATCTAGTCAAGGCTATGGTTTTTCCAATAGTCATGTATGGATGTGAGAGTTGGACCGTAAAGAAATCTGAGCGCCAAAGAATTGATGCTTTTGAACTGTGCTTGTAGAAGATTCTTGAGAGTCCTTTGGACAAGGAGATAAAGCCAGTAAATCCTCAAGGAAATCAGTCCTGAATATTCTTTGGAAAGATTGATGTTGAAGCTGAAGCTCCAGTACTGACTCACTGGAAAGACCCTGATGCTGGGAAAGATTGAAGGCAGGAGGAGAAGGGGATGACAGAGGAGGAAATGGTTGGGTGGCATCACTGACTTGATGGACATGAGTTTCAGCAAGTTCTGAGAGTTGGTGATGGACAGGGAAGCCTGGAGTGTTGCAGTCCATGGGGTTTTAAAGAGTTGGACCTGATTGAGTGGCTGAACTGAACTGACTAGGAGCTGAGAATAGTCCCCAGCTGATAACAGGGAAATAAGAATTTCAGTCCTACAACCATAACCAATTCTGCTGAACTCAGTGAGCTTGAAAAAGGATTCTGTGATCCAGAGAACATAATCTGCCAATACTTCAACATCACCCCTTTGAGAACTGAGCAGAGATCTTAGTCATGCCTATCCAGACTTATGATCTTAAGAAACTATGACATAATAAATGGATATTGTTTTAAACTATTAAATCTGGGCTACTCTGTTACACAGTAATATAAACTAATGCAATATTTCTCCCATCTCTTGTCTATTATCAATTTTCTGCCCTCTTCCTTCCAAGTTACTCAGTCTATCTCTAGTTCCAGAGAGGATGGTCCTACTTTCCTAAACCAGTTACTGTGAAATCATCTATTTGGGTAGAAAAGTCAGCCAGGACCAATAACTCCCTTGCCATTTGTTATTGGTCAAAACTGGGCATATGATGTGAGTTGACCTGGTAAGATGGAGAGAATGGCTTTTATTCTTCACTTGAAGGATAAACACACATACTCAGTACATAAACGAGGAAAATTGTTGTCCTAAATATTGCTATAATCAGATCATGAAGAAAGCTACTATGATGTGAAAGTTTACAAGCAAAGAAGATGTAACCTAGAAAATGGCAGAAAATGGCCCCAGATTATTAATCCTACTGTGTATCAATTCAGTTCTGTTCAGTTGCTCAGTCGTGTACGACTCTGCAACGCCATGGACTGAAGCACACCAGGCCTCCCTGTCCAACATCAACTCCCAGAGTTCACTCAAACTTATGCCCATTGAGTCGGTGATTCCATCCAACCGTCTCATCCTCTGTCATCCCCTTCTCCTCCTGCCTTCACTCTTTCCCAGCATCAGGGTCTTTTCAAATGTGTCAGCTTTTTGTACCATGTGGCCAAAGTATTGGAGTTTCAGCTTCAGCCTCAGCCCTTCCAATGAATATTCAGGACTGATCTCCTTTAGAATGGACTGGTTGGATCTCCTTGAAGTCCAAGGGACTCTCAAGAGTCTTNGAAGGGGATGACAGAGGATGAGATGGTTGGATGGCATCACCGACTCAATGAACATGGGTTTGGGTGGACTCCGGAAGTTGGTGATGGACAGGGAAGCCTGGCGTGCTGCGGTTCACGGGGTCGCAAAGAGTCAGACACAACTGAGCGACTGAACTGAAATGAATCACAGCTATTAACTATTCTTTGAAAAACAGACAGCTGGGAAACCCCCTTCTCTCTAATCTAAAAGAGTCAATGAAAGAGCTATCAGAGGAAACACCACCAGGATGTGCAACCTAATGAAAATGTAAAACTAAGGAACAGTCAATGTACTCCATGCATCGATAGTCCATGTTTGGTTAGACTGAATTTAGAGTTGATTTTTCTCATTAACAAACTGTGTTATAGAAGAAATCAGACAGAAATAAATTACTTAAATAACTGCATGGCGTGTCTGACTCTTTGCGATCCCATGGACTGTATCCCACCAGGCTCCTCTGTCCATGGAATTTTCCAGGCAAGAATACTGGAGTGGGTTGCCATTTCCNTGTGTTATAGAAGAAATCAGACAGAAATAAATTACTTAAATAACTGCATGGCGTGTCTGACTCTTTGCGATCCCATGGACTGTATCCCACCAGGCTCCTCTGTCCATGGAATTTTCCAGGCAAGAATACTGGAGTGGGTTGCCATTTCCTCCTCCAGGGGAATCTTCCTGACCAGGGGTTGAACCCAAGTCTCCTGAAATTCCTACATTGGCAGACAGATAATTAATTTTGCACTACTGTCTATATTCAATAAAAAGTGAGAACTACAGAGAATAAACTTGAAGAATGATCTCGAAATGTTGGAAACAGGTTACTTTAGACATTCCAGAACGTGGGAAGCAACCAGTCTCATGTCTCCATCTCCTTTTATAGCTAAGACTCTCCACAATCTCAACTGAGAACCGCAGTATCCAAACCCAGGCTCAGAAACACGAGCAGCCAGAGCCAGAGGGATAGAGGGAGAAGCGGGAGTGTGCGGCGCAGATCTGGTCCCAGGGGCTCGCTGTGTGTTTAGGTGGCTGAGCTAACAGTTGTGAGGTCAAAGGTTTCTCATTTGTACAATTTGCCTTTCATTTTTTAACAGAAGCCAAAGTTTATTCTGTGATTATGTGGTCAGGCAAGGAGGAGTTCCTATTTTGGCAGTCACAATAGGCAAAAGCAGAAAGCCCTTCTAGGTACTTGGCTATATTCAGCTTCAAGGACAGGTGAAGTCACGCCCTTAATCTCGGCCCAAACAAGGAACGGAAAAGAGGTCTGCCACAAACACCCCAGAGCAGCACTTATCCCGAGGCCGGAGAAACGAAAGGCAGATCCCCTTCCTCAACACACTTATATCACTGTGGAGGCAAAACCACCGCAAGGCAGTCTGCTGCACATTCAAGAGAACAGGGGCATGAGCGTGCCGGGTGCACGCGCAGAAGCCTGGGCCTGAGGACATGCCCGGGCTAAGGGCAAGGAGGGAGGCAAGACCAGCTGTGGGCTCTCACTGGACAAGTGAAGAGTGCATTTTCCCTAAAGGCTACGGGTCTTACTACACGCAATGTCCTCAACTATTTTCTTTTTTTTTTAATGCCAGTTTTAACCTACTAAGAAACAAACTCCCCTCTCTCTCCCAGATGAACTATCCTGCATGATGCCTGCATCTATAATTTCAAGGAAAATACCTTTATTAGCTAGTTGGACAGAACAATCACACTTTTACAAGTACCACTGGTCCTGGAAAAGCTGGTACTAGACTCATCCATCATACAAATAGAATCCTAGATTTTTTTTTTTTAAGTATAGTTGATTTACAATGTTGTGTTAGTTTCAGGTGTATAGCACTGTGATTCAGTTATTATATATATATATATACACACACACATACACATTCTCTTTCAGATTCTTCTTCCTTATAAATTGTTACAAAATATTGATAAAATCCCACTTTTAATCAGCTCCATGTCACACAAAACTACTGTGTACTCAAATGTCATTAAAATGCAGGGCAGTATGTTGCCACTTCATACAAAATATTGCTAATTTTACTTGTAAATATAAAGTGTTTAAAGAATACACTACTACAAGACATAAACCAGAGAAAACACAAATGAGGGTGTTCAGTGAAAGGCTATGGATGATGTATCCGAACAAAATACCGACCAGAAAAGTGAGGAAAGATGACGCCCAGGAGAAGGTAACTAACTCTCCGTATCACCATCCCCTTAAATAAAACAACCAAGCACTGAAACATAAGTTTTTATTAATATACAGTCAACAACTAACTAAAATAGAACAGAAAGGGGACATTAATGGAAAAACTAGTGAAAACCAAATAAAATCTGGAGTTGAGTAACACAAGCCATGGTAAGCAGCGGTAGAAGTCGGGGCACAGACAAGCAACCGTTAGGGTTCACCCCCCACAGGCTCCCAGGAGGCAGAGCGGAGCGCGGAGGATGTCAGAGACTTTAGCTCGAGAGAAAACATGAAGAGACCAGCTGGTGGGAGTCAGGCCCCCCACCCACCCCCAAAGGAGGAGGGAAGGAAATNGGTGGGCTGGGGTCCTCTCCAGATGACCACCAGTGCAGCAAGAGCTGAGAAGCAGACATATCTCCCTGGAAAAATCTCCAAACTGAGTGGCAGGAGATGTCCCTAACAGCTCTTCTAGATGAGGAAACAGTAGTTAATTCAAGCAGACTCAGATGCTCTGAATGCAAAATGAGGGAAAAGTGTTATCAGTGGATCTGTCTCCTGGGAAATACATGTGCTATTAGGGTTCATCCTCTTTCATGACCTCAAAGTCACCAGCCTTTTGAATCGGTGGCGGTGGCTCTAGACAACTTTCTCTGTCAATCGCCTTTGCAGTTACAACAAAACAGAGGTTTACCATGAGTTCTTGGCAGGACAGTAAGAAGAATGCTCTTTTGGCTCCACGCCATCTCACACTCCCACTCCTCCCACCTGTCACCCCCGGGTCTCCTCCTCATTCATGTCAATCTATTCCGAAGCTTCACAACATCTCCCCTACCAGCCTCTTCTGTATTTTATGAACAACAAACTCTCTTTCCTTCCCTCTCCTCCTGAGGGCTCAGAAACGAATTTTTATTCTGAGCCAAAAAAAAAAAAAAAATTAAATAGCATGTATCTTTTTTTTTTACTTCAACAGTGATCTTAAATGTTTAAAATGTGAAACAACTCTACAAGTCTATTTGTGAAGAAAACATCAATAATCTACTGAGCACACAACACTGGAGAGGTCTCAAATCGCTGGCTTTTTATTTTTATTTTTTATTTTTTTGCTGCACCATCCAACTTGTGAGATCTTAGCTCCCGAACTAGGGATCCAATCTGCATCCCATGGATTGGGAGCACAGAGTCTTAACCACTGGACTGCCAAGGAAGTTCCTCAGATTGCTGACTCTTGAGTTCAACTTTGAACAGTCTCAGGCTCCATTTACTGCCAAGGGTCCTCCTTGTATGATGTGAAGATAGCACCTAGTTCATGGGTTACAAATCTGGGTTACAAAGGTCTAGGAGAGTGCCCTGGACTTAGATGACATTCCGTTAAAGTGTATTATCATCTTCTCATTATTCTCCACTATATCCTTCTCCCAAACAGGAAACTTCTTGGGACGCCTGGGTTCCAGGACATGAACACAAAAAGGACCAGAACACAAAAAAACCACACACCCAGGCCCCGGCGCTTGTCTGCCCTTGTTTTCGTGTGTGTGTGTGTGTGTGTGTGTTTTCAGTCCTGTCCAACTCTTTGTGACCCTTTGGACTGTAGCCAACCAGGCTTCTCTGTCCATGGGATTTTCCAGGCAAGAATACCGGAGTGGGTTGCCATTTCCTCCCACAGGAGATCTTCCTGACCCAGGAATCAAACCCGAGTTTCCTGTGTCTCCTGCACTGCAGGCAGATTCTTTACCCACTGAGCCATCAAAGCAATTTCCTACGGAACTAGAGCCACAGGTCTGGTCAGTAACTTCAGACCTCTCATCTGCACAGCTCAAAGACCCAACAGAGCTTCCTCAGCTCAGGAGAGAAGTCTGAGACCAGCTTCTGTGACAAATCTGATAAATACCTGGATTTAGGATAAATCAACCCTGATAAGACCCCACTTGATCAGTACCTGACATACTGAGAACTGTCCTTCACACTCGTCTTTCAAAATGAATTGAAGTCAACTCTAAATTTCAGACCCTTAAAACTCCTGTCAATTAATGCAGCACACAGAGCCGAAGGCAAGCAGCCAAGTTCTCCCCAGCCTAAAACCTGCGTCCTCTGAACACCAGACCATCCTCACCAGCTGTGATGGATTTTTACATGCAGCACTGACTAGCAGTGGCTATCGGAAGCTGAAGTGATGGCTACAGGTAGCATGAAGACTGATCCTGCATATCAGCTGCCCAAAGTCAATGCCACCATCAGGGGACTTCCCAGGCAGTCCAGGGTTAAACTTTGCCTTCCAATGCAAGCGGTTCGGGTTCAGTTCCTGGTCAGGGAGCTGAGATCCCATATGCCTCCTGGCCAAAAAAACCAAAGCAGAAAACAAAAGCAGTGTTGTAATCAATTCAGTAAAGACTTTAAAAATGGTCCACGTTTAAAAAAAAAAAAAGGCAGTGCCACGGTCAGAGGAGGGAAGAGGAAAACAGAGCTGGCCTGAGGGCTGGCAAGCCACGTGACTGCCCCTGCATGGCTCTGCGTCCCTGGTGGGCCCTCCCACTGCGGCCCATTCCTGCCTTATACAGCAGCGCTGGGCACCTGGCACAGATACCGCCGGCACTCAGGACTGCCTACAAGACTGCTCCAAGGAGAAGAGTGCTTCTGCCCGGCGAAGAGGTTCCCAGACACAGCTGAGCCCATGCAAGCAGCAGCAAACAGCCAGCCCAGGCCCTCCTGGTGACAGACGGAGCCCAGCAATCCCAGGGCCCAGACAGCCACCACAGCCCCACTCCTGCATCTCCTTCTCCCCCATGGACCCTCCACAGTCTCCCTCAGCAATGATCATAAATAGCGCAACAGCTCCATTTTACAGTTAAAGGCAACAAAACAGATGGCTATGCTTCTCTTAGCATCAGTCATGTTGGAGGAAGATTTGCATTATCCATGTAAATCTTGAAATATTTGCCGTAAGAAATTCCAGTTTAAAAAAAAAATGTTCACTGCGAAGAGGAATTCAGTAGCAAGACCATTATATTTCCCATCTCAAAAGTAATAACATTTTTAAGTTAGCCCAATATTTGGCTGTTTACCTTCCAGGATTGAAAGACTAAAAGGTTTCCTTTCACCACTAATGGGAGAGATGGCTGCCCTGACCACCACTCGCCTCCCTGCTCTATCTTCACTTCAGGGCTTTGCAACTGCGATTGCCTGGCCACTAAGTCAGCATAAACAGGCATCTGTTTACCAGCATATCAGTGAAATCTCTTGTCTACACCTCCAAATTACCTGGCTTTGATAACCACTCTTTATGACAAACAACAAAGAATTATAGTCTTTACAAGCCTGTGACTGGAGCAGGGCCAGGACTGGGGTGAGACAAGGGGGACCTGTCTAGGAGACGAAATTTAAGTGGGGCGGGGGGCAGAATCTCAGTAGTTGTGATAAGCACTTTTAATGAAAATTTTGGGGAAAAAAGTCAAAATTAATGTCAAAATCCATGATGAATAAAATGTCAAAATCTCAGATAAAAACAGGGCCATTTGAGGAGAGTTTAGAAAACTTCCCTCCAAATGTTCTTTATGATCACAGGCCACACTGCTCCCCCGCAGGAATCAGAAGAGGCTCAGCTGGTACCACTATACTTTTCAAGGTACTGTACTGTGAGATTAAAAAAATTTTTAATTTTTGTTTTTAATATATTATTTATGAGAAAACTATTATACACCTATTACAATACGGTCCTATATAGTCTATTGTGTTAGTTGAGTACTTAGGCTAAGTTGGTTGGCTTAAGAAACATGCTCTCGAAACAGAACTCATTTGCACGTAAAGACTTACTGTATGTAATTGCATGACAGTAATTAACCTTGAAATTTTTCTATGCAAAAAAGCTCCCCTCATTTGTCCTCTTCAATTACAACTCTTCAAAAATCAAAACTAGAGCAGTAACTAAATAATACTCTCTAATATACTAGAACTTCTGACAGAATTATTTGCCTTGTTCCAGCAGAAACAGCTTTGGAAATGCATATGTGCAACTTTTAAACTTTTAACTTCTTTCAAATATTTCTAATATTTTAACCTACTGGTAGTCCTGTTTCGTGGCCATTTCATATGACACTTTTGGCTAAAAAACTAAAGAACTGATGCTTTGCATCTTTGAGAAAGGCAGATTACAGTTTTGTAATAGTGCCAGCAAAGCATCCAACAGTTTGCAACTGTCAGGTATTTATCATCAACAGAAACAAGTATTTTCTCTGTCCCAATATAACTGTCAGGTGACCAATACACTTTTCTTCGAGTGCCAAAGTTTCTCCCTTTTGTTTCCCATTATAAGAAATAATGGGAAATGCATCGTTAGGCTTTACTTTTTAAAATCTCTTTGCAGTTAGCAGATATTCCCAATTTATAAAGATTGCAAGGTGCAGCACAAAAGTCTCCTGAAGGTGCTTTTTATAGTGCATGCTGAGTGATCATGTGTGGTCCACAATTCCTCTGAGAAGCTCCCATAGATGTCAGTTTGAGTACACAGCATCTCATCTAGGGGAACAGGCAACAGAACCTTGAGTTCTCAGATCAGGGAGAAGTCCCAGGCTCCCTCTCCCTCTCGAGGTGAGCCCCCACCACTGCGGTGTGTGCTTTGCAGTTAAGTGGTCACATTACCTCACAGCCTGACCTCCTCCACCCCAGCTAGGAACTCCAGTCAGACATTCCTAGGTTCCAATCCTGCCTGTCTCACCCACAGGCTCTGAGAGACAGTGCCAATTAGTTAACCACACCAAGCTTCAATTTCATCTCCTATCAAAATGGGGATAACATCACCCACATCACAGGATCAGTGTGAGGACTTAATCAAATAACGTACACAAAACCCCTAGACTGTGATATATCCCGGCAATCAACACCACTGTCAGCCCCAGAACACCGGAATCCCAAATGCCTTGTAGCACAGCCAAACAAATTAAAAAAAAAAAAAAAAAGTTCTTAATACTGTTGTTAGAATACTGAAAACATTTATTTTTAAATCATGCAAGTCAAATGTTTCATCCTTAAACAACATAAAAGCAAACACTGGGTGCTGACTTTATGTAGCACTAACTTCTCTGCCACCCTCACCGCTGCTCATCCAAAATTGAGTATTACGCGTTGGAACTCTACAGAAGTTTGCTGACATTCTTCCTGAGCTTCCGGCAGCATCCTTAAGACCTGGCTCAACACCCTCAAACTTCCCAGACAGATGGTCTCATCTCTTCCCTTCCCTCTTCCCCAAACTCAAAGCAGTCTTTTCATCATATGTTCATCCAACTGGGCTCTCTCTCCTCACAGTTCATTTAATCAAAGGACCCATGACTAACAGTGACTGAGAGTCATTCATGAAAGAAAGATGCTGAGACATGTTCCCAACAGTCAGAGGATGGCTCACGTCCACTCTTACATCCCGGCTCTGTGGGCAGACCTGCAAACACCTTGCTCTACGTCCACTCTGACACTCTGTGCCCTTGCAGGCTTCCCTGAGGTGGACAGGGAAGCTCAAGCTTTGTGCCCACTGCTCTCTAACCCGGGAGCCCCGAAACCAGCTGTCTGAAGATGGAGTGTAGGCGCGGGGTTTGGGCAGCACTTGGACCATCCGCTTTCCTGTCTTCATAGCATGAAACACAGGGAAAATGTGAGTGCAGGAGCCAAAGGCAGCCATCCCCTCCACCCTCACCCCTGTCTCTTNAACCAGCTGTCTGAAGATGGAGTGTAGGCGCGGGGTTTGGGCAGCACTTGGACCATCCGCTTTCCTGTCTTCATAGCATGAAACACAGGGAAAATGTGAGTGCAGGAGCCAAAGGCAGCCATCCCCTCCACCCTCACCCCGAGGGCTCCAACCCACTCTCAGCCACCAGGAGCCCCCTCCACCTGCCCCCAATCCACCTGCCCCTGCAAAGCCCCACATGGCAAACAGGACCCCCGTCCAGACCCCATCTGGAACAGTTCACCTGTATCCAGCTCTCCACCTCTGAGCAGCAGCCCCTCCCTCTCCTCCCACCTTCCTTTCCGTTCATTTACCAAGCCCCGCTCTGTCACAGGCACTTCATAAAAGGATGCCATCTTCAGAGCATCCAACCGAAATGAAGCCTGATGCACAGCTGGTTTCAGAGTCCAGACTGACTCAGCAGGTGAACACACAGCCTCCGGTGCAAGCTTTCTGCCTGGACTGACCTTACTTTTCTTCCATTCGATTTTCTCATTATTTATTCCTCGAATTCTAGCCCTAGTCTATTACCTGCCCCCTGTACTTGGGTTTCAATTTATTTTCTCTTTATCCATTTTCACAGTTATAAATTTAACAGTTATGTATTTTTATGGTAGACCTTGATATCCTTTATACCAAAACCATTATTATGTGTCTGGCATATAGTCGACTGGATGCTCATTAACACCACTCTCACTTAACATTAACCTGAAAGTGCTAGCCAGGCAATAAACAGAGAAGTAAATATTTGCTAAGAATACAGAAAAGGAAACAAAATTATCATTATTTGCATGTGATAAAATTACATACCTGGAAAACCCAAAAGAATAACTTGAATTATTATAAAACTTAAATGATAAGTTTTATAAAAATTAAATAGAATAACTTCTTCCCTATATATAAATTATGGCCACTATGAAAATATGATGACAGGAAAAAGTAAAAACATTATGAGAAAAGTTGACAATAGCAATCAAAAGGGTTTAAGTACCTAGGAAACAATAAATGTATTAGACTTACATGATATTTAGAAGTTAAATATTCTAAGAAGTGACCAAACAAGACTTAAGTAAAAGGGAAATTATACATACTCTTGGGATATTCTTTTGTTTCTTTTCTTTTTTCTTTTTTTTTTTGGTTAGAGTTAACTATTTTAAAGATGTCAGGACTTCCATAGCAGTGCAATGGTTAAGACTCCGAGATTCCACTACAGGGGAAGCACATCCCAACACTGGTTGGGGAACTAAGATCTCGCGAACTTGGAGGTTTGATCAAATAAATAAATAAAATAAAGATCTCAACTCCTTCATTGCAATGCATTCTCAATTACAATATTAATAGATTTCCACTTGTCTTGTTTCTGTGGAATGGGTCACCTTTGGGAAAATGAGTCTAAAGTTATAGTTCAAAAAAGAAAAAATGAAAATTTGAGAAAAATTAGGAAAACAAAAAGTAACATGAGGTGCTTTGTCAGAATTAAAATTAGTTTGGAACTGAGGGATGGAAAGGGGAAAAAATAAACAGAATAGATACATAATATAGAAAAAGAAACAAACATATCTAAATTTGTGGAAGATACAACATTTCAAGCAAAGGCAAAAATGAGAGACTATGAAAAGAAAGATAGCCCAGCAATTCCACTTCTAGAAAGCAGCAGACCCACTTGTAGTATTACCAAAATTGGGATTATATCTTCCCCCTCTCCTTTGTCTGACACACATGCACACACACACACACACACACACACCTAAAAGCCTAGAAGGCCGCAAGGCTATGCAGAAGGCACAATTAATGCGGTTACGTTTGGAGGCGAGGAGCTAGAGCAGGAGCCTTTATTTCTTGTTTGTACTGATTAAGCTGTCTAAATGTTTATACACTAAGTCCATTTGGGTTATTCTTGGAGGTGACATAAGAAACATTTTTCTTGTCTTATTTATAACTCTTTCGTGCTGTAAATTCAGAGTGGAAGGCACGTGAAGAAGCACAGGCACTGACATCAGACAAAACCAGGCTCAAAATCCCGCCCTTCCTGGCGCTGCTGACAGGAGCCTGGGGCAGTTGCTGAGGCAACTTCGTCTGTAAGACGAAGACAAAGCCCTCAGAGAGCTGCTCTAAGTATTATAAGTACTCAGCCTAGTACCTGGCACATAATTACCCAGTAGAAGGAAACAGCTGCTGTGCTGATGAGGACTATGGTTAAAACAGCAAGAGCAGGGGAACTTCCCTGATGGTCCAGTGACTAAGACTCCGAGCTCCCGAGGCACAGGGCCGGGGCTTGATCCTTGGTCAGGGAACCAGATCCCACACACCACAACTAAAGATCAAGCATGCTGCAGCGAAGATCAAATATCCTACATGCTGCAACTAAGACCTGGCTGCTGCTGCTGCTAAGTCGCTTCAGTTGTGTCCGATTCTGTGCGACCCCAAAGACGGCAGCCCATTGGGCTCTGTCATCCCTGGGATCCTCCAGGCAAGAACACTGGAGTGGGTTGCCATTTCCTTCTCCAGTGCATGAAAGTGAAAACTGAAAGTGAAGTTGCTCAGTCGTGTCTGACTCAGCGACCCCATGGACTGCAGCCTACCAGGCTCCTCCATCCATGGGAGTTTCCAGGCAAGAGTACTGGAGTGGGTGCCATTGCCTTCTCCGAAGACCTGGCACATCAAAGAAAAAAATTAATTTTTTATTAAAAAAAAAAAACACAAGAGCACCTCAACCCTGCGTAGTAAGTACTGCACACTTGCAAGACAGGGAGGTCAAACTGGTTACGTATCTGAGATATGTAGTTCTCCTAATTTGTTAATCTAGTGCTTATCCCAGTAAATTAAAATCTAGTTTTATTTTCTTAGAGAATAACAATTTATTCTTGTGGGAAATTTTTCTGTGGAACAACAAAACCCTATTTCTCAGGTGACCATGAACTAGAAGTGCTAGTGGGGACAAGCTTAGCCAGGAAACAGCAACCCATCTGCTAATCACAGACGTGAACAAGAAAGGCC
Organism: Neotragus pygmaeus; assembly: GCA_006410875.1. NCBI lineage: Eukaryota > Metazoa > Chordata > Mammalia > Artiodactyla > Bovidae > Neotragus > Neotragus pygmaeus. The sequence continues at coordinate 777,192 of SJYV01054512.1, read as the reverse complement.
ATCCCCTGCTTGTTCCCAGTTCAAACTCACTGAGACAACCTGAAAATAACGTATTAACAGCAGCCTATTACTGTGCAGATAGCATTTCTGACCTGGCAGCTCCACCAACTTAAGGCAGCTTTTTGTATTATTTAAGGGATAAGTTTTTACAAAGTCATTTAAATGACCCGAAACCAGAGCAAAAGCTAAGAAAGTATT
>SJYV01054512.1:740136-776810 GCA_006410875.1 Neotragus pygmaeus | reverse complement strand
GGTTGTTGGAGCTGATGGATATAAAGATCATTTTAGAGTATCTTATGGGGTCAGGTGTAATCACTGACCTCAAATACTTCTGTCTCTCAATTCAATGGAATCTCTTTACAAAATATCCAAACAAAATTCAAGAGGCAGATCCAACTCATGACACCTGTCCTTAACCAGCAGGAGGATGCTGTCACCTGTCACACCACTAAACCTGAAAAGACTGGTATTTGGCAACCCCAGAGGACAGGGTTTTGATGGGTGGCCGTTCTCCCCAAGTGCACAGCCAGGGGCTGTCTGAGAATAGCTCAGCCAAAAGTTTTCATTCCAGGGAAGACTATACTTACTAATCCAAATACTGACAGGGACTGGTCTCCAGTTCAGAGTGGAAACGCTTCTTCTACCACAACCAGTTTTTCCAAATGTCCCATCGTGAGATGTCATAGCGGAAGAAAGGAGAGAGAGCAGCAGGTGAACCCCTTCTGATGCACTCGGCGGCCTCGGCCTTGTGGTCCTGGACCCAGGACAGGCCTCGGAACCAACCGGGCTACATGTGTGCATCAGGAAGCCTCTCCTCTCCACCCACAATGCTGAGGAGCAGGACTGGATGACACACTGGCCACGACCCAAGGGCCCTGGGACTGACAAACAGAAAGACAACCCGAGAGCACCAGGCACCCTGGGAGAAGCCGGCGGCTGAGCTCCGGTCAAACCTTGAAGAGCACGGGTGCCGCTGCCAGTCACGGGCCAGGGCTGCCACTTCCGCCTGACACACCCTCGGCCCCCCGCCCCCCCCACATGACCTGACACACCCTCGGCTTTACCTGCAAGCCCACCGCCCCCCACCACAGGAGACCAGACCACTGTCAGTAAAGTCTTGAATACGGTCATTCAAAACGCCACAGGCACAAATATTCCCGAGACCTTACCACGTGGCATGGAAAGTAACACAGAACGGAACTCACGCTCTGGTTAATTAATGCAATTGTGTAGTTTGCTGCTGCCTATCTATCAAAATATCAGTTGGGATACAGGTAAGTATTCAGATACTTACAACAGTTGTAACAGGACACCAGTTAGAGCCTGCACAAATTTTAGCAGAGGACTGGAAGCAAAGTTTTTACTAAGACTGAAAGGGTAAAAGGAACTGTTAATTGTCATTGATTTAGCAATGCTTTCTTCTCCTCCCACCTCCCTTCAATCCTAACCCACCAAATGAAGTATACACACCAGTGACTTCACACCACAAAATGCAAGCTCTACTGTCCACGGTTAAAGCCTTCATTTAAAGCATGTGGGCATTTTGTTTCTAACCTAAACAATCCTCAGCTGCTCTGGGCTGAATCTTTTGGTAGAAGATTCACCAAAAACAAGATGATTTAACCCTCCTTCCTCTGTGCCCCCATGTGCTTTCCAGGGCTAGTTTCTCAGCCTGGATTCTGAGACTTCAAACTGAACATCAGTATGAACTAAAAATAAATAAATAAATAAACTTTGCCTTCTTAGACAACAGTATCTGGTGAAGGAAATTCACAGAAGTTGTGAGCTCAGGGACCTACCTGTCCCTCACCTCCTGTCTCCTTATCCACTCACTGAGACTCTAAAACAATATTTTCTTAAAGAGTACATCTTGAAAACCACTACAAATTCCCCTGGACAATCTAATACCATGCCCAAGCTTCTGGTCCCCTCTTGCCCTTGTAAGGGACACATTTTTTCTCACAACTGTCGTAAAATACCCAACATGTGATGCCTCATTTTGCCCTTACACCTGGATGGATTCACTGTTGGTGCTTCACAGAGATGTTCTAAAAATCTCTCTTTTAAGGCAAAGCTGCCTTTTCACACATGAAGTTTGGGGGCATGAAATCTACTCTTCTAAACTAACTCCTTACTGTCAACTCAGTTATGACCCCACCTTGCTCTTTACTTCTAAATCACACCTGTTCCTGACCCGCTATACCTGCTCGGTGTTTCTCTGTTATTCACTAGCTGCCTAGACCATGCTGGACATGCTACCATCATCATCGACAGGTGCCACTTTAACAAAACCTCACACAACCCAAGTCGTAGCATTGACACAGAAGGAATCAACTGAATAAAGAGAGAGTGTGGCTGCTGCTGCTAAGTCACTTCAGTCGTATTCGACTCTGTGCGACCCCATAGATGGCAGCCCACCAGGCTCCCCTGTCCCTGGGATTCTCCAGGCAAAAATACTGGAGAGGGTTGCCATTTCCTTCTCCAATGCATGCATGTATGCCAAGTCACTTCAGTCATGACCGACTCTGTGCAGCAGACACGGACAGCAGCCCACCAGCCTCCTCCAACCACAGGATTCTCCAGGCAAGAATACTGGAGTAGGCTGCCATTTCCTTTTCCGGAGAGAGTGTGGAATACCCACCAATTACCACCCACTGTGCTAGATGTTATTTCACACATTCTTATAGAACCTCCAGCCAATCTCTCAAGGAAACTGGCCTTCTCCCCATTTTACAGATGAAGAAACCCAGGTCCAGAGAGATTAAGTAATTTTTCCAAGCATTGTGGCTGCAAAGTGGTAGGTAATTCCAAAACCTCCGCACTACACTGAGGTCCATCTGACACTCAAGTGAAGGAGAGACGTTTCAAAACGAAGGACTTTAGAGAGGCCGAGTGAATTTCAGAGTCGCTGTTTCAAAAAGTTTCCTTTTTGCTCTATCATGTCATGCTCTCTACATAACTACACCTGATGATGAATCACTTTCTCATTGGGGCAGCCAAGTACTATGGACCTTCGACCTACAGTGTCATATGCAAATGTGTTTTCATTTCAGCACTGAGCTTGGATTAATTTCACTGTTACTCATTCACAGAAAAAAACAACCCCTAAGATGAGCTCCCACCTAAAATATAAGACCTGGAGAGCTCTGGCCCTGCCCTCTGAAAGGCACACCTTGGGCCCCAGGGACAAGGAGGGCTTAACAGTGCTGGAAACCCCCCATTGTATAAAGGGTGTGACTGAAACAGCCAAACCAAGTCAGGACAGAAAGTTGTGTCAGACAAAACAGGTTATGCAAACAGAGGATTCACCAGGGATGCTTTTAGATACTGCTGCCCAAGAAGAGCAGAAAGGGGAAAGAGAGAAGAAAAGCTATGGAAGCACAGGCACTGAAGTTAAGTGAGGACTGAAATAAACAAAGAGAAAATACTACTGCTTCCATTAGTCACACTCAATACTAAGAGCAGAAATAGGAAACCACAGAAATACACTGCATAGAAGAGAATACAAAGAGATCTGACAGAGGATTTCAGCCACAATGTCAGATCTCTAAACTTAGGACCTAACTATCACCTTCAAAGAAAAACTAAGTATAAATGTAACCAATAAATACTGTATCTGCACTTAAGAGACTTCTGAGGAGATACAATGTACTCTTGAGACGGGCCTCACAAGGGGCCCTGCTTAAGGAAAACATCTCATCCTTGGTTGGAATCCTCCAGATTATCTCCCAGGAGATTTGTAGTCTATTCAGCACCCCAGCGAAAAGAGAAAATAAGCTTCTAGAACTTTCTGCATCAAACATTTCATTTAAGGATGACATACTCAGCAATCAAATATTTCAAATTAAAGCAAGTGAAAAGANCGCCTGACACACCCTCGGCCCCCCGCCCCCCCCACATGACCTGACACACCCTCGGCTTTACCTGCAAGCCCACCGCCCCCCACCACAGGAGACCAGACCACTGTCAGTAAAGTCTTGAATACGGTCATTCAAAACGCCACAGGCACAAATATTCCCGAGACCTTACCACGTGGCATGGAAAGTAACACAGAACGGAACTCACGCTCTGGTTAATTAATGCAATTGTGTAGTTTGCTGCTGCCTATCTATCAAAATATCAGTTGGGATACAGGTAAGTATTCAGATACTTACAACAGTTGTAACAGGACACCAGTTAGAGCCTGCACAAATTTTAGCAGAGGACTGGAAGCAAAGTTTTTACTAAGACTGAAAGGGTAAAAGGAACTGTTAATTGTCATTGATTTAGCAATGCTTTCTTCTCCTCCCACCTCCCTTCAATCCTAACCCACCAAATGAAGTATACACACCAGTGACTTCACACCACAAAATGCAAGCTCTACTGTCCACGGTTAAAGCCTTCATTTAAAGCATGTGGGCATTTTGTTTCTAACCTAAACAATCCTCAGCTGCTCTGGGCTGAATCTTTTGGTAGAAGATTCACCAAAAACAAGATGATTTAACCCTCCTTCCTCTGTGCCCCCATGTGCTTTCCAGGGCTAGTTTCTCAGCCTGGATTCTGAGACTTCAAACTGAACATCAGTATGAACTAAAAATAAATAAATAAATAAACTTTGCCTTCTTAGACAACAGTATCTGGTGAAGGAAATTCACAGAAGTTGTGAGCTCAGGGACCTACCTGTCCCTCACCTCCTGTCTCCTTATCCACTCACTGAGACTCTAAAACAATATTTTCTTAAAGAGTACATCTTGAAAACCACTACAAATTCCCCTGGACAATCTAATACCATGCCCAAGCTTCTGGTCCCCTCTTGCCCTTGTAAGGGACACATTTTTTCTCACAACTGTCGTAAAATACCCAACATGTGATGCCTCATTTTGCCCTTACACCTGGATGGATTCACTGTTGGTGCTTCACAGAGATGTTCTAAAAATCTCTCTTTTAAGGCAAAGCTGCCTTTTCACACATGAAGTTTGGGGGCATGAAATCTACTCTTCTAAACTAACTCCTTACTGTCAACTCAGTTATGACCCCACCTTGCTCTTTACTTCTAAATCACACCTGTTCCTGACCCGCTATACCTGCTCGGTGTTTCTCTGTTATTCACTAGCTGCCTAGACCATGCTGGACATGCTACCATCATCATCGACAGGTGCCACTTTAACAAAACCTCACACAACCCAAGTCGTAGCATTGACACAGAAGGAATCAACTGAATAAAGAGAGAGTGTGGCTGCTGCTGCTAAGTCACTTCAGTCGTATTCGACTCTGTGCGACCCCATAGATGGCAGCCCACCAGGCTCCCCTGTCCCTGGGATTCTCCAGGCAAAAATACTGGAGAGGGTTGCCATTTCCTTCTCCAATGCATGCATGTATGCCAAGTCACTTCAGTCATGACCGACTCTGTGCAGCAGACACGGACAGCAGCCCACCAGCCTCCTCCAACCACAGGATTCTCCAGGCAAGAATACTGGAGTAGGCTGCCATTTCCTTTTCCGGAGAGAGTGTGGAATACCCACCAATTACCACCCACTGTGCTAGATGTTATTTCACACATTCTTATAGAACCTCCAGCCAATCTCTCAAGGAAACTGGCCTTCTCCCCATTTTACAGATGAAGAAACCCAGGTCCAGAGAGATTAAGTAATTTTTCCAAGCATTGTGGCTGCAAAGTGGTAGGTAATTCCAAAACCTCCGCACTACACTGAGGTCCATCTGACACTCAAGTGAAGGAGAGACGTTTCAAAACGAAGGACTTTAGAGAGGCCGAGTGAATTTCAGAGTCGCTGTTTCAAAAAGTTTCCTTTTTGCTCTATCATGTCATGCTCTCTACATAACTACACCTGATGATGAATCACTTTCTCATTGGGGCAGCCAAGTACTATGGACCTTCGACCTACAGTGTCATATGCAAATGTGTTTTCATTTCAGCACTGAGCTTGGATTAATTTCACTGTTACTCATTCACAGAAAAAAACAACCCCTAAGATGAGCTCCCACCTAAAATATAAGACCTGGAGAGCTCTGGCCCTGCCCTCTGAAAGGCACACCTTGGGCCCCAGGGACAAGGAGGGCTTAACAGTGCTGGAAACCCCCCATTGTATAAAGGGTGTGACTGAAACAGCCAAACCAAGTCAGGACAGAAAGTTGTGTCAGACAAAACAGGTTATGCAAACAGAGGATTCACCAGGGATGCTTTTAGATACTGCTGCCCAAGAAGAGCAGAAAGGGGAAAGAGAGAAGAAAAGCTATGGAAGCACAGGCACTGAAGTTAAGTGAGGACTGAAATAAACAAAGAGAAAATACTACTGCTTCCATTAGTCACACTCAATACTAAGAGCAGAAATAGGAAACCACAGAAATACACTGCATAGAAGAGAATACAAAGAGATCTGACAGAGGATTTCAGCCACAATGTCAGATCTCTAAACTTAGGACCTAACTATCACCTTCAAAGAAAAACTAAGTATAAATGTAACCAATAAATACTGTATCTGCACTTAAGAGACTTCTGAGGAGATACAATGTACTCTTGAGACGGGCCTCACAAGGGGCCCTGCTTAAGGAAAACATCTCATCCTTGGTTGGAATCCTCCAGATTATCTCCCAGGAGATTTGTAGTCTATTCAGCACCCCAGCGAAAAGAGAAAATAAGCTTCTAGAACTTTCTGCATCAAACATTTCATTTAAGGATGACATACTCAGCAATCAAATATTTCAAATTAAAGCAAGTGAAAAGAGGGTAAAGAAAAAGTATCAGTCTAAAAAACAATTGAGAGAACTGATTTGGGGCAGCCAATTCATCACTCTGTACCCAAAATCAAGGCAAAATTCTTTGAGGCAAACAACATGTTAAGTGCTCGGATTTCAACCCACATAATAATGCCAAGGTAAAAACTAATATTAGAGAAGATGACTGAATGAAAGTTCACCCCCAGTGGTGATTCGTAAGTCAGTTCACCTATGAAATACAAGTCTTACGGTGTAATGTTTTAATATAGTGAGAAGCTCTGCATATACCACTACCATTTTCTGTTTCCCCTTTACTTTCAAGATCAGCTCTGAACATTTATGAATTTTAAAAATACTTCATTTTCCTTGGAGAATTCTTTATTAAGTTTCAGAAACATAACTTTACCCATCAAAATCTTTCACGTTGCCATGAGATATTCAATTTTCAACAAGTCCACTATAATTTCAAAATCTACATTATATAAGTAAATGTAATATGGGAGATAGCCTCTAAAACACCCCCATGATCTTCATCTTTTGTCTATGCCCCTGAGTGATCCCTTCTCCTTGATCTACTTCTAATGAACAGAATATAGAAGAAGGAACAGACTGTGGCTTCCAAATTGGCTATAAAAAGCAGGTGGCCTCTGTGTTAGGTGCTCATTGATTGTAGTGAGGAACCAGGGCCTCCGGCCGACAGCCACATGAGTGGAGCTCAACAGATTCCCCAGTCCCACTCTCACCTTCAGTCTCTGAAGAAATGAGCCAAAGCCCCCAGCCCAGCCACGCTTCAAGTCTTGCCCCCCAGAAACAAGTTAATAAGCACCTGGGGTTTTAAGCTGTTATAATTTGGAGTAATTTTATTCCACAATAGATAAATTATATAAATTAGATAATAGACTTTTTTATATAGAGCCCATCATAGAAGACAAAACATTATTTGGGCATAAATTTCAACCAATCTTTTTATTTGTTTAAGGCACAAATATATTCAAGTATCTGGCCTTAGTGAAAACAAAAAGAATCCTAATTTGGATTTATTATTTTTCAAACATTAAAAAAAAGGTTACGCACATATTTTATTAGCTGCTGCTGCTGCTGCTAAGTCGCTTCAGTCGTGTCCGACTCTGTGCGACCCATAGACAGCAGCCCACCAGGCTACCCCGTCCCTGGGATTCTCCAGGCAAGAACACTGGAGTGGGTTGCCATTAGCTAAGGTAATTTAAAACTAAGCAATTAGAATTTATTCTTTAACTCTAAGAAAATGATCAGTGAAATATTTTAGAAGTATAGCCAAATTATAGTATTCCTAGATTTTCAGAGGCAAATGATGGCACATTTCTTCTACCAAGTCACATAAATGATACTAGCATTCCTCCCATGACACTTAAATCAGTAGATTTCCCTAGAGAATCAACATTAAGCAAAGACATATGCCTTCCTTCTGTGATATCTTTGTAGTATTTTACGCTCTTCTCTCCCTAAAAAGATCTATTACTTTCTATTTAAGAATAGGATGTCTCAAAGGAACAAAGTGCTATGACAAAGGAAATGATGGATGTCATGATAAAGGAACTAGGAAGGAAGAGGGTTCAAGGATGGTGCTTGAAAAACTGCTTCCACACGCATAGGCAGCTTTACACAGACCACCTGAGAATCCATGAGATATATCGATGTAACATATGTATATGAACAACACCCACAAAAGAGAAATCAGTTTCACTTAACAGTGCTGTTTGATGTGCTAGTTTACACTCATAATTTTAACGGCACAAACAAGTTCATCTTGACCACAAGTCTGTTCTCTATGTCTGTGACTCTCGAAAATTTATACTTTCAAACAAAAACTGTCCACAGACACTACACATCCCAGGGAACAGCTGGCACAATCAGCACCTTACAAAGTGAAACAAAGCCAAGCTGGGCAGATCACACAGAAGCCTCAGCTGGACACTCCCGATTCAGATCTGGCCCTTATTCCAGTCTCTGTACTGTGCACATGGGCAGCGAGAGCTCCAGCTTCTCAGATGAGGAGGGCGGTGATGATACGTCGATGATATTGTGACAGAGCTAACATTTCTGCAGTGACTACGAGCCAGTAAGCATTCTCGGCACTTTCCATTCATAAACTCGTGTAACCACCACTCAGTCAGAAAAGCAATACTATTAGTACCACCCTTGCTCACTCCCACTTTACATATGAGGAAACTGAAGCACAGCGTTGCAAGGTCATGCCTAAATCTACATTGGTCTTATGACACAGCTAACTTTCAAAACCAGGCAATCCACCAACAGCCTGAGTTCAACAGATAATCTGAAGAGTCAAAGTATACTTAAGTGAAATGATTTTTTCAGAGTTATGATCAGTAGTTCATGTTAACAGTGTGTTAATCAACAAATTACCACTTACCCAGTCAGTCAGGACATTGGCTTGCACTCAGATAAGCACGTGGATTAACCAACACTAAATACTAAAGTATGTTCTATTCATACTTTATCAGCCTCTTCTTTGTAAGGATCTATATAGCCCCTCAGCAGGGAAAAACACCCAAAACTGAAACAAGTAGGTCAGAAGTGAGCATTTGCCAAGGGAAACACCTCAAGGTACAGAGCAGATTAAAACGCTCTGATTCAACACAGACATCTGTTCTGTCATAAGCAACCATCTGCTTCATATCCCAGACAGCAAAACATTTCAATAGGAAGTGTCAAATCTGACTCCTAATCAGGAAACAATTAACTACGTTTGCTACCAGGCCCAAAGCTGATCCGAAATTCCTGGGGCAAAACTTAATGGAAAAACCCCAGTACAGGTACATATTCCAATGAGGCTAGATATTGGCCAAGATCCCCACTGGCTGTAATATTTTAACTATTTCATGGACCAAAAAATATACAACTGAAGAGGTAAAATGAGAAACAAATTGAGAAATTGGAGGAGACTGGGGAGACAATTTGAGAAACAAAGACTTTTGAATGAAAACTCCAGTGGGCCTTTGGCTGCCTGAGCCCCAAGCACTGCTGGGCCAGGAACTTGGGTGAGCAGGGAGTCGCCACTCTAGAGGCACAAAGACACAACCACACACAGTCAGAAGTCACTTTCAAGACACAGGATGACTTTCTGGGATGCACAGAAGAAGACTAGAGCCAGTTAGGATGTGAGGGAAGGTTTTGTCAGGGATAGCAGCAAAACACCGAGCTGAACGCTAAACACTCAACAAGTCCTCTGCCAGGCCCCACGTGAAACGGGGCGTCAGAGACAGGAGGCCCCCGGGCATCGGGGCACCACAGGCAGCGCGCACACATTGATGCAAGGCAGTGCCATTCAGGAAGATGCTCTGGGAAGGCCGCTGGGGCAAACTGAAGATGGGGTGGCAGTCTACACTTGTCTCCACGGGCAACAGGGCGCCTCCTCCAGCACCGCTTACAGGCCAGATTCTGGGGAGGCAGCACAAGCCAGAGAAACCAAGGGCTCGTTACAACAGAGCCTGGATTCTAAGGGGGCAAGACTGAACCAAAGACGTAAACGATTCTAGTTGGAAGACGGGCACTTAAAAATTAGACGGGGAAAGGAGACAGAGGGGCAGGAGGAGCCCAGCAGCTGATCAGTGCAGCACCTCGCTCCTCTGGGCACAGGGAAGCAAGAAACAAATGCAGCTCTGGGGTCCTGAGGGACGAACAGGCCCCCGCGAAGTGCTCCTGAACTCTGAGCATCCCAAGAAAGTTAACCGACTCCATGTCTTTTTAATTCAACCTCAGTTAACTGAACTAATTCGAGGCGGCCAATAATGACTTCTTGCCATCTCAAACTGAAGCACCTCGAAAAGTGGCCTCCCATTCTCTCCGGGGTTCTAGTTGACCAACATGTCCACTCCTGCTACTGCAGCAATCCAAACACTGCTGGACACAAGTGTAGCAGGGGACGCTTTCTCTCAGTAAAGTTACAGGAAACCTAGGAGAACAGCAGAAGAAAACATATTTATCTATTTATTAGGCTGGGCCAGGCCTTGGCTGCCACGTGCAAGATGTTTAGTTGGAGCGTGCGGATCTCGTAGTTGCGGCGTGTGGGATCTAGTTTCCCAGCCGGGGACAAACCCGTGCCCCCTGCACTAGAAGCCCAGCCTTGACCACTGGACCACCAGGACAGCAGACTCTTTAATTATGATTTCTGAATAAATTTAGCGAAAAAATTTAAATGATATAATCCAGTAGAGAAAGGCGAAATGAAGCATCACCTTCATAAACGCTGGAGTGTTGATGAGGCTCTACAATCCAGCCCTTCTAAAAAGAACACGGCAATATATGCAGTTTGTTTCCTTAGAATAATTCCTCTTTTAGAATCTAAAGACTATATTGGACATTTATGTAAGTATTTACATACAAAGAAGCTCAATGCAAGGTTATTTATAAAAACAATTTAAATATCTCGGAAGAAAACTAAATAGTATATCCATACAAAGAAACATGTAAGCCTTTGAGAATGTTTAAAATAATATTAATAGACGAAAAATTATGTTTTTAAAGTAGTAAATAATCATCTTTGTGTGACTTCCAAATTTCTAAGAATTTGAGAGAAATAAAAGATCAAAATACAAAATGTTAGGCGATAAGATTCCACTCTCTCTGAAAGAAGCATGAGTTTGTTTTTTGAAAGGACACGCACAGCTGTTTTGTCTCCTTATGTTGTCTGTTCCACTACTTCACTGGGCTTCAGTGCTCAAAGGATCTTCCGACGTCCAAGTTTACCACATACAGCCCTGAAAGTATCGCTCAGAATGTCACCGTGGAGGGGCAAGGGAAAAGAGCCCTGACTTGGCCCTGGTCCACCTTTATCCTCAAACAGCTTGGCCACTGGCTCCCAGCCCTGGCTCAGGCCCTGCACACATGCCCCCACCTGTGAGCACAGTCGGGTGTGGCTCCAGCCAGGCACAGAGACAGAGCTCTAACAGGTGTCACGGCCTTAGGTCTAAACAGGCAGAGAGCCAGTTCTCAGCGCTGACCCGAGTTCACTGTCAAACTCTGTGCTCAGCCCTCACAGCTCATCAACCAAAGAAGAGGCATGCATGTCACCTCCCCTTCCTAAGCTTCCATCAGTAAATTCAATAAACTCCTTTGATGTGAATCTCCTGTCAAAGCCGAATGATGTCCATCATCCCATCCCATCTCAACCTCAAACTGATGTCACTGGCAACAAAGCCAGGCTCTCCATAGAACCACACTGGCCCACACTCTGCTCTGAGGCAGGCTCTGCAGCTGCCCAGCAGGGGTGAGCACATGGCTGAACCACAGGACTGGCTCTGCCGGCGGCGCGGCACACTGCAGCCCCAGCCACAGTGCCGGGACTCCCACCCTGACCAGCGCCCTCACAGCCTCCCCACCCACCGCCACTGCCAAGTCCCTGCTCACTTAAAAGGCTGCCTTCAACCGGTTTAACTGAAAGTCCCTGAACACAAAATTCAGCATCACCGAAGAACGCAGCCAGCCCTGAACTCATTCTGAGCCCCCTTTCTACCATACTCACATTTACAGCCCCATTCAAAAGGTGCCAGTCTTAAACTGGTGAACAAGAGCTAGCCCAACTTTTGCCCACTGTCCAAAATGTCTTCAGTGACTCTTCAATTAAACTGTCCCTGGACCACAGACACCCTCTCATAAATGTCACGGGTTCTACATTCGTATATTGCACTACCATTTCAGTGACAGCTCTTCCAGGGTCAAGGCATGACTAATCTTTTTCGTGTACCCTCCAATGCTTCGCACAGCACTGCGAGCCCTGGGAGTGTCCTAAAATAATCTATCTGAAGGCTTTTCACAAGCATTAAGATACGAAAATGAAGAGGTCCATCAATGCCTTTTCTGTATCCTCTGATATTCTCCAGGTGACCTATAAGCCTCGCTCTCCTGATCTATAAAGTAAGGGAGAGAGTGCTCAACAGTATCTACCTCCCTCATATACTGAAGCATTTGCATGCTGCTGCTGCTATGTCGCTTCAGTCGTGTCCGACTCTTAGCAGCCCCGTGGACTGTAGCCCACCAGGCTCCTCCATCCGTGGGATTTTCCAGGCAAGAGTACTGGAGTGGGGTGCCACTGCCTTCTCCAGAAACGTCTGCATATATTCCAGCAATTACAAGAACTCTCATTTTACTCCCAAAAGCCCACTGTAAGTGCATATTGGTTCCTCAGTTTATTTGACATCCACCAACCATGTACACAGCGGGGTGGAAGATGAACANGCCACTGCCTTCTCCAGAAACGTCTGCATATATTCCAGCAATTACAAGAACTCTCATTTTACTCCCAAAAGCCCACTGTAAGTGCATATTGGTTCCTCAGTTTATTTGACATCCACCAACCATGTACACAGCGGGGTGGAAGATGAACAGGACCGGTGCTCTCATGGAGACCATGGTCTGATAGGAATACAAGTGGGTGAGAGCACGTATAACAACACGTTACATACAGTGAGAGCACACCAGAACCTCTAAGGGATCCCTGAGAACAACAGGCTTGGGTGAGGCAGGGTGAGAAAAGGACTGAGCAGTATGTTTAAGGAGGTTAGCGGGAGGGGGCAATTTAGGGAAGATGGATTTGGCCAAAAAAGACTTCTTAACCAAACACTGATGGAGATTCTCGGAGGAAAATCACAACAGAACATAGAACCGCCCTCTTCTCCATCAAACTACTTCAGCTGGGAAAGGATTATACAAATGAAAAGGCCTCGAGGTTTCTCAGGTTCTTTCATTCGAAGAATAGAACAATACTTTCAGCACTTTACATACCATGAAAAAACAACCAAAACACTACAAGTAACTCAAAGGTCTTTAACAAAAACTAGGCTATACATCAGCACAGTCATTAACCCTGACAGACTGATTACTGAGACTTTTACAGAATGACATTAGACAAAAACCTGTCCATTTTTCCTTTGTTTAAAACCATACCCAGTGTTCTTCAATTATACATCCACCCACATCACACACAACACGCCACAACCATGCCTCACTCCCGAGAATGACAACTCCCCACACCGTGCCTTCTAATTAACACTCGCTTCAGCAGCACAATTGCTGCCATTTACTTTCAAAAAGCTCGCTCCAGCATATCCTCCTTCTAGACTGACAACATCCATTTGTGTCTGAAATTGGGTGCGAGGCCTAAGTGCCTCTAAGGTCTAAACCCTCAGCTGCTGAGTCTCTGTGGCTCTTTCCCTAAATGACATTAACTCAGAATGAGGGGTAGGGGTCCTCTGTTCTGATCTGCCCTTTCCACCAAAGCCAGCTTTGTCTTACTAAAATATAGCCCCGGTTACTTAATTCCCCTGCTCAAAAATCTTCAGTGGCTCCCAATAATTTCCTAAATTAGATTTCACCTGATGGCCCTACATTCAAGACCGTCTATTACAGATGCTGTTTTTCTATCTTGTCTGTCACATGCAGCTACATTATCCAGTCAAATATTCCCTGCACCTAAGATATGAGCCATTCTGCCACCTCTGTGGCTCGCCAACGCTGTCTCAGCGAACATGCCCACTTATCTGTTCTTCTATTAAGATCTACTAAGTGCTATCTCCCCTCCAACATCTTTCCTCGTTGTTCAGCCAATGATCATCTCTCCAGCATGTGAGCTGCAAAAGCATTTCCTCCCTCTGTTTAAAATCATTCCTTTTGCCTGGTATTCTCAATATTCCTGAACTCAGCTTATACCTCTAGCCCTGAGCTTGCCTGTAAACTCCCTGAAGACAGAGCTTTGAGCTCTGATATCATCCCATCACTTCTGCTAAGAACCCCAAACAGAATGGCTTACCTAGATTTGATAAAGCATCCTTCACCCAACTTTTCATGTGGGGTAGCCATTTTTGAGCAGGTGCACCATGGAATTGGAGCTCACTCACAGAGCAGCAGGTGGCCTACTGGAAGCACGAGGCCAGGAGTCCACACTCGCCTGCCACTTACCAGGTATGTAACTGTGGGCCGATGACTCACCCCGCAGACCACAGGAGCCTGATCCAGAACATCTGCTCTGAGAGTAAATTAGAGGGGACGAGTAAACTGCATGTCAAGTTCCAGTTTCAATGGCCCGGTAGTGGCGTCTGCAATGCCTGAGGTTACGTGGGGACTCCAGACAAAGAGCATGCGACCAGTTCTCAAAAACCACCAGATTCGAAAGTTAGGCCATGGATTTGCCATCCGCGGACTCCATGACCTTCAAGGTCTACAATCACTGGATTTGGGGAGGTTTTGCGATGTTCCTCTGGGAACTCAAACCCTAAAAGTCTATGAAGTTGCTCTGGAATGAACAACCAAGCAACAATCAAATGCTCTTCTGGCTGATGAGGAGGAGGGGGTGAGGGAGGAAGACCTGGTATTAAAATCTGTCATTTTAGGAACTTCCCTGGAGGCCCAGTGATTAAGACTTCAGTCTTCCACTGCAGGGAAAATGGGTTCAATCCTAGTTGGGGAGTAAGATCCCAGAGGACTCATGGCAAAAAAAAAAAAACACAAAAGATAAAACAAGCAATATTTTAACAAATTCAGTAAATTTTTTTCTAATGGTCCACATCAAAAGAAAAAGCTTAAAAAAATAGAATTTGACATTTTAAAATATGCAAGCATTCACGATTTTCTTCAAGAAACTACACAAAATTCATAGCAGTTTTTAAGTTTGTACTCCTTTGATTTTAAGTGTTCTGGCCTCTGAAAGCAAATGTGGACATAGCACAGCAGTAATGAAGCCATTCACCAGGATGGGTACCTGCAAAGGCAGGGGTGCAGCTCTGCCAATCCCAGCGGTTAGACTCAGCATCCCTTGGCCTCCAGTTCATTTTCTGAGAACAACAGTAATCATCGCACCCGCCAGATGGGAGACACTGAAGGAGTCTCCCTGTGTGAAGCACCGTGCCTGGCACACGGGCATAAGCAATGGACACTTGCTGCTCCTATTACCACCACTGTCAAGATCACAGCCGTGCAATTAGCAGGGCACATCAGTCCACATGTTGTTAGTGCAAAACAATTTTCCAAAGCCAAAAATAATTAGCACAGAACTACGAAAGAAAAGTAATGTCAGTCAGTCCCACCCATGTAAGCTTTACAACAACTTGCTACTTTTTTTTTTGGGGGGTGTCTGCTTTTAATGCCAGCTGAGGAACAGTTTTCCCTGCCTCTTCCAGCTCTGTGGTATATCTTATGAAGCAATAGATGTTTAATCAAAGACACACACATGCCCAGGCTGGTATATTTAAAGGAACTGATCTGATATAAATGAACACCCTGTCCTTTTAGGCAGAAACAAAGGAGTTTTTCCATGGGGTGAGCTCAGACCTTGTTTAATGGAGCTTCACAGAAACAGAGCAAATTAAAATGACAGTATTTCCCAACAGCTCACAGGATAAGCCAACAAAGACAGGTCATGCCTAGAAACAAGCTCAGGTCAGCCCTTGACAGTGGGAAGAAGTCATGGATCCAAATACCAAGGAAGTTTTTCAACCTGGAAGGCAGAACTGCCTATGCTCATCCCAACTAGCAAAGAGTTCTACTTTTTTCCAACAACTCTGTAATGTCCCAGTCCACTTTACAGCAGAAATATACCCACTGGATTACAATACATGCTTAAAAGAGACAGTCCCATGTGAAGTGAATGAATAAACCAAATGAACAGAGTTGGATATAAACAGGATTCAAAGATCAAAAAACAGATTTTGGACAGTACACATTATCAGGTTTGAAGCCCACCCTCTCAAGGCAGCTAATCTCTCTGAAATCCTCTGTGTTGGAGCAAAATTTCCCACATTTGCTATGGAAGCAGCAGCTAAAGCAGTTGGCAGGCAGGCTGGTCCATTGGCAGCAACCAGAGCTAACAGAACTGGGACAGGAACAATGTCTGCCCTGCATTATATGTGAGTATACATATTGTTTTCTAGTTGCCACTATAGGTGGATGACACCTAGAACTTGAGCCAGTAACTCTTTAAAATAGCCAGGGCAAATATAACTATACTAGAATCTGAACAAACGGAATTATACTAAAGTTGGCAAAAAACAAGTTGTTCCCTGAGAGACTCAATTATATTAAAAATGTGAATGGGAAATCATCCAAGCGACTTTATTACCAGACTGTCAAAACATTGTATTTCCTATTCAGAAGTGTATCTGCAACTCAATACATCAAGGATGTTGTTCAAGTTTTTATACACACATCCTTAAGAATTCTTAATACAATAAAAAGTAGGTATCAGTTTAATAAAGTGACCCCTTTTAAGGTCGATTACCAATACATGATGGAGAAGGCATGGCACCCCACTCCAGCACTCTTGCCTGGAAAATCCCATGGACGGAGGAGCCTGGTAGGCTGCAGTCCNTTAATACAATAAAAAGTAGGTATCAGTTTAATAAAGTGACCCCTTTTAAGGTCGATTACCAATACATGATGGAGAAGGCATGGCACCCCACTCCAGCACTCTTGCCTGGAAAATCCCATGGACGGAGGAGCCTGGTAGGCTGCAGTCCATGGGGTCGAGAAGAGTCGGACAGGACTGAGCGACTTCACTTTCACTTTTCACTTTCATGCATCAGAGAAGAAAATGGCAACCCCCTCCAGTGTTCTTGCCTGGAGAATCCCAGGGACGGCGGAGCTTGGCGGGTTGCCCTTTATGGGGTTGCACAGATTCAGACACAACTGAAGTGACTTAGCAGCAGCAGCAGCAGCACCAACACATGAAATATATATGTTTAGGTGTGTGTGTAATTACCTGGCGGTCCAGCAGTTAGCAATTTGTGCATCCACTGCAAGGGGAATGCATTCAGTTCTTGGTTGGGGAATTCCACAAGACAAGTAGCACGACCAAAAAAGTAAAATAAAATTTCTTAAAAAATAGAGATATAAAGTATCTTAAGTACCTAAATGTTAGCAATTAAACAATAAACAGATGAAAATTTTCCAAAATACCAGGTAATTAAAAAATAGATGCTAGAAATTGGACAAAGTTAATACTTTCTTGACCTATTCCTTTTCTTTTTTTTAATTGGAGGATAATTGTTTTACAATATTGTGTTGGCCTCTGCCATACATCAATGTGAATCAGACACAGGTATACATATGTCACCTCCCTCCTGAACCCCCAACTTGTTTTTTAAAATTGATTTCTCTGTATTTCCTTTTATTTAAAATGCCTATTTATAGATATTTCTCTTAGAAAAATAATAAAATCAAGAGCTAACCTCCCAAAGAAAGAAAAATTTTCATTCTGTATCATGATTACCTTCTTAAACAGCTAAACTCACTTTTGCTTCAAATCATTTTCTACCAAAATATGACAGATATACAGTGATGCTGAAAATTTCACTAACCTAATTCAAAACTTTTCATGGGACATCATTTTATTCCACTGTGAAGTCATGATTCAAAATAAAAGGAAGCCATTTTGCTTGAAACTATTCAAATAAACCCTGCTCATTTTTCTTGTGTCTACTCTGAACTGCAGGTTGCTGAAAAGTCATTCGGAAACTACCGAAGCTACTATGCAACATCTTAGGTTACTTCAATGGTAGAAAGTATCACTATTCAAACCTCAAGTTTATTTTAATGGGTAAAACTTCTTCTAAATATTAACATTTCTATAATGTAAGCTCTAGAAGGGAGATGGGGGGATTCTTTTTGATATTTCAGTAATATGGAAATCAGGTTGCAAATGAAATCCACCTTCACTGTAATGTTCAAATAACACTAAAAGCCTAAAGCAGTAGAGTTCCTTCCTATCATCAAAAAGTAACCTTCAAAGCATGCAGTTTAAGTAGAAGCATCCTGCAGAGCCTTGCTGTGCCTGACCATCAAAGGTCCAGCATCACCTGCACCACCTGGTATCCTGTCTGAAGTGGAGACTCTTGGTCCACCTTGGACCTGCTGAATCCGAACCTGCACTTTCACAAGATCCCCAGTGTGCAGGTGAGCTGAAGAAGTACTGCTCTAGAGGGATATGGCATTTTGAAAACACAGTAAACTCCGAAACAAGAGAAGCCACCACAGTGACTATGCCTCATACTGCAGCTAAAGAAAGCTCCCAGAGACAGTAAAGACCCAGCACACCCAGTAATAAATAGAACTTTTTCTTTAAAACAAAAATTTAAACCCACAGGAGAAAAAGTGTAATAAAGTATGAGCAGCAAAACAGTATAACTCATCAAACACATATGGCAGTGAGGACATCCCAAAAGTCTTCCTATAATATCCCACCAACAAAATGTGTACACCAAAAATCACGGGTCAGAAATTATCCTCTATCACAACCTGGACTGTCCTCAGAAAACGGGAAGTGTGATTATATAAAAGTGGATAATCATTCCACTTCCAAGTTTAAGGGAAACTTTGGGTTAATTTTGTAGTCTCTAAGTGAAAAAACTGATATGCAGGGTTACAAAAATGATTGCTGACCTGGAATTGAGTTGTGATTGAATAATTCTCTATCCCTGTCTCTCAGTCAGGGAGGCATCTTTGCCTCCCTCCTCTCACGTTGTATCAAAAGAAGCATCCATGTCTCTTGCATTAGCCCTTTCTATTCCCACTGATATCTTAGATGCTCATCACTCACTGCCTAAACAACATTACTTCCCCCAGGTCCTCTGGCTAATCCCTGCAACTGAGATCACCTTACAGGGTCCTGCCCACAGTCTTGCTCAGATAGCATCAGGAATCCCATCTGCCCCAAACTTCACAAGATCCCATTTCTTAGGGGAACAATGGCGAAAAGGCCAAGCTACACATGCAGCCTGCCACACAGGTAGGTCTCTCCCACCTCAACTTCCAGGACACCAACTGCCCATTCTGTGCACTGGGCCACCTGTCATATGTAGATCACAATACCCTGCAGATTCCTCATTGCTCAGACTTGTCTCCTGACCTGTAACATTTTCTCTATAAATCCACTTTAAGTTTCTACAGTAAGGAAAATATGTACAAATAAAAAACACAATGGGAGATCAACAACATACACTGTGGATGCATGCTCAGCCATGTCCGACTTCTTGGACTGTAGCCGACTCCTCTGTCCATGAGATTTTCCAGGCAAGAATAATGGAATCAGTTGCCATTTCCTCCTCCAGGGGATCTTCCCAACCAAAGGATTGAATCGACATCTCCAGTTGGCAAGTGGATTTTTTTTACTACTGAGCCACTTTGGCTAAGACCCACTTACACTGTATGAATAATCATTTGTGCAAATTTCAACCTTCATCCAAAAACGTGTGATCTTAATTATTTAGTAAAGATTGAGTATCTTGGAGAGATTTGTATAAAGAAAAATGTAGTAACTACTTCACTAAAAAGCATGTCATTAATCTATCAATTACATTTCAAAGGTAGGACAGAACTTCTGTAAACAGGATAATAGAAATGATCCAAAATGAGGAGTAAAAGAGAGTCAAAATATTTGATGATTCAAAGATTTACTCTAGAACACTTAAGAAAAAAAAAAAAACATCTATTCCTATATGGTTCTCTGGTCTGTATTCTCATTAGAGCAAAGGAAGACGCAATAAATACCTTTAGCAAAAACAAACATTCAGCAGATGGAATTTGAACTTTAAAATATGGTCTCAACATGTTCCTTTAGCTACCAAAATTACTTCTCATTCATACCCTGGTGATAGGAAAGCAAAATCCACTTAGACAGCAAATGAACTCCTGGCAGAACCAGGCGGCACACCAGAGAAGCTGACACATTCCCTTGGATTCAAAATATAGTCATCCCAGCATCTCATTTTCATCCTACCATAGCCTTATCTAATTCTTTCATTCTCTTTTTACTTTGATGAAGTTCTTAATTATAAACAAACCAAAAAATCTATTAACTCTCCACCCTTCAACAAATAACATTTGGGTTTTACCTTAGCATGTTTAATGTTTTTCTAACTGTAGGGTATACTTTAATTTTGTACCTTTTTTCACTTAACCTAGTATAACCTTTTTTCACTTTACTATAAAGCCTTTTCTATTCATTTAAAGGCTACATACTATTTCTTTTAATGAATAAACTGTGGCTTACATAATGATTTTCCTGATGTTAGACCTTTGAAGTCATGCTGAGGATTTCAGAATTTAAATAAAGCTGGCTGAACATCCTCACCCATGATTTTTTAATTTCCTAAGGATAAACGATATCTCAGAGGACAATATTCCAGGAACTGAATGAAAGAGTAGGAACATTTTTGCAGATCTTCATAATCTTGCCAAATTGCTTTTTGAAGGAAATATACAGTTGCCCAAAAGCACCAGCAATGACATGATGATCCAAACACACAAGGTCGCCGGGACTTTGGAGCACTGAGTATGTTATGCAGTTTTTGTTTTACAGTTTAATAAGATGGATAATAATTTAATTTGTGAATCTATGAATAGCAGGTTTATTCAATGTTTTCCCTTGGTTTTTTACTAGTTGATTCTCTCCTTTTAAACTGCTCATTTGAGTCCTCTGGCCGACCATCCACTGGGCTCTTAATATTCTTCTCTTTAGTTTGATGGCGTCAAAGAGCCCTGTGAGCGCCTTGCATTTTCAGTGAGAAGCTTTCATGTTAGACAAAGAATAATAGGGACTTAATTCTACCACTGCAGTTGGATGAATGTTCAGAAGTAAACAACACATCGCTGCTCCCGGGGACTCCCACCTCTTTGCTTTAAACCAGTGGCTCTCCAATTTACTTAACACAGCCCACATTTCTCAGCCATTACTACTTCTCAACAGAAAACAAGCTTAATGACAAAAATGCACTGTCACTGTGTGAACAAATTGAGGGTGAAAATATATAGCTATTTAAATAGGGTCATGGATGGTTCACACTTGAACAGTAAAGCATACCCAGCTTAAATTCTCAATATTAAAAAATTATAATCCTTCAATGCTGCTGATAATAAAGCACACCACTACACCCTGTAGATCTGGCCAAAGAATTCACAGCAAACCTTTGATGCAGAGCTTCTAAGACCAAGGCTAAGGTGTAAGACAAAATTATCCCCGAAAATTACTTGAAGAGACCACACAATACAGCGAGCATGGTGTTTCGAGTACTGCGTTCCCTCTCACAAAGGCCAGTTCGCCTGCGGTGCCAGTGCTGCCAGTTTTTCCTGTGGTGTTGGAAGAGACTGCACTTTTGTTGAATACAAGAAGTATGGTAAATACAAGTCTGACTTGTTCAAGAGAATGCTGCATGGAAAACATATATATACTACTAATTATTTTTAAGCAAACATTTACAGTTAAATTAGCATAAGTTATATACACATGACCCAATGACACTGTAAATGGATAATGATGCTGTCAAATGAACTAATTTGTCATTTAAAAGCAGCCATTGAAAACCACAACCAATTCAAAGACCACACTGATCTTATGATGGTAAAACAGTTTTAGCTAAATTAAAATCAACTGCATGTACTTACTTGTCACTGTTTTGCAATCCTGCCAAATATAATACTGACATCCAGACGTTAAAATACTGAACTCAAATCACACACTAATTTTTCATTTACAGATACCAAATTTCAGTAATTCAAATGTTTACTTAGTTTTTTTTTAAAAAATTAAAGTATATGAAATGGAAAAACCCAAGAGATACTCTGCATCAGCATTTCAGGCTTGTCAGAAGTCATGCTTTGAAGATAAGTACCAACCAGATAAAGGAAACATACTTTGAGGAAAAAGAGAAGCAATTTTAACTCCAAAATCCCTTTCTCTGGAGACTGGTACAACACAGAAAGAAGTAGCATAGTACCCAGTTGTTCAAGGTTATGCGACAGAAAACTTGCTCAGAATACAGCAATACTCTAACCTTTATGTGTTGTTAGACAAAGACTGATCAGCAAAAAAAAGAACAAATTCTTTATAGGATCAAAGCTGGACAGACAATGGAACACAAGGCTGCCAGTTAAAGGTAACCCTTTGTTCAGAAAATGAATCATAAGGGGAAATATTGGATGTACTTGTGGGAGCATGAAGAAATTTGGGTGCAAATAAGAAGGAAACAAAATAGACAAAAAGCCTTCCTAAGAGCATTTGCCACTTACTGTCCAGAGAAAACATAGATAGATAGACAGATAGATGGATATACAGTAAAGATCTTCATGACCCAGATAATCACAATGGTGTGATCACTCACCTAGAGCCAGACATCCTGGAATGTGAAGTCAAGTGGGCCTTAGGAAGCATCACTATGAACAAAGCTAGTGGAGGTGATGGAATTCCAGTTTAGCTATTTCAAATCCTAAAAGATGATGCTGAGAAAAGTGCTGCACTAAATATACCAGCAAATTTGGAAAACTCAGCAGTGGCCACAAGACTGGAAAAGGTCACTTTTCATTCCAATCCCAAAGAAAGGCAAGGCCAAAGAATGCTCAAACTACCACACAACTGCACTCATCTCACACGCTTGCAAAATAATGCTCAAAATTCTCCAAGCCAGGCTTCAATAGTATATGAACCACGAACTTCCAGATGTTCAAGCTGCATTTAGAAAAGGTAGAGAGAGGAACCAGAGATCAAATTGCCAACATCCATTGGATCATTAAAAAAACAAGAGAGTTCCAAAAAACATCCACTTTTGCTTTATTGACTATTCCAAAGCCTTTGACTGTGTGGAAGATTGTTCAAGAGATGGGAAATACCAGACCACCTTACCTGCCTCCTGAGAAATCTGTATGCAGGTCAGGAAGCAACAGTTAGAACTGGACATGGAACAACAGACTGGTTCCAAATAGGAAAAGGAGTATGCCAAGGCTGTATATTGTCACCCTACTTATTTAACTTATATGCAGAGTACATCATGAGAAATGCTGGGCTGGCTGAAGCACAAGCTGAAATCAAGATTGCCTGGAGAAGCATCAATAACCTCAGATATGCAGATGACACCACCCTTATGGCAGAAAGTGAAGAAGAACTAAAGAGCCTCTTGATAAAAGTGAAAGAGGAGAGTGAAAAGGTTGGCTTAAAACTCAACATTCAGAAAACTAAGATCATGGCATCTAGTCTCATCACTTCATGGCAAATAGANAGAATAGTGATCACGTCATCATGATTATCTGGGTCATGAAGATCTTTTTTGTACAGTTCTTCTGTGTATTCTTGCCACCTCTTCTTAATATCTTCTGTTTCTGTTAGGTCCAGACCATTTCTGTCCTTTATCAAGCCCATCTTTGCATGAAATGTTCCCTTGGTGTCTCTAATTTTCTTGAAGAGATCTCTAGTCTTTCCCATTCTGTTCTTTTCCGCTATTTCTTTGCATTGATTGCTGAAGAATGCTTTCTTATTTGTTCTTGCTGTTCTTGGGAACTCTGCATTCAGATGCTTATATCTTTGCTTTTCTCCTTTGCTTTTTGCCTCTCTTCTTTTTGCAGCTATTTGTAAGGCCTCCCCAGACAGCCATTTTGCTTTTTTGCATTTCTTTTCCATGAGGATGGTCTTGATCCCTTTCTCCTGTTTAACTCTCAATTTGGCAATCATGAGTTCATGATATGAACTACAGTCAGATCCCAGTCTTGTTTTCACTGGCTGTATAGAGCTTCTCTGGAGAAGGCAACGGCAACCCAATCATTTGATTACCTGAATGGTCTAGGGATTTGATTACCTGAATGGTCTAGCAGTTTTCCCTACTTTCTTCAATTTGAGTCTGAATTTGGTAATAAGGAGTTCATGATCTGAGCAACAGTCAACTCCTGGTCTTGTTTTTGTTGACTGTATAAAGCTTCTCCATCTTTGGCTGCATAGAATATAATTAATCTAATTTTGGTGTTGACCATCTGGTGATGTCCATGTGTACAGTTTTCTCTTGTGTTGTTGGAAGAGGGTGTTTGCTATGACCAGTGCATTTTCTTGGAAAAACTATGTTAGTCTTTGCCCTGCTTCATTCTGCATTCCAAGGAGAAATCTTGAAAGATGATGCTGTGAAAGTGCTGCACTCAATATACCAGCAAATTTGGAAAACTCAGCAATGGCCACAGGACTGGAAAATGTAAGTTTTCGTTCCTATCCGAAAGAAAGGCAATGCCAAAGAATGCTCAAACTATCACACAATTGCTCTCATCTCACATGCTAGTAAACTAATGCTCAAAATTATTCAAGTCAAGCTTCAGCAATACATGAACTGTGAACTTCCAGATATTCAAGGTGGTTTTAGAAAAGGCAGAGGAACCAGAGATCAAATTGCCAACATCCACCGGATCATGGAAAAAGTTATAAAGTTCCAGAAAAACATCTATTTGTGCTTTATTGACTATGCCAAAGTCTTTGACTGTGTAGATCACAATAAACTGTGGAAAATTCTTAAAGAGATGGGAATGTCAGACCACCTGATCTGCCTCTTGAGAAACCTGTATACAGGTCAGGAAGCAACAGTTAGAACTGAACATGGAACAACAGACTGGTTCCCAAAAGGAAAAGGAGTACGTCAAGACTGTATATTGTCCCCCTGCTTATTTAACTTATATGCAGAGTATATCATGAGAAATGCTGGGCTGGAAGAATAAAAAGCTGGAATCAAGTTTTCTGGGAGAAGTATCATTAACCTCAGATATGCAGATGACACCACCCTTATGGCAGAAAGTGAAGAGGAACTAAAAAGCCTCTTGATGAAAGTAAAAGAAGAGATTGAAAAAGTTGGCTAAAGCTCAACATTCAATAAACTAAGATCATGGCATCTGGTCCCTTCATTTCATGGGAAATTGATTAGGAAACAGTGGGAACAGTGTCAGACTTTATTTGGGGGAGTTCCAAAATCACTGCAGATGGTGTTTGCAGCCATGAACTTAAAGGAGGCTTACTCCTTGGAAGGAAAATTATGACCAACCTAGACAGCATATTAAAAAGCAGAGACATTACTTTACCAACAAATGTCC
Source organism: Neotragus pygmaeus (assembly GCA_006410875.1). Classification (NCBI taxonomy): domain Eukaryota; kingdom Metazoa; phylum Chordata; class Mammalia; order Artiodactyla; family Bovidae; genus Neotragus; species Neotragus pygmaeus. Next base: position 751,475 of record SJYV01054512.1, on the reverse strand, counting down.
ATCTAATCAAAGCTATGGTTTTTCCAGTAGTCATGTATGGATATGAGAGTTGGACTGTGAAGAAAGCTGAGCACCAAAGAATTGAGGCTTTTGAACTGTGGTGTTGGAGAAGACTCTTGAGAATCCCTTGGGCAGCAAGGAGATCCAACCAGTCCATCCTAAAGGAAATCAGTCCTGAATATTCATTGGAAGGACTGATGTTGAAGCTGAAACTCCAAAACTCTGGCCACCTGATGCAAAGAACTGACTCATTTGAAAAGACCCTGATGCTGTGAAAGATTGAAGGCAGGAGGAGAAGGGGATGACAGAGGATGAGATGGTTGGATGGCATCACCGACTCAATGGACATGAGTTTGAGTAATATATCAACCTTTCTTATTTTTAACCACAAATTTGTGCAGAATCAAGACATAAGGGAAACCTCCAGGTATGACTCTAGAATTCTAAGAGCATGTCATAAGAACTCTTGACTTGCCTCTGAAGCAGCAGTAAGAAAAGCTATCATTCTCAGTTTCATTCTTTGTAAGGAATAACACTTTGTTCTTTAACAAAATTAATGTAGCTCATTGAAGAAATGTTGGAAAAGTATGAAGAAAGTCAAATTCACCCATAATTTGGACCAAACAGGAACTCATCAATCAGACCATCAAGACCCCTGGAAGAAAGTGAGAATGCAGTTGTGGAACTAGTAATAACAATACAAGGGACTAAGGAGACACCATCTCTAGACTTAAACTTGAAAAGTCCAAGAAAAAAAAACATCACACACCTGAAAGAATCACTGCTTTTGCAGCACTCAAGACACTAAAGCATGGCAACCTGATGAAGCAGCGTTATCCAAACCAATCAATCTGACTAACTGGGTAGCTCCCTTTTTAAAACAGTTTATCTAAAAACTGGAGGGGCAGGCCCACGGCCAAGAAGGAAACAAAAATGTGGTATGAACCACAAAGAACTCTGTCAGAAAGATAAACCCCCAGAATTAGCTGAAGTGCAGGAACAATTTTTTTTTAAGAAACTAAAGGAGGAAACTAAGATTATAAGCTATATTTGGAGCTTGAAAGAGGCAGGCTACAGTGTGGAGAGTGTAGGCTACTACTAACCAATCGTATTTCTTACTGGTCTTTTATAACAGAATTTCAAGCTAAAAAAGGAACAAGAAAATCAGTAGCCTCTCTCTCACTCCAAAATAATAAAAATAATAAACTAAGAACTTTTCCAAAGCATTTTCAGTAATTTTGTGCTATTTCCCCCACTTTAGAACCTTCACCTGCTTGGAGGCAGGTACAAATTCCTCTGCTGGACAATAAAGCCCCTTCCCTCCAAGGTCAGTCCCTCTTCCCCTAGAGGACTCACTCAAATCCACCTACAGCGTCATCTTCCTTGGATGGGCTCTAACTTGCCATCAGATCGGGAAGAACAAAGGTGACCTTCCCTGGGCCCCACGACACATGGGGCCTGGGTCTCTACCCCATTTCCCACTCTTGCTGATGTTGTTTCCCACCAGACTTGGTGTCTGAGTGGACATCTTCATATCACTAACACCATGAACTCAGTAAGAGATATTCATTTCTTAATCAATAAACTAATGACTGAATCCCTGAAGAATGGTCATGAGACCAGGAAAAAGATCAGAAAATGAAGATGAGCAGTGCTGCCTCCCCAAGGACATGGAGACCACTTAGGCTCTGAGTTAGAGCTTTATTCTCCAACATCCTTCCAAGGGAGGGAGTGCCCTGACCTTCAAAAAAAGAAAAAGTTGCAACTCAGTGGCTGAGTAACTTGTCTGAGCTAAGAAATGGTTCCAAACCCCATGTCCACATGTCTCTAAAGCTTCTCCAGTCTCCCTTAGGTTCCAGTGAACTCTCAACACCCGAAAGGGGCAGGGACACTGTGACCTACCCTGGGACCACTCAGGCCAGGTACATGAAACCAGTGTCGTTTTTTCCTACTATGGCTGTCAAATGTCAACAAGGTACTTTAAAAATTTCCCCAATTACTATTATTACATTAAACAGTGAAACCGTGAACAAATAGTAAACGTCCTTGAATGTCAAACCCGGTCAAAACCACACTCAGAAACAAGAGCTAGCAACTTCCAACATGGAGATCAAAGTACGTTTTCACTATTGAACCCAAACCTGAAACAAAATTCACTGAGCTCATAGCCAACTGGCTTTGGACAGTACATGTAAGCTTGTGGGGTCTCCTGGTATCCCCCATAAGTGGGCAGGGAGGGATGGAGGGAGGAAGGGAGCACCAGGTAACCTCCAGGTCTGACTCGCAGTCTGTTTGATTCTACACCCCTTGGCCAAGGACAAATGTAAGGCAGCAGCTGGTTTGGAGTTACTTGTCTGGCAAACAGCAATATCTCTGTGCTGCCTGATTCTCATGTTGGGTTCTTAGCTTCCAGATCTCAGTGTCACGGATAGAGGTGAAGAGACTTGCTGAATGATAAGCAACGTGAATTGCCAGGGATGAAAATGAAGCAGGTATCAGGTCAACAGAATTTTCCAGTAAGTTGTTAACCCTCTGAACTGGCTGCTGTGAGCAGTGCTGAATGTATCACCACAGATGTGATCCCTGGGCAAACATTTGGTGAAGAAAGTATGTCTGCAGTGCTCAGAAGGCCTACATTCTTAGAAGCCATCTCTTAGGATCCACAGTTACCCCACATTCTATTCTATCAGTTATACAGGTAATCACATGTATGCTGAAAGGATGTAAATGACAAATCATATTTTCAATGCAGAACTTGCTGTTTAAACAACCCAGTGTGGTTTTTAACCCTCTTAGTGCATTCTGTTTAAAAATGCATCTCCTTTCCCTTAAAATGCATCTCCTTCCCCTTAAAATGAGGCAGATAAACCAGGATTTTTGCTCACGAGGGATGGTTAATTGTCAATAATACTTAATTGTCAAAACTGACAGACTCTGACTTAGAATAACCTAGCGTCCTACAGCATATACAATATATGTAATCAATCAAGATTAATATGGATAAAGTTATAGTTACCACCCATATAACATAAAGCAACTGTGTGTAAATCATTCTCTTCTGAATTTGCTATAAAAACCCATGGAATTCACTTGTACGAAGTGACATGTAGACAGTGAAAGCAAGACGAGATACTCATTGTAACATTTCAATCATGTCATGCAAAACTGCAAATACTATCCAGATGAGAATCACACCTGAAAAAACCCAACACGGCTCTCTCAACACGGCATTTTCAGGAAGATGTGCTTATTTCAGAGAAATTCCTATATGGGGCAAATTCCTCCGTGGTTTTCCTGGGTCCCTGTCTTTCTTTGACCCCTTGTAATGGAGGATCCAGATGCTTAGAAATGAATGAATGATGACACTGATGCCACCAAGTGACACATGGAATCAATACTTGCCATTACACTCTGTGTCTTCTCTCCATCAATCTCTGAACAGGAGATGCCTTATACCTATTGGCTATCCCCATGGAAACACTGTGAAGTTTGTTTTGAATCTACATCTTTTATATGAATGATTTTAAAGTTGCTGACACATATTTATTTTGTCCGTGACCTAACCTAACCTCAGAAACCAATCACCAAATAAGTCCCTGGTTCCCCATTTCTTCCCAAAAGTTGGAAGCTATTCAACAATGGGTGTAGGTACAACTTGTTAGGCGCTTGGTGGACATGATGGATACTGTCTATAAGTCCAAGTACTGCTCTATGTGAGAACTCTTGGTCAACAGGCTTCTCAGTACATTTTTTGAAATGATGGAGACTGTAAGATAACAATTTACATGATAAGGTACACAAGCATTTCCCTTGCACTACTAATAAAATTTTATGGTATTTTTTTTTCCTGGAGATAAACATCTAATTATTACAAGCCTGTAATCAGAAAGAGGCCATATGAGTACTTTCCTAAAGAATTGTTATCTTGGAGGTCATCACGAATCATAATAGGAGGAAATCCTGCTCTGCTGTTAAAACTCTACTGGGATTCATTAATAAAACCATTGCTAAGTAGAAACGGAGTTGCCTTTGGTCTCCTGCCTAGTTTATCCCCAGAAATAGAACACCCCTTCTTTTCTCCTGTCGCAGATTTTACAGAAGTGGTATCTTTTAAAAATAAAAACGGAGAGAACTGCAATTCAAAATTGCTGTTATTTTTCTGTTCTCCTTCTCTGGGTAAAACAGGACTTCTAAACTAACAAAGAACAATCATCCATGCAGGTGAGAAATACAATACACTGTAATAAGGAAATACTGAAAATCAACCCTTAGGATGCCACACAGTAAAAGGAGCTTAAGTTCAATGTTTTGGCTAAATTGCAAGATGTTATTTCACACAGCTGTGAGGGGAAACATAAAAGCGACTAGGGATTTCCTGTATTTGAAGGGGAAGTACTTCCGTTTACTCTGTACTTTTCTTGAACTTGGTGGGGCAGATGCCTCTCCCATCCCAGGCTTCCCAGTCCCAGCACAGCATCCAAGTGAACCTCTGCCCCTTCAGGGTCCGGGGGCCCCACTCCCCTAGCTCCCTGAGTGCCTGCATCTGCAGAGGCTCACAGGAGCATCAACCTAGGAATCTGGGTGACACCGAGAGGCTGCCCAGCTGCGACGCTGCGGGCCAGGGCAGAACGCCCCCTGCAGAGGCAGCTGGGCTACTCCCTCCCCACTGACCTCGGGCTCAGGATGAGCTGCGGTGCTTCGCTGGGGAAACTGGTATTTCCTGTCTGCTCTCCAGTCACTTCCCATTCTTTTTTATTGGTTTCTGGTGGTTTCCACATTGGGCGGGGGTGAGGCGGGGAAAACAAAGCGGGGAGGGGAAATAAAGAGGCCCACCAGATTTTGGCTTTCTTTCGCAGCTAGTACTTGATGCAAAAGGAAACTGGTAGGAGAAGACCCCTAAAACCAAGATCCTACAATAGAATGTTTAAACAAAGTTAGATCTGATTCTCTAAATTCATCATGCCTTTTCCTATAAGACATTTAACTTTAGTTCTTTGAATAAACAAGGCTTTCTGGGAGTAAAAGTAGGACAGAAATCACTCAGCACAGTCCATACTCAGTGTATAAAAGACATAAAACATCACCCCTGGCCTGGAGCTCACGGTTCTGTGGAGGAAAGAGGGCTCCTGAACCCAGGGGAGCACACGAGCCACTCTGAACAGCTAGGACCAAACTACACGGTCGCAGTAAGACAGCAGTAGGGATATTTTTTAACTTATTAGAAAAACAGAACTTTATGATTAATGGAATTCTGTCTTCACAGTGCGTAAGCACTCTAAAAGGTGATACACCTAAATCTGGCACCTGTGAGAAATTGTGAAATGCCTGCCATACTTTTTAGATATTTTTAACTTGTAAAACGCAGAGTAAGGGAATGCACTTTAACTCCACTATATGCCATATAATCGTCCTTCAAATATCATCCTAACTTGCTTCTGGACCCAACTGCATCCTAGCAGAAGTCTCCTACAAATTGCAGAGGCCTGATTTAAGGTCAGGGTGTAACCCAAGCCCACTCTGATAGAGCAGCTTGAGAAGACCCGCCCATCTGAAGATCCAGAGAGGCCCTAGGGGATGAGAGGCAGCACCCAGCCCCTTCACTGGGTGCTGGAGGTAAGTTTTAGAAAGGCTGCGATGAAGTCTCGGAGAAGGCAATGGCACCCACTCCAGCACTCTTGCCTGGAAACTCCCATGGATGGAGGAGCCTGGTAGGCTGCAGTCCATGGGGTCGCTGAGTCAGACACGGCTGAGCGACTTCACTTTCACTTTTCACTTTCATGCATTGGAGAGGGAAATGGCAACCCACTCCAGTGTTCTTGCCTGGAGAATCCCAGGGACGGGGAGGCCTGGTGGGCTGCTGTCTATGGGGTCGCACAGAGTCGGACACGACTGAAGTGACTTAGCAGCAGCAGCAGCGATGAAGTCTGGAATCCTCGGTACCCTCTGAGGTACTCAACCAACACTGCGGCACAGAGAAAGGTCTTCTTTGAGGGGCTCCATCTTCCATAATGTCCAGTGTTGAGATGAGCTCTACAACTGTTCTTTATAACTAACTGCAATTCTCACAGTGATATCCACATACCTAAGAGCTGGCCACTCCACTTCCAGATACTCAGATCTTCAGTACTAGCAATTATGCCCCCAACACATCAGTCTGCCACTTTTACCCAATGACTTACATACAAAGGTTTCCTCCTACATGCCAACTATAGAAGGACTTACAGTAAGCATTTTTTTAAACTTTTATTTTATATTGGAGTATAGATGATTAACAATGTTGTGTTAGTTTCAGGTGTATAGCAAAGTGATTGTGTTATACATATGTGTGCATGCTCAGTCACTTCACTTGTGCTCTTTGCAACCCTATGGACTGTAGCCCACCATGCTCCCCTGTCCACTGGAGTCTCCAGGCAGGCAAGAATACTAGAGAAAGTAGCTATGCCCTCCTCCAGGGGTTCTTCCCAACACAGGGATTGAACCCCCAACTCCTGCATTCCAGGTGGATTCTTTACCACTGAGCCACCAGGGAAGCCCTCAGTTATACATATACGTTTCAAACTTTTTTACTAGATTTTAGGTTATTACAGAGTACTGAGCAGAGTTCCCTGTGCTATACAGTAGGTCCTTGTTGGTTATCTATTTTAAATATAGAAGCTTGTACATTTAAACTTTAGCTTAAAACATTTTTTAAATGCCATTTTTATCAGTGTGCTAAAACTGAAACCTTAATTGGGTCAAGTTGAATTTATTTTCATCCAAGGGACAACAGTTAAAAAGCATTAATCTGGGTCTGATGTAACTCCCACCTAGAAATTTTGGTTTCTAAATATTTTCTGTAAGGTACATTTATTTGAACTTTCATATATTTGATTTCAGTTTTAATGTAGAATAATTGCCTCAGGGTATACACTATTTGAGACTATAATAAGTCCTTTGGCACATTTAAAAACAAGAGAGTATACAGTTTTCATTTATCACAAATATATATAACCACATTATAAAAATTTTAGAATAGAAAAAGGGGGAACCACCCTATTTTATCACTTGAAAGCAAATATTGCTGTTGGTCTAGTGTGTTTCCAAATCATCTAATGCCCCCTTTAACTACTTGCAAGCAAACTCTGTATAAAATGCGCATCTTATAAGTGGTTTCTGAAACAGCTACAGTTTTCATAACCATTATTCTAATACTTAAAGTAGGCAGTAAGTAAATAAAAATTAAATAAAACACTAGTTCCCTGCCAGTCGGGAGGAGAAAACAACTCAAGTGTTTCAGGATGTTTCACTTTGTCCTAACTGAAGATCTGAATAACAAAAGAGCAGGTTTAAGTGGAGATGAGCATTCTCCTGGTATTTTCAATTTTTTTTTTTTTAAGATTTTCTTCCCTTTTCTTTTCCTATGTCTCTATCTAAACTTGTGGAACTGGAAATGTATCTTGAACTTTCCCACGCATGAACATAACTGTTGAAACCCTCTAAATGCATTTCAGTAGTAATAATTCCTAGTATTTATTCTTCTCAATCTTCACCTCAATGTCCTCTTTGAAAAACTGGTGCCAGAAATCCAATCACCAACTAAGCTTCTTCACTGCCCTAAAACTGTTGGAAATGGTTTCAGTGGATATTGGAGTTTATTTAAATTCATTTATCGAAATATTAAAGTGCTTCATACTAGAAAATAATGGTGAGAGCTTCATAAAAATGTCACTAATCATTCAGTCCACACAGTGAAGCTACCTGGGACATCAGGTGACATTTTTACTTAAAAACAAAAGAAAAATGATTTCATGCTTTTAAAAATGAATGGTTTAGCGGATATATGATGTATATATACATTGTAACTGATGCATGGTTTTGTACAGCAGAAACTAACACAACATTGTAAAGCAATTATCCTCCAACCAAAAAAAAAGTTTAAAAAATGTTTTTTCTAATCTCAAATGACCTCAATCTCCCAAACTAGCGCAAGTATCACATAGTCATATTTTGAAACCCAGACATCTAAATCTATGATTTTAGCATTTTTCTTCTTATTTCCTTAACTTTGCACTTTGAAATTTATACTCCAGTAGCAGCTTGGGATGAGATTTCCCCAGTGGTTCAGTGGTAAAGAATCCACCTGCAATACAGGAGTCAGAGGAGACGGAGATTCAATCTTTGGGCCAGGAAAACTCCCTGGAAGGGGAAATGGCAACCTACTCTAGTAATCTTGCCTGGAGAATCCCCATGGACAGAGGAACCCACCGGACTACAGTCCTGAGGGTTGCAAAGAGTCAGACACGACTGAAGCGACTTAGCACGCACGCACGCAGCGGCTTTTTTCTGGCAACCATTTTTTAATTCTGGCCAAAGTTTTGACCCATAATCACCGACGGAAAGTGGCCACATGATGCTAGAGCATTGTATGCTGGAAAACCCAAGTCAACACACAACACCCCAATGGTCTGAGTGATGTGAGTCTCACAAGGGAAGGGCAAGTGGGCTCTGACAGTCTGAAAGCCGCTAGAACCACCACCACCTGGGAGGACTGGCCAGCAGTTTTATGAATGGTAGTTGGAAGTAACTAGAGTCAGAGGCATCCTGTTACATCTGGGGATTAGAAAGGAACAGAGGCGCCTGCCAGTGTCTAATGGTACAGGAGAGCCACACACAGATTCTTATCCCATTCAAGTAACAAGCCCAAAAGATCCACTTAAAATCTACCCATTTCTGACACTCACTGCCTGGTTAGAAACTTAAAAATGGGCTTTAGGATTCTATATCTATTTCTTTTCCAATATGTACATATAGATTTGCTTTCAGAAGTCCAAAGATGTCATGCAGACTTCAGTGAAAATGTGACTGCTGTGCATCATTTTATCAGGAGAATCAAACACCCGAAAGTGGGACATACAGCTTCAAGGCTTGCAAAGAGTCCTCCAAAGCAATTAGTCTAAAAACTAGCACCACATCCAGTTCAGAGTCAAGTAACTGAAAAACTACTGGGTGTTTGCCAACTTTTCTCAGTCCTAGGAAATTTAACAAAAATCCTCATAGATCTATTATGCACCTCAAGAATACAAAGATAAAACTCAGTTCATATGAACACTACTAAGGCAGTACAGACTGATCCAAACACAGTAGATAACAAGGACACACCCTTTCCGTATCATGGGGAGATGGGACACACTTAGAACGAAACAAGTATGATTCCAACAGCAGAATCTGAACAAAAGATGGAACGCTGATCACATCACACCTCAGTGAGGTGAGTGGGCTTAGAGCTGTCATGGAAATGCTGAGACCAGATGTGCTTTACAAGTCACTGAGGTCTGGGAGCATGTAAGCTGGACAAACAATGGTGAAGATATGGAGTGTTTCTGTATCTCAGGCAAGATGGAAGGAATCCTAGAAAACCATAATGGCAAAGGAAATGTTTTAAGTCTTAAAGTGGAAAACAGACACTGTACAGTCATAACCCAGTCAGACTAGCAGGAAAGTTGTGGAAAATGTCATTCCACACCCACAGCACAGGGCAGAGGGGCACCGTGGTGCACCGATGAAGCACCGTGGAGTCCGTAAAATGCAGGGGATCCATGTGGACAGGTGGGAGATGCTCTAGACACAGGGGCACCTTTGCATTTCATGCCCAGAGCATCCTCAGGAAAAAAAAGCTTTTTTTTTTTCTGTTTGTTAATATTAAACTTTGGTTGTCAAACTGTTTTACACAGAATCCCAGTTCAGAAAAGCACTTGTGCTTCTTCCTGAAAGACAAGTTGATACAGTTACCATTCATCTTCGAAGTCACTGCCTTGCTCTAGTATCAGGGAAGAATCTAAATGCTGCACATTAGATCAGTCATCTCCACAACAACCAAGCACCAGATGCCTGCACTGGACAAGCTCAAGATCACACCCTTTACATAAGTGTCTCTCTTTAATCTTCAAAGAGAAGGTGCAGATGTATTACGGCCCAGCTAACAGATAATCAAAATGAGGCTACAGACTTCATTCCTGGGCCCAGGGGCTCACAGCTGTACCACCTAAGCCACGAGGCCTCCCCAGAGGAGGCAGGAAGAACCTCCCAGGCCAGCCAAGCACACACACTGGTGCAATTTCTGGAAAGCAAACTGGCAAAATGCATAAACTGAGAGCCTTAAAAAAAGTTCATGACTTCTTCACCTGCCAAAAAATTATACACCTAATTCAAATAAATAATCCAAACCACTGACCGAATTTTATGCACCAGGATTGTTACAATATTTTTAAATGGTGAAAAATGGGGCTACAAATTTCCAACAATAGGCAAATATGTATATATTCACATAGTGAAACACTAGATAGCCTTTAAATTTTGTTATGACAATTTTTACAAGACATGAGAACGACTGGAGGGGACCATGTTCAGTCCCTAGTCGGGGAACTAAGATCCTGCATGCCGCACAACAAGGCCAAAAACAAAAAAAGAAAAAGACATGGGAAAACGTAAACATTTCAAGGAAACAAAGTCGGAACAATCATACATCATGATTTCAACTTATTTTTAAAAAGCATCTGTATTTATATACACACAAACATACAGAAATTCAGACTGAAAATACTCAAATTTTCGATTATTCTGGGTGGTGAAACTGTAGGTGAGGTAATTTGCTCCACAAAAACATCTGTACATTGCAAACTCCCTATAAGAAGTATTTATGTTCTTGTAAATAATTAATGCAAACAAACATTTTTCAAGAAAGCATTCATCACACCTCTCAAACCAGCATCTCTGAAGAAGAATTGAGTGTTCACAGATGCTTCAGAGAGATTTTATCTGCACAGGCAGACTGTCTCAAACTCTCTGCAGCTTTGGATTGGGATAAAACTTCTCATATTCCTGGTTAATTATTGATGAATGTGGAAATTGCCTCATTTATTAAAGACTTATGTGCTTCCAAAGGCAAAGCAACACATTCTGAGGCTTGTAATCTGGTGTGAGCAAGCAGTTTCTAGTCTGTAATAGGATTACTTGTGGCGTTCTCATTCAAAGGACAAAATCCAATAAAATAAATTGTAGAGTGTGTTTGTTTAAGTAAAACACTTGTGCATTGTCTTCCACTTCCTCTGCCAGCTCTAATTTACCAATCAGTCAGATCTCCAAAGAGGCAGGCACAACAATAATGCTGATGCATAAATGAGGCGGGAAAAGATGCTGAAATGACTTCACGGGCACACCGAGCACCCACGCAAAGGAGCAGAGAGGCAGGGGGGCCTCGGAGGCTCCGCCCTGTGTTGAACTGGCATTCATGCAACACAGCACTTGTAAGTAAGTGAGAAGTTTGCAAATGAAGCAGGGAAAATCAAGTTACAGCTGAGCTA
>SJYV01054512.1:675987-734079 GCA_006410875.1 Neotragus pygmaeus | reverse complement strand
GGGGTCATGAACCAGGAGATGCCCTTAACAAGTAGCGACTGGAGAACTTTATTCCCAAAGCCTGATACCTATCAATTACATGTAAAGTGTTTCATTTTAAGTAAAACAGAATGAATGTAACCAGCACCACATTTAGAGCATTACAGTGGAGCAGCATACTACCCAAAAGTAAGGCACTAAACAGCATGGTGAGCTTAACATATGGTCAATCTACCCCCTGAAAACCCCACTGAATCACCCATAAGCACCAGAGGATGCTCCTACAATGAGAGGACTCGGGAATGGACACCACACAGGGGATAAGGTTCTCCCACTTCCAAAGCCACCCTCCGTCCCCAGCACACATTCATGAGAGAGTGGCTGCCTTCACCAGGCCTCATGTCTGCCTATCTCTGCTGAACCCACAAAATTTAACTCATTATAGTGAAACACCCCAGTCCATAAGCTTCTACCGCCCCCAAAAAAAAATCCACATTAGAAAAATAACTAACTCTTTAAACTTGACACTGGTTTTGGCAGGAGACATATAATTCAAAATACTACCAGATGTTCAAAAGTCCATCTCCACCATCTTCCAGAATCCCCTCTAAGAAAGGTAAACTCATATTCCAGTTCTAATTAGTACATGGAACATTGGAAGAGTTGCATTCTGAACACTGCTGCATAGCAGACTGATGCAATTACTTCATCTCCTCATCGGTACATGAACTCGAAGATATATGACTAATTTACCTCACGAGACATTCCAATAAAGGAATCCTGAGCAGCACAGCCACTTTGAACCTCTCAGAGGAGATGCCATGTAAATCCAAGGTGTTATTATTTTTATCTCTTTCTGCTATACAGCCTGGGAAAGCTGACAGACTTCTGGCCTCATGAATTAGGAACTCCAATGACTTCTTAGATTTGTCAGCATTGACAGTTCAGGATATACACTTTATTACTATGCCCAGACCAAGAAAAGGAGAACTTTACAACATGACACAGAACAATTAAAAGACTGAATGTTTAATATTATCTGCAACACACACACACGCGAGCGCACACACACACACACCTCTATAGTGACAGCAAAATAAAGATGGCCACAAGTTCCTGAACTCTCCTGGCTTTGAGAAGTGCAGCCAGCATCCCCTGCCCTGGAATCTCTGCTGTTTAGTGACTGGTTTGGCACAGAGAATATAAGGTTAGTGATTTTGTGCTGGCTTCCATATTAGGGTCTTTATAGAGTGACAGCTTCCTCTTCTGACTCATAGGACACCCTCTCCAGGAGCCCTGAGCCCTCCATGCTGGAGATGCAAAAACTAGGTGCCCTGGTCAACAGTCCCAGTGAACCCCAAGCTGCTACCAACCCCACCAGCACCAAACATGTGAGGGAATGCAGCCATCTAGGATCTTCCAGACCAGGTCACCTGCCAGCTATATAATATCCCCAAGTACCTCCAAATGAAGCAGAAGAATCACCCAGCTGAGCATTGACCAAATCCTGACCCACTACATCATGAGATATAATTAGTTATTGATTTAAGCCATGAAGTTCTGGGTAGTTTGTTAAGCAGCAATACCTAAACATACACAAATTTTCAAACAACATTTTTACTAATCATCTCATGGTTAAGTGCTATTTGAAACCGCCAATTAAGAAAAAAATCTCACAAGAGCAGTGCTCCCAAACACGTTACACATTTAACTAAAGTAATTTCTAACAGATCTATAAGTAAGTTCTTATGGCTGCAGTATGTTTGAAGACACTGTTTTAAATATTGCACTTTGCATCTCTGAAATCTCCCTTGAAGAAAGCATGTCCTGTCTTTATCATCTCTGGCTGGTGAGCCCTGTACTGGGTCTTCCTGGCACTATGACTGGGGTTGGGGGTGGGGGGAGTGGCAGGAAGCACTCCATGTGCAAACTTTCCAAATGAAGGTCGGTTGGCAAATCCATGTGAAGAATGACAGCTGGTCATCTGTCCTCTTTTTCCTACTTCAAGTAACAGAGGAAACGTATAAGAATGTAGGGATAGTATAAGGAGCTACAACGCCCTTTGCTATTGTCTTTGTTGTTGTGCAGTCACTAGGTCATGTCCAACTCTTTGTGACCCTGTGGACTGCAGTACGTCACGTTCCTCTGTCCTTTAGTATCCCCTGGAGTTTGCTCAGATTCATGTCCACTGAGTCGGTGATGATATCTAACCATCTCATTCTCTGTCACTCTCTTCTCCTTTTGCCTTCAATCTTTCCCAACATCGGGGTCTTTTCTAACGAGTCGGCTCTTCGCATCAGGTGGCCAAAGTGTTGGAGTTTCAGCTTCAGCATCCGTCCTTCCAATGATTAATCAGGGTTGATTTCCTATAGGATCGACTGGTTTGATCTCCCTGCAGTCTAAGGGACTCTCAAGAGTCTTCTCCAACACCACATTTTGAAGGCATCAGTTCTTCATTGCTCAGCCTTCTTAATGGTCCAACTCTCACGTTCATACACAACTACTGGAAAAACCATAGCTTTGACTATATGCACCTTTGTGGGCAAAGTGATGTCTTTGCTTTTTAAATACACTGTCTAGGTTTGTCATAGCTTTCCTTCCAAGGAGCAAACGTCTTTTCATTTCATGCCCAAGTTAATAAAATGGACCCGGGGGGCAGGCACATTCTCTGACCCATGTTCAGGTCACTGAGGCCTCAGGCCAGAGGCACCTGTTGCCCTTACTCCCTGGTGTGGGGGTGGGGACTGTCTGACTGGAACATTCCAACAAGCTGAGAGTGGATGTGTGTGATAGGAATGCCCTTTGACCTGGTGAGGGTGTGCCTTCTCCTACACAGGCAGGCACAGCCACAAACAAGCCTCAAGAGAAGCTCTAGCAAAAGGAGTGCTCAGTCCACTGCTCACAAGCCTGCTTTACCCAGAACCAGAAGTCTTAGCTGTCCTGTCACCACACATCACAAACACCAAGAGGATAGCCCATGACTTGCACCAAATCTCACATGTGTGACTCAATACGACCTTCCCTTTCCCCCCTTATTTCTATCTCTTGGGCTGTCTGTTTTACTGCTCCTCTGAACCTTTTAAGCCATTTCTGAAATAAAACTCAGACTAGATGTCCTTAAGAGTTAATGGCTGAAACCTCAGGAATACCTAGTACCGATGCTGTCAACTGCGTCCACAAATAAAACTCAAAATTAATTAACAGGCAGGAGAAGAGAGTGATTTCATTTTGAAAAAGAATAGATTCTTGTACATTTATACCTTGAATCACTTTTGCTGTACACTAGAAACTAACACAAAACTGTCAATCAACTGAGTTCAGTTCAGTCGCTCAGTCGTGTCCGACTCTTTGCAACCCCATGTATTGTAGCACGTCAGGCTTCCCTGTCCATCACCAACTCCCGGAGCTTGCTCAAACTCATGCCCATCCAACCATCGGTGATGCCATCCAACCATCTCATCCTCTGTCATCCCCTTCTCCTCTCAGTTTTCAATCCTTCCCAGCATCAGGGTCTTTTCAAATGAGTCAGTGCTTCACATCAGGTCAATCAACTATACTCCAATAGAAAATAGAAAATTTTTAAGTGGGGGAGTCACTTCAAAAGTCAGAAATTAAAATGTACAGGTGGAGCCATTGTCACTTAAGTGACCGGCCTGTGAGCACCCTGGCTGATCCTCTCAACTTTTGTTCTGGAAATTTCCATGTACAGCTACAAGGCGGCAGGTCCCAGGTCACATAACACAACAACCCCTAAGGGCCTGGAGGCTGCTCTAAACCAGTGGTTCTCCACCCTGGAAGCACAGAGAAACCCTGAGGAGCTTCAGAGCAATACCAGTATCCACTCCAACCCAGAGATCTAATTCCCTTGGTTCGTGGGCAACCTGGGCATCCAGTTCTTAAACCCTTTCAGATGTTCCTACCTACAGCCAGAGTTGAGAGCAACTGCTCCGAAGCATCTGTTGTTGCTCTAGTAAGTTGTGGCCAATTCCACACAATTTTTGCAATTCCAACAATTATAGATGGCCAGGCTTCTCTTTCCATAGGATTCTCTAGGCAAGAACAGCAGAGTGGGTTGCCATTTCCTCCTCCAGCGGATCTTCCTGACCCAGGGATCAAACTCAAGTCTCCTTCATTGGTAGGCAGGTTCTTTATCACTGAATCACCAGGGAAGCCCCTGGAATCATCTGAGTGAGTGAAAGTCTCTCAGTCGTGTCCAACTCTTTGTGACCCCATGGACTATAGCCTGCCAGGCTCCCTGTCCACGGAATTTTCCAGGCCACAATACTGGAGAGGGTAGCCATTTGGATTCTTTACCAGCTGAGCTACCAGGGAAGCTTAGAATCATCTGAGGACCTAACTAAAATGAAGATTTTGAGAGCATCTCTCAGGGATGAGGTCCATGATTCTCCATTCCTAACAATCTTCCAAGCAAAGCCAGCACTGCTGATCCATAGACACACCTCAGCAGCTAGGGGCTTCGACATCTAGCCTCCTTGACCCAGCCAGCTCCATGATCCCAAATGTGCACTTCTTCCCTTCACTCATGAGCCACCAGATGAAACCTAGATCAGAAAAGAACTTGTCTTCTCCAATGGGCGCTGTTCATTCTTTCCTATAGAACAGTACAGGCTCTCCAGCCAGAGGGGTCACATCATATGTACAACTGTTTGCCACCTTCTTAATCTTCTTTAGCCCAAGTTTCCTCACCCATAAACTCAGAGTTGCCTCACTACCACTCCGTGGATTTAATGAGCATGAGCCCAGACTTAGGGCCTGATGTTACAAAATGCCCCCAGAGTGCTAGCCATGCCTGTTGATAATAAGAGTTAACACTGCTACTCTTACCTGATACCACTGTGTCCTGGTTACCCTCCCACCTGTCAGAATCTCAACAAATTGGGACTGAGATGTGATGGGTATCACTGTTAAAGGTACTTTCTCAACAGCTCCCCAATGTGACAGGCAGATAAATAATGCCCTTGATACAGCACCTCTTGTGCAAGAGCTTTCTATCATCCATTCCGACCTAAAAAAGGTTACTGACACCAAAAGACTGACCTGAAAATACCACTCCCCTGAATCTATAAAAGAGGCAGCTTCCCTCCTCATAGGTGGGAAAACAGCCCAGGACCAAAAACTCTTCTGCTTTAGACTAAAACTCCACCCCAAACAAACAACAGAACAGATCTATCTAAAATGCTCCCAAGTCAGAGTACGATTTAAATGTTCTCAGAGAACATAAAGAAATACTCAAGATGACATGAATGTGTTAATTAACTCAATGGGAGGAAGTCTGCACAATGTACAGGTGTATCAAATAATGGTGCACACTTTTAAATATCTTACAACTTTATTTGTCAATTATACCTTAATAAAGCTAGGGAGAAAAAACTCCCCCATAGCTATTTCTCTACAGTTTTGTTATAAAATGCTGGGGTATTCTGGAAAGGTTCTGAAAGCACTATTTATCACTTTCATCACAAAGCACAAAAACAATGGAAGCGATATATATAAATTCCAACCAACCCTGTTGCTGTGTCTCTTTTTAGGCCTTGATGAATCAAAAGCTTTGGATTTCAAATGCACTCACGTGACACAATGTTTATAAACAAATACTGGAAGGAATCAAAGTCAAAATATGAATGCTACACAACTAGATAAGCTTCATGTTTTAATCACTGCCTAGCAACTTCCCTAAATACATATGCAGAGAGGGAGGAAGCTTGAATTAATAATGTGTTTAAAATCCTCAAAGAGAGGAAGACAACTCTCAATACTGTGAAAGGGAAAAGGTAAGTAAGAAGAAGTGGTCCTCTTGGGCATGAACTCAGTTGAGTTTTGATGAGTTGGCAAGTCTGGCATTTTAGCACAGCCCCACTCAGAACCCTGAGGAAGCCTCCCAGGCACCACTCCTGGTTCAGAATGATAAATAGGTCAACTCTTGGGCGAAGTCTTCAGGTGATTGGCATTGGGTGCCTTTAGCTGAACTAAAGTATTAAAAGTTGTATCAATCTGTCAACCCTTACAGCTATCTACCCAAGCAAAAGATGTTCGGTGTTCATTTACTGCTGATTTAGCTGCCGCAAATCACCATCTTAAAGATACAGAAAAGAGTGAAGAAGTGTTATGGGCATGTGAGTTATAGAGGCCTATAGAATAAAGGATTAGAGGGGTCACAAAACTGTCAACCTTCTCATTTTTTTTTATAACTCAGATTATCTCTTTGCACTCCAGGGTACTCTCAGAACTGCTGCTGCTGCTACTAGTTAATAAATGCTAAAGGTCTTTAAAACAGCTGTCTGAAAGATCTTTAGGATTTTTTAATATCAATAGTATTTACAATTTCCAGTTTTACTCTTTCCAACTTTCAAAAGATTTCTTTAATGGAAAAATGTGTAACCAGTGCCTTTTAAAATATTGTAAATATAGCAAAGAAAGGTTCCATAATCTTCATTCATCTAGCAGTATGGCAGCTGCAATTATTTTAAAAAATAAGAAGGGCTAATAGGACTTCCCTGGTGGTCCAGTGGCTAAGAATCTGCATCCCAATTCAGGGGACAGGAGTTCAACCCCTGGTCCAGGTGGATCCCATATGCCACAGAGCAACTAAGCTCGAGTGTGGCTACCGAAACCCACTCACCCCAGAGCCTGAGCTCTGCAACAAGAGGAGTCACGGAAATGAGAAGCCCGAGCACCGCAAGGAGCAGCCCCAGCTTGCCACAACTTGAGAAAGTCCACAGGCAGCAACGAAGACCCAGCACAGCCAAAAATAAATAAATAAACAAAAAAAAAGAAGAGGCTAATAACAGAAAAAGCTACAGAGCCAGGATAAACACACTTCTTGATCTGTAGAAGAATCAGCTACTGGATTATTAGAACATTTCTTTTCCCTTATTTCCAACTGATTTAGTAAAAGTACCAAAACTGGAATACTAAATACTGGAATTTCTATAGTACTTTTAAGAAGAAAGTGCTAACTCTTTGACAAACCATCTTGAAAAATGACAACTAGAATTGTAAACCAAATAAAAATCAAGTTGATTGTATGAGTTAGCCACTAAAAGTGTGTCTAATTTCTGTGTGAAACTTGAAAGAAAGGAAAAGATGTAAAATTGACTAAGAGTCTGTAACATGGCAGGGGGATTATCTATATTAAATCCCTTGATCTCCGTGACTGCTGACTAAAGAAAACATTTCCAAATTACAGATGAGAAAACTGAGGCTCAGAGAGCTGGTGAGACTTATCAAAGTTCAAAACTACCACGGCCAAAACCAAAAAGAAGGAAAGATATTCCTCTATGGACATCTTTGGAGCATCTGTAACAATGTCACTGGGATTTTACTTCTCAAACAGCAGAATGCTTTCAAGACTTTTAAAGAGAGAACTCTTCCCCCCTACCCCAAATATTCAATATTCCACATCTAAAACAGTTCTAAGGAAGAAGAAACAATTTAGAGGCATTTATTCAAGTGAGCCTTAATCACTTGTGACCTTTCTTAGCAAGAGCGAAAGAACAGTACAGCTCTCAAGCTCTCTGCTTTACTTCCTGCAATGCCTTTTAATAACATTCTCTCTTTAAACGTTCACAACAATCCATGAAGGATATGGATCCTAGGCTGACAGAGGTTACCGTTTTTGCTTTCTGATACACAAATGATGTAATCTGTTCTTCTGAATCCTGGCCCAGACTGTGTCATACTGATGTGCTTGCCTCCTAGAAGGAGAAAAACAAAAAAACGCCCACCACCAAACTTTCCACCTCCAGCTAATTGTGTTTTACCAAACATCTGTGTTTTTAAAAAGTGGGTCATGAAATACAAAAGATAAAACTGACTCCACTATTAAAAATTCAGGGTTTTATTGGCTTTCCAGGTTTCCTTGAAAAAAAATATTCCCAATAGTATATGCCTTCATAATTTAAAATATGACTCATTTCATATTCCTCAGGCAGGACAAATGCAGAAATGCCACCATCTTCCAGATACAGTTGTTTAAGTAGTTGTCAGTCCAAATGAGGCACTTTCATGTAGTGATCCCCTTGATTTGTCTGAAAGGTTTTTTCCCAGATCTCTGCTATTGTTGCTGCTAAATCACTTCAGTCATGTCCGACTCTGTGCGACCCCATAGACGGCAGCCCACCAGGCTCCCCCATCCCTGGGATTCTCCAGGCAAGAACACTGGAGTGGGTTGCCATTTCCTTCTCCAATGCGTGAAAGTGAAAAGTGAAAGTGAAGCTCCGTCCATGGGATTTTCCAGGCAAACGTACTGGAGTGGGTTGCCATTGCCTTCTCTGCCCAGATCTCTAAAAAAGCAATAAAAATACCAAATTCTACATTCAGCTTTCATGGATTTAGTGATTAGGCATATCCTATATGGTGGTTCACCAGGAACCAATAACCTGCACATCTCACCTTCTTCTACAGGTGCTGCTGGCTGGAATGAGAGAATCTCAGGTTAGACTATACCCCTGTTGGGCAGGAATCTGGCTAAGTATTATTCACATATGACTTTGCACAACAGGTTTCAGAATTACAAATGGTATATCTTAAAAGCCTTCCTGTGTTCCCTGGGAAATGGATTATTTTTAAATTCTGGATTCAATATTAGATTTGAAAAAAATTAAATCATGAAAAAATATTTCCCAGTTTTTATTGTATACTGCAAAAAACTAGAACAAAACAGCCTACTCTCATCTCAACCACTTACACAGAAACAGCCTTTCTGTGTTTTTCATCTGTTAATACCACATATTTTTAGTATTTAGGAACCTTAGGTTTTTTTACATATAGTGAGTTGTTTTCTAAAATAAACAGAGAAGGAAACATTGCTTTGTATCATAGAATATCTCTAAGAGGTCTTTTCAGATCCCTGTACAGGGATGCAGTAAAAAACGAAAAACTACACACCAGGAAAAAATAAACCTGAGTTCCAAAAACTTGCCTTATCATTTCTGAATATTAAAGAACATTAAAAGTAGAGACCAGTCATCTCTAAAACCCCTTAAATTGATATCACCATAAAAATACCAAATTCATGAATACATTTGTGCATGTATGTGTACACAAATGCCATACATTTAGAACCATGCAGAATCATACCTTTAGCTACACTTCACAAAGGACACAGTCTTATTAAGTTACTTCTGAGGATGTAATTTATTTTAAAAGATATTTATCTTGGGACAGTAAGGAATTCTGAGGGACAGTCCAGGCAAAATACATCCTAACTTTCAAATAGCATATGTCTGACCTGCAGGTCAAGACCATCATTTCAAAGTAAAGGAAGCAAAACATTCTCACAGGGAGGGTCAGGGGAGTTGAGATCTACTCTGTTCGCGCCTCTGAAAAGCCTCTCATGCCTGATGGTCCCACGGGCACAACCACCAACCATGCAGACTCAGGGTGGCTGTTGCCCACGGGCACAGAAAGCAGAAGCCCAGCCCAGAACTTTTGAGTATGGGGAGATGAAAATGGGGAAACCGACGCACACAGAGCTTGTGAGATCTGCCAAAGCTCAAAACCAAGAACTGGAAAAGTTCTCCCATCATGGACATCGTAGGTCATCTGAATCAACCGCCAGGGCAGCTGGTGGACTGGGCTGAGGGAGAACAAGGCAGAACAGAGTAGGGAACGCGGATTCTCAGCAGTCAGGGGCTTAGCAGACAGCACCAGGAGAAAGCAGGCAGCCTCGAGAAAGCAGGTTCACACATTGTATGGAAAACTTCTAAAAATAGCCCTTCTTCATTTGAACATCTCTGACACAGGAAAACATGTTTTATGGGACTCTCAGAACTATAAAATGCCTTAAAAATGGAGCTCTGTCCATAGTGGCTTATGCTGTCTTTTTTTTTTTTTTTTTNCACCATCTTCCAGATACAGTTGTTTAAGTAGTTGTCAGTCCAAATGAGGCACTTTCATGTAGTGATCCCCTTGATTTGTCTGAAAGGTTTTTTCCCAGATCTCTGCTATTGTTGCTGCTAAATCACTTCAGTCATGTCCGACTCTGTGCGACCCCATAGACGGCAGCCCACCAGGCTCCCCCATCCCTGGGATTCTCCAGGCAAGAACACTGGAGTGGGTTGCCATTTCCTTCTCCAATGCGTGAAAGTGAAAAGTGAAAGTGAAGCTCCGTCCATGGGATTTTCCAGGCAAACGTACTGGAGTGGGTTGCCATTGCCTTCTCTGCCCAGATCTCTAAAAAAGCAATAAAAATACCAAATTCTACATTCAGCTTTCATGGATTTAGTGATTAGGCATATCCTATATGGTGGTTCACCAGGAACCAATAACCTGCACATCTCACCTTCTTCTACAGGTGCTGCTGGCTGGAATGAGAGAATCTCAGGTTAGACTATACCCCTGTTGGGCAGGAATCTGGCTAAGTATTATTCACATATGACTTTGCACAACAGGTTTCAGAATTACAAATGGTATATCTTAAAAGCCTTCCTGTGTTCCCTGGGAAATGGATTATTTTTAAATTCTGGATTCAATATTAGATTTGAAAAAAATTAAATCATGAAAAAATATTTCCCAGTTTTTATTGTATACTGCAAAAAACTAGAACAAAACAGCCTACTCTCATCTCAACCACTTACACAGAAACAGCCTTTCTGTGTTTTTCATCTGTTAATACCACATATTTTTAGTATTTAGGAACCTTAGGTTTTTTTACATATAGTGAGTTGTTTTCTAAAATAAACAGAGAAGGAAACATTGCTTTGTATCATAGAATATCTCTAAGAGGTCTTTTCAGATCCCTGTACAGGGATGCAGTAAAAAACGAAAAACTACACACCAGGAAAAAATAAACCTGAGTTCCAAAAACTTGCCTTATCATTTCTGAATATTAAAGAACATTAAAAGTAGAGACCAGTCATCTCTAAAACCCCTTAAATTGATATCACCATAAAAATACCAAATTCATGAATACATTTGTGCATGTATGTGTACACAAATGCCATACATTTAGAACCATGCAGAATCATACCTTTAGCTACACTTCACAAAGGACACAGTCTTATTAAGTTACTTCTGAGGATGTAATTTATTTTAAAAGATATTTATCTTGGGACAGTAAGGAATTCTGAGGGACAGTCCAGGCAAAATACATCCTAACTTTCAAATAGCATATGTCTGACCTGCAGGTCAAGACCATCATTTCAAAGTAAAGGAAGCAAAACATTCTCACAGGGAGGGTCAGGGGAGTTGAGATCTACTCTGTTCGCGCCTCTGAAAAGCCTCTCATGCCTGATGGTCCCACGGGCACAACCACCAACCATGCAGACTCAGGGTGGCTGTTGCCCACGGGCACAGAAAGCAGAAGCCCAGCCCAGAACTTTTGAGTATGGGGAGATGAAAATGGGGAAACCGACGCACACAG
Organism: Neotragus pygmaeus; assembly: GCA_006410875.1. Lineage (NCBI taxonomy): Eukaryota > Metazoa > Chordata > Mammalia > Artiodactyla > Bovidae > Neotragus > Neotragus pygmaeus. The sequence goes on along the minus strand of SJYV01054512.1, from coordinate 722,717 downwards.
AGCTTGTGAGATCTGCCAAAGCTCAAAACCAAGAACTGGAAAAGTTCTCCCATCATGGACATCGTAGGTCATCTGAATCAACCGCCAGGGCAGCTGGTGGACTGGGCTGAGGGAGAACAAGGCAGAACAGAGTAGGGAACGCGGATTCTCAGCAGTCAGGGGCTTAGCAGACAGCACCAGGAGAAAGCAGGCAGCCTCGAGAAAGCAGGTTCACACATTGTATGGAAAACTTCTAAAAATAGCCCTTCTTCATTTGAACATCTCTGACACAGGAAAACATGTTTTATGGGACTCTCAGAACTATAAAATGCCTTAAAAATGGAGCTCTGTCCATAGTGGCTTATGCTGTCTTTTTTTTTTTTTTTTAGCATCTTTATTGAGACATAACATTACAAAATTCACCCATTTAAAGTGTACAATTCAGTGATGTTTATAGTGTACTTACAGAGGCATACAACCATCATCACTATCTGAGAACATTTTCATCATCCCAAAGATCAACCCCATCCCCATAAACAGTCACCTACCATTCCTCAACCCCCAGGCCCTGGCAACCACTACTCTACTTTCTGTATCTACAGATTTGTCTATTCTGGTCATTTTGTAAATATGGACTCATAGTATGTGGGCCTTTATGACTGGCTTCCTTTATGTAGCATACTGTGCAAGGTGCATCTCTAGTGAGACACGCATCACAGCTTCGTTCATCTTTACAGCTTAATAATATTTTAATGTATAGATATACCACATTTTCTTCAGTTGATGAACATTTGACTTATTCTATTTTTTGGCTGTTATGAATCACATCAGACATTCATGTATATATTTTTTCTATACATGTGTTTTCAATTTCTCATGTGTGTGTATAAGCTAGTATTGAGAGTGAAAAAACTAAATAATTCACATTTCAAGTCATTTGGAAAGAAGCTGGAAATTGTATTTCTAAGTTACAATATTAGTTGATGGAGGAGAAAAGAATAAACAAAAGTAATATTTAATGGCAGGAACACATAAAGATGGAAGGTCAGATACAGGAAGACAGAGCCATGAAGGAAAAGCACTTTTACATAATCCTTCCAAATGGAAAATTTTTTTCAATTGGATAAAATCATGACTATAAGGCAAAAAACAATCACCTTCCTATTATGATCATAGAACTTTGCATTTCTTTTTACTAAGATTTTTCTCTTTTCCATGTAAAACACAAAAGATACCCAAAATTGGTAAAATGCATAAATTTTCTGAGCCCTGTTCCACTGCCATTGACCTTGATGGCCACTTGGACTGCTACGTGAGTGGCCAAGTGGGAGAAAAGTCACCTGTGTGGGCTGCCCACCTCTACCCCATGGAAAGCACCTCCACTTGAGGAAAGCAATTTCCCAGATGGATGTGTCTTTCCATCCTTGAAAAAGGGCAGAGGGCTCGGGTCATCTTTCAAGTGTTCACCACTAGCCACCTGCATCCAACTCTAGGCTTGAACAGCACGGATGGAGATTCTGTGCACTTGTGCTCTGACGTGCACGCATTACCTCCCGTGCCCAATTCACCACACTGGCCACAGCCAAGAAGCGCCTCGCATCGCCAGATTCTCCCTGTGAATCTCAGATCCTAAACATTTCTCTTTACTCCTGGCACTTACCCACGGATCCCAACTGACAGAATTAGAAGCGCCAGACCCAGCACAGGTGTGTCTTGGGGCCAGATTCCTGCATTGCCCTGGCCACCAGCCTTGAAACAGGCCCAAAGCAAACCCCAGGATGATTCCTCTGCTCTGGCTGAAAAACGGACCAAACTCCTTGAAAACAAATGATACCAAAGAGTAACTTCCAGGTACCCTGAAACCACACTAAATCAATCTCTTTGTCCCAATACGCCAAACATACCAAATTTTAAAGTTTTCAAAATCACAGTCTTCCAAGCAAAAGTGCACTTTTTGTGTGAGAATATTTATCCTCAATTTTGCACCAACTCAGCTTGTAAGATGACTGACTATGTGGCAGATACCAGTAAGACTGAGGCAGGGCCATCACCTTCAAGCACCTCACCTGGAGAAGGGGCATAGTTCTGTTCCAAAACAAACACCCCGAAGCACCCACAACAAAGTACATTCCTCCAGCTCAGTACGGAGCTGTGGAAAGCGGGGAGAACCTATGGTGCGGGGCCAGCCTGAGCTGAGCTGAGGCTCAAGAGAGGAGTAGATGTGAAGCAAGCAAGTGATCTAGGCGGGAGAAACTGAAAATGCCAGAGCAAAGGCAGGAAAGTGCAAGCCAGGCCAAATGGGTAGGGGTGAAGTGGGAGGGTCTGGGGTGGAAGAGGCAGGAGGGGTCCTACAAGGGACCAGCTCTGCTGAGGTAGCAGGATCTGGCCTCTGGGGAAAGCTGATATTGAGGTCCTTAAGCAGAAGAGTACATGGAAATGTGCATTTTAGAAAGATCAACCATTCAGACATGTTTCTTCTTTTTTTCCTTTTGAAGAGGAAGATGAGAAAATGTTAACAAAATAATAAAATGTATTTTATTTCACTATTCAAAAATACGGTCATTCAAACTCTGCAACAATTTCCTAAAAGTTTCCTATTTTCCTAAAAGTTTCAATAAACTTGTGAATATGTAACAACATGCGGTCATCCATCTGTCCACAAGAAATCACACACCAAACACAAGATTCTTCATACAAACCATGAGTTACATGGTTTTGGTAATCAACAGTCCTCCCCGCCCCAAAGAAGGAAAGTATATATTCAAAAGTTACTGCCCACAAATTTATGTTTGTGGGGTTTCTTTATACTATTAAACTGAAAGTGAAAGTTTCTCAGTCAAGTCCGACTCTTTTCTCCAGGCCAGAATACTGGGTAGCCTTTCCTTCTCCAGTGGATCTTTCCAACCCAGGGATGGAACCCAGATCTTCCGCATTGGAGGTAGATTCCTTACCAGCTGAGCCACAGATAAATTGCTATTAAATAACTCTTAAGGTTTCCATGCTCAAGGAACAGAAGCAGTGCCCCCTACACAAACAAAAATGGAGGCCCAGAAGTCAACCCAGAGTAAAGCTGTAACAGCCGTGATTTTTACATTCTCTACTTTATACACACACACACACACACACACACACACACACACAATATGCGCTCTTCTGATTGTGGTGTTGCTTAGGCAAATATTAACATTCCTACCTATTCTTTAATTAAATTACACACTGTCTTCCTGAGCAAAGAGGAAAAATCCAAACAGGACTAGCAGACTACTCAGGAAAGCCTTGCAGGCAGTAAAGTGAGTGAACCCATTTGGGGAGTGAAACCAATTAGGAATCCAGATGCAGAGCTGAGGAGCTGCCCATTCATCACCCCTCAGCACTCACAGGAACCCTGCAGGGGAGGAACCTGTTCAAGATGAGGAAATGAGGCTCCATAGGGCTGGTCTGTCCAAGGCTAAATGGTGAAAAAACCAGCGTTTCTGTGGACTGAAGGTGATCCTGGTCCTCTGCCCAGAAGAGAACTCGTCCTGCCCAAACACCTCAGTCCCCCACCATCAGACTGTACGAAGCCTCGGGGTCTCATCCAGGGTTCCCGGCCCTCCTCAGCTTGTGCTGCCGCCACCTGATGGGACTGCAGCACACAGGAGCCAAACTAGGCCTGATGCCCCCCGGCAATGCCCTCCGTTTCACCCCTCAGCATGGCAGCCAACACACTCCAGATTCACAGGCCCGGGCCCACTGGACACCTGTCAAGCCAGGACACCTAGGCCAGGCAGGTGGCTTTGGGGGTCACCCCACTACCCAGTTAGGAAGCGCCATCCTAAACCCAGGCCAGCCTTCCTACTGACTAAGCCTAGTGTATGCAAACCCCAGTGATTCCAGGAGATTGCCACCCCCAGGCTATAATGACCACTTCCATCTCTGAAATCCAGAAGCAGCTACTCTGTATGCACCACCCTGTTGCCAATTAATGTTATTGCCTACTGTTATTCATAGTTTAATATATTCACCCTATTGCCCACATTACATTCTTCTTGAGAGCAAGAATTCAGCCTTACATTTCTTCATAGAGCATGACATTTTGCACACAGTAGCCCTTCAACAAATAAACAATTTTTTTTTAAAAGAATGGAGATTTTTTTTCCCCCGGATAACCACAGTTGAGGTGCACAGCAGGAAAAAATGGGAAATCTCAGGCCAGCCCTGATCCACTGAGAATAAAGAAAGAGCAGGCAAAGCCCTGAGAAGCCAAGTGACCACATTACACAGTCCGGGCAGTTGGTGCTCTGCACCCTGTGTCCATCAGGGCCCATGGATGAGTCAGGCCACAGGCAGGAGTAGAACAGTCCACATGACATGGTCCTCCATGTCTAGCAGGGCACCCTCAACAGAGATGGTCCGGATGAGGATGGGTGAATGGGGAAGAACAGCCAACCGATTTTCACCCATCAGGGATCATAAACAGAAAAACAGTTTTTAACTGGAGGGGGGAAAAAAAGTGCTATGAATAACTGTAAGCCTTCAAATATCTGCTTATTGAGGACATTTCTGGTATTCAGTCACACCACTCCACTGCCCAGAAAAACGTATTTGTTTAACCTGAAAACAGCTTAAATATAATGCCAAAAATTAGCCCCACCACACCACAAAATGCTCACTGCAGAGAAAAGTCTTAGTGGCTTGGGATCATTCTTTCTCTTTCCTTTTTCCTTTAATTTCTTTCTTTCTTTTTCCAGCTTAGCTGGTTTTTATACAAAGCCATAAACATGATCTTCCCCCATTTTTCCCCACCAGATGGGAGTTCAGCATGGCACATGTCACCTAGCAACCAAACACCACTCTACAGCTACCCAGTTACCCAGTTCTTCATACAAAATTTATCTTGTTCTATTCAACAGTAAGGGGTAAGGAAGAGATAAGAGGATAAAAGTTAAAACAAGTGTTAATAAATGTTTGCTTCATAACCATTTTAAAGGAGGTGGGCAAAATGGAAAGAACCACTAAAGTTTCATCTTAGCCGTTACCTAGTCATTTAAGAGGAAAAAAATACAAACGGACCTGGAAGAAACTGCAGCTCGTGCAACACTGGAGAGTCAACAGTCTTGTGATCTGATGACTGAACTTTGTAGACCACAAAGCCCATTTTAAAATTTACCTGCTGAACTGTGAATTGCACTTAAAGAGAATTTAAACAATTTTGGAAGCCCCTGAATCATCTCTGAGTCATTTATATCCAACTCCAGTAACACCATCACTCTCTGAACATGATCCTTCCTTCCTTCCATCTCCACCAGGAACAATGATCAGTCTCGCGGCTACCCTTCAAAACTCAGCTCTGATGCTGCTTATCTTGGGTGCCTTCCCAGGTGCCCTGCAGAAACCTATGCTTCCTTCTTCATGCTCCCCAGTCATTGCAAAACCGCCACCACTGATACCTAAAGACAAAGTCCAGCTCCCTCACCGAGGCCTCTCAACTCCATCTACTCAAAACCCCAGAGACCTGTCTTCTCCCCACTGCATGTAACTCGCCAGTCCAAAGGCTGGCTACCCTCACTTGCAGGACCGCGTAGCCTCTCTCCTTGTGTCTCACAGTCCAATTTCCACAAGCAGCCAGTGGATCTCACAGATGTCCAGCACCCAGAACAATGCCTCAGTCACAGTAAATGCTTAAGAATTTCTGTGGAGCATACAAATGACCCAAACAACTACATTTGTATCTCCCAAACAAGCTGTTCCACCCACATGCATCGTGTGCATAATGAAATATGACTAATGTTAAGCATGTTAATGTTTAAGCATGTAAATGACTAATGTTAAGTAGGTCCACTTTAAGCATGTAAGCCAAGAAATGTCCATCACTCCTCTGTACTCAGAACCTGGGCACACTGCAAAGTATATATTATTCTCTTTCCTCTCACGGTTTATTTTGGTGGTTTCCTGAGTACATGTGCAATCTGATTATTGGTACCAAACATTTATATCACAAACTGTCATCCATAAATGCTCAAGGTATGTTCAGAGGTTGACAGTGGTTCAAGACAAGCAGGTGCCCAATTTCCACTAATTTTATTTGATTTTCAATAAAAGTTCAACCAACTGTAAGGAACATTTTAGAGCCGTGAAGTAAAGTCAACATCTTCCATCACTGTCATGTTCTTAAACCTCCCCAAGATTATCTTTAAAAGGCCAAACGTGGGCTAATTTTCCTCTCTCCCCAAAACAGGAGTGTAAAAAAATTTTTTCCCTCTGTGGCCCCCAGACCCACAGGGCTCAAACCACTCCAAGATCGGGGACAAAACGGGAATTCTGAAAGTGACTGTGCTTTCCAACCAACGTTCCTCTGGCGCAAAAGAAATATCCTCAGGTGCTTGAGAGAAACTTGGGAGGCGTGGGCTGTTGTCAAACAGACACAGACGATAAAACAATTTAACAAAAAGCCTTTTCACTTCTGNTTCTGAAAGTGACTGTGCTTTCCAACCAACGTTCCTCTGGCGCAAAAGAAATATCCTCAGGTGCTTGAGAGAAACTTGGGAGGCGTGGGCTGTTGTCAAACAGACACAGACGATAAAACAATTTAACAAAAAGCCTTTTCACTTCTGACACATTGTAGAGGAATGCAGGGAAGTGGAGACAATGTTATCACTCCAAGGGGAAAAGGGAAATCCAGTCCACTCGAGGCCGGGGCGCGGCCGGGCTCCGCAAGGAGCTCGGTGCAGACGGGTCCACGGCGAGGTGCCGGCAGGAACACTCGGAATTCGGTGACCCATCTCCAGGCTGTGCTCCTCCCAGGAGCCAGCTGTGCTCCCGGGCCTCTCGGTCTCCTAAGTGCTGGGCTCCAGCGACGACGGCGAGCCAGCTGGAGCTGGCCCACCCGCCCCGGGACCCCCGCCCGGCAGGGCACGCGGGCGGGGCTCCCNAAATGTCCTGTGGAAGTTTTGGACCTGACCAAATGTCCACTAACCACTATTTTTCATACTTTTTTTTTTGCCTACTAATTCTTCATGACCCTGTGCATAGTTTAAACATACAGCACATCTTCCTTTGAACCAGCCCTCCATATTCATTCACTCATGCATTCACTCCTCCGTCAAAGACTGAGTAACCAGCATGTGTCTAACCTTGTGAGAGCTCAGTGGCTGCATGTGGCTGGTGGCCACCATATTGGACAGCAAAGCTCTACAGGATGGAACTGCTAATGCCTGGAAGCCATGCACCATTGAGGAACTTACAAGTGCCCTCTCTGACAGCACTTCCCCAGCATTGTTCTCCCAAGGCTATCTGCACACTAGCTTCTAAGTGTGATGAATGAGTGAATGAATACAGAGGGATGGGAGAAAGATGGTTTCTTAACATCTGTACAAATATTGTAATAGTAAAGCTGTTTAGGATAGAATGCAAAGATTGAGGGAAATTAGAATGGCACATAAGGGACTTCCCTGGTGGTCCTTTGATTAAGACTCCACACTTCCACTGCAGGTAACCTGGGTTCAATCTCTGGTCGCCGAGTTGCAGCCAAAAAAAAAAAAAAGAATGGCATTTAGACTCCAGAGATCTTCCTATTGTGCAACATTAAACAGAAGTCTAAAAACAGTGGTTTTTCTAATGAAGCCTGAGCTCATATGAGTTGTTCAGGTGAGAAGAATAATTCAATGAAAGAAAAGGGAAAGAACAAGAAACAGGAAGAGCCTTAATGATCCCTCATCATCAGACATGAAAAGTACACAGATTGACCTGGTTCAGATCAGAAGAAAATCTCATGGGATGCGGCGGGCCCATCTCCTTTTGCCTTGCATCCGACACTGTCTTTACCCTAGAGGCTGGTGTAATCCGAAAGGCACCTGACTCACCAGCTTGTGATTTTCAATGGGGTGGTGTTGACTTTCACACCCAACCATGGGCATCCAAGTCCTCCCTTCAAAATAGTGCAGGTTGCCCTCAACCAGTCCATCAGTAGTCACCAGACTATCCACCGTATTCTTGCTGTCCTATGCCAGTCCCCAGAAATGCCTGGAAGTTGTGTCAGCCCCACTGCCTTGCTTGGAAAACCACTTCTAGATGCCCCCATGTCACCCAACCTCAGTGTGCAGGAAGAGACCCCAGGTTCCTTCCAGAAAGCCATCCCCTACATCCTTCTATCCATCCATCCAGCATCGTGATCCACCACTCAAGAGCCATGGTTCCTTCATCAAATGCCTCTCTGCTTCCCAGGCTCCAAAGCCTAAGAATGAGGGAGCTTGTCAATCAAGTCCTCAAAGGCCAGCCCAGAAACACATGGAGCAGAGTTAAGGTGGCACCACTGGTGATGTTAAAACCCAGCTATTGGAGACAGATCTGTAAGAAAGTGAAAGTCAGTCATGTCCAACTCTTTGTGACCCCATGGACTACACAGTCCATGGAATTCTCCAGGCCAGAATACTAGAGTGGGTAGCCTTTCCCTTCTCCCGGGGATCTTCCCAACCCAGGGATCGAACCCAGGTCTACCTCGTTGCGGGCAGATTCTTTACCAGCTGAGCCACAAGGGAAGCGCAAGAATACTGGAGTAGCCTATCCCTTCTCCAGCAGATCTTCCCAACCCAGGAATCAAACCAGGGTCTCCTGCATTGAAGGCAGATTCTTTACCAACTGAGCTATTGGAGACAGATCTGCCCGAGAGTCAAGCAAAACAGTCTGAGCTGCCTACTTGCCAGTGGCCCCTTGACCCGAGACAGATGGGAGCAGCCAGTAGTGTGGAGAGGTGTCTCCACCTGAGGTTCTTTCAGCTGAATTTTTGAGAACAAAGTCCTGGGTCAAGTTCTGCTGACCTTCTAAGCTGGAAGACTCCAGAGGCACAGGAAGTGAGGCTCCTGGTCTGATTCCCAGCTGGGAGGACCACTCTGCTGTCTCTCCAAGGTGGGCGTGGCTCTCCTAGAAGCACGAAGTACTGACGTCATTGTTTGTTTTTTTATTTTTACTCCAAGACTTTGAGAAAATGAGGTAGGAAGGGGAACAGATCAAGGAAATGATTGTAATCATTTCTTAAGAAGAAAAATTCTCCTCGCCCAGAGGATACTTAATCTTTGATGATTAACAGGAAAAGGATGAAATGAGTTCACATGAAGCCTCACACCAATGCTTAGATAAATCTCAGCTCTAAAGGACTTCGGGTCAGGGGATATGAATCCACTTTTAAAGACTGTTTTTTTTAGCAAATATGGCTGAGCAGCTTCATTCAGTAAAGAAGGGAAAAAATGCATTGTGGTTGATCATTGGAACAATATATTTTTTCTTGATCTTGTCAAGATTAAATGTCTGAAATTCTCAAATCTTGAAACAATAAGGCTGGGTGACAGGGAAGCTTTAATTGCAGTCACCGTGGTGGAATTAACCATGTGGCAGGACTTCCCAAGTGGTCCAGTGGTTAAGAATCCACCTTGCAATGCAGGGGACGTGGGTTCAATCTCTGGTTAGGGAACTAAGATCCCACCTGTCCAGGGGCAACTAAGCCCACATGCTGCAACTAAGACCCGATGTGGCCAAATTAATCAACATTAAAAAAACAACCAACCATGCAGGAGCTTCGCCGAGGGCCTCCGGGCAATGGGCCAACCTGGGTTACCCCTCCTGAGACACACCCAAAGCCCCTCATCTCTACCCCCACCCAGAGTCCCCCACCTCCACCTCCACCCCCCAACCTCACCCAGCTGACAACGGGAAGTCTTCCTTCCACAAAGCCAGACTGCTCACGTCAGAAGGACCCACTTGGCAGCGAGGCTGCTCTGTGATAAAATCCAGCACCCGGGTGCTGGTGTTCTAGGCAGTAATGCAAGTGTGCTGAGCAGCACACACCCAGCCCGGCTGCTCCTCTGCCCCCGACATGAGATGGCTGAGTCACCCTCCCTCCTCTTACTATGCTGCTAAGCTAGGAGTTCAATTTCAAAAGCTCGCTCTCTCTGTGCTTTGGAATGTCATCTGCTCAGCATCTCAGCAGAGGCTACTGGCTTGTTCCAGATGGGGAAGTCCTCCGAGGCAAACTGCCCTTTGTGGCCCTGGGTCTCTGCTCAGCTCAGAGATAGCATGGAGACATTCCTGCCAGCATCCTGAGGGTGGCTCCCAGGAACTTCAGGAAGGGAGTCCCACTGAGCAAGAAGCAGGATGATCCAGGCTTTGGACGAAGCAGTGATGAGCAGACAGGCCTTATGGAAGTGGAACTCTTGGAAGTGAGTGGCTGAAAGTAAAGGGTAAAAATGTGTGTTAGGGGCCTTTTATACCAAAGTCTCTCTTTTAGGACTTCCCTGGTAGTCCAGTGGTTAAGAGGCTGCCTGCCAATGCAGGAGACATGGGTTCAATCCCTGGACTGGAAATATCCCACATACGGTGATACAGCTTGGCTGTCTCTCTCCCTCTGACACCCAGCACTCTTCTTCTCACTTGTGACACCCAGAGTTCATGTGCTTCAAAGATGTCCCTTTGTAAAAAATTTACTCATTCACTCATTCAGCTTTCATTGGGAAATTAGTATTTTGCCAAGCACTGTGCTAAATAGTGATAAAAGGTAAGACGCAATCATGTCCTCAAGGATGGCCTTCTTCTTGAGATGGAGACAGCCAGAGAGCGATGTAAACAGACGGTTATAACACAGAGTGTATAACTGGAAACACAGAGGCTGAAGCCTCAGTGGTCAGACAAAAGCTTCCAGAAAAGGGCAAATTTAAAAATGGACAACTGGCAGTGAGCCAAGTAGGAAATTAAACGTCTGAACCAAGGGGGGGATGTCCAATCCATGTAAATGGATTATGAACAGATCTAAGTTCCTCTAGAAGAGAAGCTAAAAGTCTTAAAAATGACCAACTTTGGAATAAAATGAGGTGGAGAAATCAAAGAAAACTGAAGTTTGAGACTGTGATGCTAGAAAAATAATGGAGTCATTGGCAGGCAAGGCATCCAGCAAGAATATCAGTTTGAAGGGGGGAGGGAACACATGGAGATCCTCTTTAAAGAGGAAAGTGGGATATAATTCAGGAAAATACTGTCAGTGCAGGCCATGCCAACAGGGCTTTATTGTGTCATGGGCACCAGGGGACCACGTACCCTCCACAGGGAGTGGGCTGGGCGAATGCTTCCTGACAACTAAATATTCTTTCAGGGCAGCACTTGATGTTATGCAATAGGAGGAATATGGGACTCACAGGCAGAGACTTAAATTTGAGCTTTCTCGTTACTAGCAGTGTTGTTGGCCAAGCAAAGTAACCAACAATTATGACTGTTTCTGTTTCTACATCTGCACAATGTGAATAATTCAAATGCATATCTCCAGGGTTGCTGAAACACAATCAAATGAGATCATTAAGATGAAAATCTTTTGGAAAATGGAATGGCCTCTACAAATGTTAGCTACAATGATTGCTATTTTGTTTTTCAACTTGCTCTCTTTCTCACCATTTTTTTTTTTCACTCATGGAGGGAGATGACTTTTCACCCTAGTATTTTAGATGGGCATATTTGTCATCACAGCTTTTCTGATTACAAAAGTCCCCATGCTCTGCGTCCATAATTCAAACACAGTGGAAACAGATAAGAGAAAAAGAGGACAAGTTCCTGTCCCCACCCCACTGGAGATAACCGGAGCTGGTGGTTCTCTTCTGGGACCTCTTACCTTGTTTATGAAACCAGTCTTTCCATGAAGCACAACGAAGAGGTGTGAGAATAACACTGATGTAGTTTTGTTTCCAAGGCCCCTTAAAATTGATCCAGCAGGGAAATTTTCCCCTGCCACTGGCTAATCACTGGGCAGTCTCCTCAATTTTCTTGCTCAGTTTTTAGGAACTAGACTGTCGTGCAATCTCAAAACACAATAGCAAATCAGAAACTAGATATCCAGTCCAAGCTTTGGTTCATCAATTCAGCCTTCGTTCGAAGAAGATACGTCCTTTCCTGCAAATGGTGCATCTGGTTCTCTCTCCTTTTTTCTTTTCTCCTCATGGTGGCTCAGATGGTAAAGTGTCTGCCTGCAGTGCGGGAGCCCCGGGGTCGATCCCTGGTTCGGGAAGATCCCCTGGAAAAGGAAATGGCAAGCAACTCCAGAACTCTTGCCTGGAAAATTCCATGGACGGAAGAGCCTGGTAGGTTACAGTCCGTGGGGTTGCAAAGAGTCAGACACAACTGAGCGATTTCACTGTCTTTCTTTCATTCCCACTCGCTGGCTTGGCCAAGTCGAGGGTGGGGAACACAAGTGATGAGAGATGCGGACCTCCCCACTCAGCTGCTGGCTACTACGCTGGGTGGAAAAAATGCTTCCAGTCAACACCTCCTTCCCGGGGTCTTTCAGGGTCACCTTGCGGGTCCCCTGCTAGGCCCTCAGGCCTAGAGGATGCCTCTGCTTCGACCGGACCATGCCCAGTTCAGGTCTCAGGATCCACTCCTGGCTCAGACTCTCTGTGAGGGAGGCCCCGGCCTTTCCCACCCCTCCGTACGGACTTGAAGTGACAGCAGACTGGCTCTCTCCCCAGGATCTGCAAGAAACAGCCACGCGTTACATCTCCACACACAGATCCTTGGGAGCGTGGTCACTTTGCGGAAACAGCCCTCTGCTCTTTGCCCTTCCACAAGCCGCTTTTGCTTTGTCGGGCATGAATCGGGAACCAATCCATGAGGTCCCCCAACTCTGAGGGACACAAACCCAGCTCTGCAAGGGTCTNGACACACCCAAAGCCCCTCATCTCTACCCCCACCCAGAGTCCCCCACCTCCACCTCCACCCCCCAACCTCACCCAGCTGACAACGGGAAGTCTTCCTTCATCAAAGCCAGACTGCTCACGTCAGAAGGACCCACTTGGCAGCGAGGCTGCTCTGTGATAAAATCCAGCACCCGGGTGCTGGTGTTCTAGGCAGTAACGCAAGTGTGCTGAGCAGCACACACCCAGCCCGGCTGCTCCTCTGCCCCCGACATGAGATGGCTGAGTCACCCTCCCTCCTCTTACTATGCTGCTAAGCTAGGAGTTCAATTTCAAAAGCTCGCTCTCTCTGTGCTTTGGAATGTCATCTGCTCAGCATCTCAGCAGAGGCTACTGGCTTGTTCCAGATGGGGAAGTCCTCCGAGGCAAACTGCCTTTTGTGGCCCTGGGTCTCTGCTCAGCTCAGAGATAGCATGGAGACATTCCTGCCAGCATCCTGAGGGTGGCTCCCAGGAACTTCAGGAAGGGAGTCCCACTGAGCAAGAAGCAGGATGATCCAGGCTTTGGACGAAGCAGTGATGAGCAGACAGGCCTTATGGAAGTGGAACTCTTGGAAGTGAGTGGCTGAAAGTAAAGGGTAAAAATGTGTGTTAGGGGCCTTTTATACCAAAGTCTCTCTTTTAGGACTTCCCTGGTAGTCCAGTGGTTAAGAGGCTGCCTGCCAATGCAGGAGACATGGGTTCAATCCCTGGACTGGAAATATCCCACATACGGTGATACAGCTTGGCTGTCTCTCTCCCTCTGACACCCAGCACTCTTCTTCTCACTTGTGACACCCAGAGTTCATGTGCTTCAAAGATGTCCCTTTGTAAAAAATTTACTCATTCACTCATTCAGCTTTCATTGGGAAATTAGTATTTTGCCAAGCACTGTGCTAAATAGTGATAAAAGGTAAGACGCAATCATGTCCTCAAGGATGGCCTTCTTCTTGAGATGGAGACAGCCAGAGAGCGATGTAAACAGACGGTTATAACACAGAGTGTATAACTGGAAACACAGAGGCTGAAGCCTCAGTGGTCAGACAAAAGCTTCCAGAAAAGGGCAAATTTAAAAATGGACAACTGGCAGTGAGCCAAGTAGGAAATTAAACGTCTGAACCAAGGGGGGGATGTCCAATCCATGTAAATGGATTATGAACAGATCTAAGTTCCTCTAGAAGAGAAGCTAAAAGTCTTAAAAATGACCAACTTTGGAATAAAATGAGGTGGAGAAATCAAAGAAAACTGAAGTTTGAGACTGTGATGCTAGAAAAATAATGGAGTCATTGGCAGGCAAGGCATCCAGCAAGAATATCAGTTTGAAGGGGGGAGGGAACACATGGAGATCCTCTTTAAAGAGGAAAGTGGGATATAATTCAGGAAAATACTGTCAGTGCAGGCCATGCCAACAGGGCTTTATTGTGTCATGGGCACCAGGGGACCACGTACCCTCCACAGGGAGTGGGCTGGGCGAATGCTTCCTGACAACTAAATATTCTTTCAGGGCAGCACTTGATGTTATGCAATAGGAGGAATATGGGACTCACAGGCAGAGACTTAAATTTGAGCTTTCTCGTTACTAGCAGTGTTGTTGGCCAAGCAAAGTAACCAACAATTATGACTGTTTCTGTTTCTACATCTGCACAATGTGAATAATTCAAATGCATATCTCCAGGGTTGCTGAAACACAATCAAATGAGATCATTAAGATCAAAATCTTTTGGAAAATGGAATGGCCTCTACAAATGTTAGCTACAATGATTGCTATTTTGTTTTTCAACTTGCTCTCTTTCTCACCATTTTTTTTTTTCACTCATGGAGGGAGATGACTTTTCACCCTAGTATTTTAGATGGGCATATTTGTCATCACAGCTTTTCTGATTACAAAAGTCCCCATGCTCTGCGTCCATAATTCAAACACAGTGGAAACAGATAAGAGAAAAAGAGGACAAGTTCCTGTCCCCACCCCACTGGAGATAACCGGAGCTGGTGGTTCTCTTCTGGGACCTCTTACCTTGTTTATGAAACCAGTCTTTCCATGAAGCACAACGAAGAGGTGTGAGAATAACACTGATGTAGTTTTGTTTCCAAGGCCCCTTAAAATTGATCCAGCAGGGAAATTTTCCCCTGCCACTGGCTAATCACTGGGCAGTCTCCTCAATTTTCTTGCTCAGTTTTTAGGAACTAGACTGTCGTGCAATCTCAAAACACAATAGCAAATCAGAAACTAGATATCCAGTCCAAGCTTTGGTTCATCAATTCAGCCTTCGTTCGAAGAAGATACGTCCTTTCCTGCAAATGGTGCATCTGGTTCTCTCTCCTTTTTTCTTTTCTCCTCATGGTGGCTCAGATGGTAAAGTGTCTGCCTGCAGTGCGGGAGCCCCGGGGTCGATCCCTGGTTCGGGAAGATCCCCTGGAAAAGGAAATGGCAAGCAACTCCAGAACTCTTGCCTGGAAAATTCCATGGACGGAAGAGCCTGGTAGGTTACAGTCCGTGGGGTTGCAAAGAGTCAGACACAACTGAGTGATTTCATTGTCTTTCTTTCATTCCCACTCGCTGGCTTGGCCAAGTCGAGGGTGGGGAACACAAGTGATGAGAGATGCGGACCTCCCCACTCAGCTGCTGGCTACTACGCTGGGTGGAAAAAATGCTTCCAGTCAACACCTCCTTCCCGGGGTCTTTCAGGGTCACCTTGCGGGTCCCCTGCTAGGCCCTCAGGCCTAGAGGATGCCTCTGCTTCGACCGGACCATGCCCAGTTCAGGTCTCAGGATCCACTCCTGGCTCAGACTCTCTGTGAGGGAGGCCCCGGCCTTTCCCACCCCTCCGTACGGACTTGAAGTGACAGCAGACTGGCTCTCTCCCCAGGATCTGCAAGAAACAGCCACGCGTTACATCTCCACACACAGATCCTTGGGAGCGTGGTCACTTTGCGGAAACAGCCCTCTGCTCTTTGCCCTTCCACAAGCCGCTTTTGCTTTGTCGGGCATGAATCGGGAACCAATCCATGAGGTCCCCCAACTCTGAGGGACACAAACCCAGCTCTGCAAGGGTCTGGAGGAGCCCATCCTCAAGGGGTCCAGCACTTCCCCGTTCCTGGCCTCAGTAGTAGAATTCTTCAAATTCACTTTCTCCTAAAGCCCTCCATCTCCACTTGCTTATATTCTCAAAATGGGTGCCAGGATTCAACGGTCCCAGAACTAGTTTTCTGTGTTTACTTTGAAGATTCCTCCAGGGTGACCTATGTCATTCTCTGCATGGTATCTGATATCTATCCTACCTACAGTGTTGATTTCATTGAATCTTCCATTTTAACGTCCAGTTCCATGAACTAGTATATATGTCAATACCAATAATTTAGCAAAATGTTCTGTTACAGATACAGTTTTGCACATTTTTGTTCACTTAATATATCTCGGGCAGCTTTTCACGTTAGTACAAGTAGATTCATCTCATTAATAGAGATTGTTGTACTCTGGATAGCGTGTAACCTACAGACATAAGACAGTGGTTTAAGACAGTGCTTCTTGAAAGGATGGTCATCTAACATTGGTTTAGACCTTGGGAGAGCATTGGAAGTGGTGGCTCTGGGCCTGGGCTGGGCAGCAGTGATCCGGTGGGTGGGGTGGTGGAGAGGGAGGTTGGAGGGAGCGTGACGGCATTCCCTGAAGGGCTGTAACTAGAGCAGCTGCTGCAGGGAGCTACGCCTTGGTCCCTGGAGTGTGCTGAGAATTTAAATTATGGGATGGGGACTAAAAGTGCAATCCTCCTACCTTTTCTCAGGGCCTAAATCCCTGTCCTCATTGTTTAAGGGGCCAAATGTCTCTTGGAGAAGCACTTTTATCTTCTAGGCCCTTCTAGGCTCTCTCCCCCAGTGCTTGGGGTTGGGGAAAAGAGTGGGTGGTAGGAAACATTAGTAACTGTGGCTAAAAGACTTGGGGCTGAAACAGGAGGAAGGATGTTATTCCAGAGAAATATGGAACATTGAGAGAGCTGAATGGGATGAAGTGAGAAAGGCAGTTAAAAGTGAATTCTCTTCTGTATGTGTGAGCGATCAGTCATGTGTGGCTCTTTGCAACCCCATGGATTGTAGCCCAGCAGGCTCCTCTGCCCATGGGATTTCCCAAGCAAGAATACTGGAGTGGGCTGCATTTTTTCCTTCTCCAGGGGATCTTCCCAACCCAGGGATTGAAGCTGCATTTCTTTTATCTCCTGCATTGGCAAGCGAATTCTTTACCACTTGCACCACCTGGGAACCCTCATTTTTTCTTTCTTCCCCGCCTCCCTCCATACCACCACTTCAAGTTGGGATGGGCAAATATTTTTCTCTTAACTCCAAACTCACATAATTTAGAGAAACAACAACCAAAATGGACTAATGGAGCTCCATGCACAACCACGATGATGTCCTTTCTGCTCCATGCCCACGTCTCCATTGCTGTCTAGGTCACCAAGGTCATCAGTCATTAAGGATCTGATGGTCTGAGGTTTATAAACATCTGGTTTAGATGTGCACAGAGCAAAACTGTAATCTCATAAAATAGCTGGGTTTTCATGGAAACAATATGGACAACCGTCTTCATCACAGGCCGCGCTGTGAACCAGGGAAGGTCTGCCCGAGTTGGACTGTTGAAGATGAAAGAAGGTCCACAAGGGTAATGAAGATGGGGCTTCAGAAAAGAATGATCTGAATATCAAAGGATTAAGAAAATCCCTTGGGAAAACTGATGAAACTAGGGCACGTTTTTGTAGAAACAGTTCTTTTCATGGTCACAGTGTAAAATCAGCAGAGGATTATACGCTTGTGTCAGAAAAGTCCTCTCTCTCCTCAGATTAAATAATTTCCTTAGAGTTTATTCTGAGACTTAGTTCAGGGCTTCCCTGGGGGCTCAATGGTAAAGAATCTGCCTTCCAATGCAGGAGTGACACAGGTTCGATCCCTGATCCAGGAAGATCCCACCTGCCACGGAGCAACTAAGCCCATGCACCGACTATTGAGCCTGTGCTCTAGAGCCTGGGAGCTGCAACTACCGAAGCCCTTGCATGCGAAAACCCAACAAGAGAAGCCACTGCAATGAGAAGCCCAGACGCTGCAGCTGACAAGTAACCCTGGCTCATCAAAACTAGAGAAAGCGCAAGCAGCACCGAAAACCCCACACAAACAAGAACAAATAGGTAAATAACACCATTTTTGAAAAAGACATAGTTCACATTCTAATGTGACCTAATCTAAGCCTTCTTAATACACATTTTTTAAAATTTCATTTTTTTGCTATCTAGTTTCATTTTTCTAGATAAATCCCAATCAAAAAAAATCTTAAAAATTTAATTAATATGAGGCTTATGTGTGAAAAGAATATAAATAAGAGTAGATATAACCCATTAATTTTGCTGTACACTTGAAACTAATACAACACTATTAATCTACTAACCCCAATATTTTTTTTAAACTAATATGAAAATTTTGTTCTGCATTGGAAGTGGATTCCATTGTATTAATTTTTTATGGTAAGATAATGAGGGCTTCTTCTATGGCATACATGCACCAAAAAAATTTTTTTTCAAAGTTTAGCAATCAATCGATCATTCCCCAGGTTGATGTTAAAAACTTGTTCAATCAAGGATCCAATCCAATAAGGTTCTCATTCCCTGGAGTTCTTCATGACCTAGATAGGAAACTCAGTAAGTCTGAGATTTCCACACACACTTGCCATCAACCAGACAGCAGCTCCACTATTGCACAGCTCTTCAGAATACCAAGCTCTTAGAGAATAATAAAGGAAATATAAAAATAGTGAAAAACACAAGTCCTGATCTCCAGAAGATTGCCATACAAAGATGCACATTTATCTATGAACTGGAAATAAGGAGCCTTTGGAAAGTACAAATAACCTTAAACACAACTTGCTAGAACTTGTCCTGACAGGTCATATTTATTCTCATGGGACTTTTTGTTTTCAGGCAATAGCTGGTATGTGAAAATAGCTCTTGCATTAACAGTGGTAACCATTTCAGTCATGGGAGAGATAACATAACCATTTCAAACAGGAAAAAATGTTCTAAACAGAACAGTGAGACAGGTTCCCAATTGTGATACATCTTGCTCTATGGAAGCAACAGCCCAGGGCCTATGGGGTTTGCAGAAGCACAGGGTGGAGGGAGGTGGTGGGGCTTGCCAGACCCAGATCTGAACATCACTGGGCAGTCAGAGCACCTGGGCATTAGCTAAGAGTCTGGATTTGGGTCCTAGACCAGCCATCTATTCATCACCTATCTGCCACTTATTCACTGTCAGCCCATGAAATGCTCTGAGTCTCAACTTCTTCATTTGTAAACATTTCAAAAAATAAATAAATAAATTTGGGGACTTCCCTGGTGGGCTAGTGGATAAGACTTCACCTTTCAATGTAGGGGGTGTGGGTTTGACCTCTGATTGGAGAGCTAAAATCCCACATGCCTTATAACCAAAATATATAACAGAAGCAAAAAAAAAAAAAAAAAACAGAAGCAATATCATAACAAATTCAANTAAGACTTCACCTTTCAATGTAGGGGGTGTGGGTTTGACCTCTGATTGGAGAGCTAAAATCCCACATGCCTTATAACCAAAATATATAACAAAAGCAAAAAAAAAAAAAAAACAGAAGCAATATCATAACAAATTCAATAAAGACTTTTTAAAAATGGTCCACATCAAGAGAATCTTAATAAATTTTTCATCTGTGTGTTGTCAGAGTAATACAGCGACTAAAGCAGCAGGGTCTCTGACTTACAGAAGGTACTTGATAAACATGGTTCTTACCTCGCATTGTCATTATTGATATTTATTTTATAGTCTATTTTATAGAGTTAGGGAGAATGATTTTTTTCAAAATACATTTTTAGTAACACGCATGTTGACAATAATCTGAATTCTATGTTCCTTATGTAATCCTCTTGCCTTGAGAAGGTTGGTCCCCAAATTTTTAATCAGAATTTCCCCCTGTTGTTAAATCACTCCCATTAGCATACAAACAAGTTCCAGAAACTCATATCTTGAACAAAAAACAAAAACCCCAACACCTTCCTTTGTCCCCACATCTCCCAGAAAGGACTTCCATTTCTCTGCTGATCTTCAGAGCATGACTTTGTAAAGGACTGACTTGGTTCAGCCACCTACACTCTCATTCCTCTTTTCTCTCTCTCTCTTTTTTTTTTTGTTTTGAGACTTTAAAAAATTTTAATACAGTTCAAAGCAGAGTACGTGGTTCATTTCAGCTCCTTCAAGGCCAAACCGGGGGGCAGGGACTGCTTCAGCTTCTCGGCCTTCTCTTTGTGATGACCAAGGTGTAAAGGTATCTGCTATCGAACTTTAAACTTCACATTATCTTTATTTTTCTTGATCTTGATGGACTTGGCGTCCTTGCGGTGGGCTGTGAGCAGGAAGTCCTTGATTTCCTCAATTTTGCAAGGCTGTAACACAGAACGAAGGCAATCAGCTGCTGAGACGCATCTGCTGGGGTGCCCAACCCTGGCAGCCCCTTTGGGGCCCCTGAAGACCCTCGCAGAGGCCGCCCTGCCTGTGCCGCCCCCCGCCCCATTTTCTCTTAAATCTGCCTGAATCATGTTCCCGTCTCCACAATTCCACTGAGATCCCTCAAGGTCACACACACCTTCCTTGTTTCTGTGTCCAACGGTCTTTTACTTGACCCTTGTACTTGGCATTGCCCCGTCCTCTGGAAGCACTTCTTTCAGGAGCTTCCAGGATATCACACACTTTGATTTTTTCCTGCCGTTCTGGCCACTCCTTTTCCATGACCTTGGCTGGATATCTCAAGTCTGAAGGATCATTAAATGGTGGAGCACAGCGAGGTTCAGTCCCAATATCTGCTCCATTTCTCTTGGCTGCTAGATATCCCATCCAGCCCATGGGCTTCAATAGCATTCATGATCTTGATTCTGATGGAGAAACAAACAGATGGGAGGACAGAACGATGGGCATAGGAATCCAGCCCCTAGCTCTCCTCTGATTCTCAGACTCTTTTTTCCATCTGCTTATAAGATACTACATCCTGGATGCAGAAAAGGCATCTGCAATCTAAAAAGAACCCTGGATACCCACCCTACTCTTCTAGGCTTCCAAATCTCAGTAAGTGGCACTGCCATCTGCTCCAGCCCTTAACCTGAAAATCACCCAGAGTTCTACCTCTCCTGCCTTCCCCTCCACAGGCACAGCTACCCTGAATTTGCCCAGTTTGGTCCAGATTCTTTGTGAGCACTATCTAGGATATATTTCTCAGGAGTTGGGCTTCTTGGTTGTAAGTCCTGCACATATTGGCTTCACTAGTCACGGCCGAATTTGTTTCTCAAGTGGAAATTTTCATGTTTCTACATCTTCTCCAGTATGTAGGATTGTTGGACTTTTTAACTTGGGGGTGAGTGTGAAATCGTATATAATTGGTGCCTTTAATTTTCCTTCGNCACACACACACACACACACACACAAATAGGTAAACAAGCCAACACGGCTCCTGAGAACACTGTGGAGGGCGCCTGACATCTGTCAAGGATGATGCAAGCGACGGGTGCAAAGACTGGCTGTCTTTAGGGGAAACTCTGATCCACACCCATAACTATCACTCGAACGTCACCTTCCAGGTGTGATTTAAAGCAAATGATGACGCAGCTTCCATAGCATTAGCAATTTTTTATTTTCCTTTTTTGTTGCATAGGAAATGCAGTACTTGCTTCCAGTAATTGTATTGTAATGTGAGACGGTGGTAGCACTAATGGTTGAATACAAGAGTTAAACTAATCCACACCAGCTCAAAAAACCTGTGGAGATTTAGTTGAATAAGAATGGACGCCCACAGTGATTCTCAACCAATTACAAATTTTCACAGAACACAGTCAAACTAAAAGGGTAACTATGAGAGTCAATACAAGTAAACTAGAGGCACAGGGGGCCCGGCTCATAAAATGCAAACGTCAAACTAACTTATTAACACGGGGGTTGTTCAGTTTCACAACAGATCTCTTATCATTGGAAGTGTTTAATCCCCTTCTCCCACAATTTGAAATGAAAAAAACAAACAAAAAAAACCCCCCAAAACAAAAACGGAGGTATCTTGAGCAGACAGATTTCCAAGGGTGGTGGGACAAGCCCTCAGTGAACTTTGTTCTGGTAAGAGGTCAGGGCTGCAGGGGCGGGGGGTCGTGTATTTGCCTTTGAAAATCTACCTAGAGGGCCTCCTAGAATCTGATAAACCTCCAGCTCTAGGTCAAGCCAGTACCTCAGCAGTGATGCTAACAAATGCCTTCACAGTGCAGAAAGGCAGTCGGAGACTAGGGAGAAATCTTTAGGCCTCCATCCTAACGTAACCAGTGGCCTTGTGACCTTCAGCTGAGATGTTTGAAAAAAACAGCGCTAAATTATAGACTATTACTAAAAAAAAAGAAAGAAAGAAAAAGAAAAAATAACACAAATAGAATCAAAAAGGGAAAAATCTTCTGTCATTTTGAGAAGCTGAGCATAAAAACAGCAGGAGAAATAGCCCCATTCACTGGACACCATTTGTCCTAGAAACCACCACGGAGACACAAGGTCACATCGAACACCCCGGGGGGCATTCTCCACTGTGACGGTGGTAGGGCTGGATTCGTGGTGGCACTTGCACCATACACTCCTGTGGTCCAGACTCACTTTGGNGAGGAGGGCATGATCTGTTAAATTAATTGAGGAAATGCAGAAAAGGACCATGGTTTTCTCAATAAAAACTAAAAATATAGAGATCTGGATTAGAAACTTTGAGGTCTACATCCACTGAAATACCCTGAGACCCAATCACAGGAGTATAAAATAAATCAAAGATAAAAATCTAATGTTTTTAACAAGGAAACTTGACAAAACTAGTCTTATGAAAATTATCTGGTAAGAAAAAGGTTTGTGTTTTTCCAAAGTGTCTACATTTACAAAAAAAGAATTTTCTACAATTACAAAAGAGAAAACTGCTGAAGAGTCTCTCATAATGTGAGATATAAATATTCAACCAAGTTTCCTGATATTTGTTTGAAAAATAAACATAGGAGATGAACTCCTTTCTCATGGAAGAGATTCTTCTAGTTTAGGGTGTAGGGGAGCAATGGGCTTTGGGATCTGACAATTTCGTGGTGCATTTTTCTACACATACAATATGACTCACTTCCCATTTGTATTATCTCAGAAGTCTTGTCAATTGGAGAGGTTTAAATTAAAAGTGAGTGAATGAAGCTTGAAGACCAGTAGTCTGGAGAAGGGGCCTCTGGGGTGGGATTGCCTGAGTCCGATTCTGCCTCTGCCCCTGTAGCCATGTAACCTTGGACAATCTTAAGTCACCTCTCTGGAACTCAGTTAGCTCATCTGTAAAATAGAAAGAATCACAAATATCTTCTGAATAGAATAGTGACGAAGTTTAAATGAACCCGTGAAGTCCTGAGAGTACTACCTGCCAACGTACAACAGGTGTTTGTTTATCCATCCATTCAGTCCCCAATGGACTCTGACACTCCTTGTGGTTTTCTTGTTTTTGTTTACTTTTTGGCTGAATCCAAATGACCTTTAATTTTTTCATTTTTTGTCCATGTCACGTGGCATGTGGGATCTTAGTTCCCTGACCAGGGATTGAACCCGAGTCCCCTGCATTGGTGGTTCAGAGTCCTAACCACTGGACCACCAGGAAAGTCTCTCTGACACCTGCTGCAGGTAGAAAGCTCAGTTTAAGGGTTACTTATTTTTAGTTATTGTTATTATTAGAGAAAAAGACCACAAAATCCATGAAGTAATCATTAAAGAGATTTGGACTGATTGAGTTCATGAAGATAATGAAAGTTGCGAATCTAACTGAAGAAACGTTCCGTTCCCTGTTCCCTCGGGGAACTAAACACAGGTTAGGTACAGCTGAAGGCAGCGCAGGTCCCAAACGCAGGGCATCCTGCATTCAGACCACGTGTCTTCAGCCCCTCCGGGTCTCTGCTCCTTGTCTTTCCTTCACCGCGGAGCTTCTTCCCGTGATTGCTTCAGGTCGCATCCAGCCTCTTAACTGTGTCTTTGTGTTTGGTTGTTTTCTGCTGCTTCCTGAATCTCTGTCAGTAATCCAGCTTTACAAATTACTTGGCTGAGATCTGTGTTTGTCGTCTTCCTTTGAAACTGTGATTCACAGTGTACACCCTTTACACAGAATCCTCGCAGCCGAGAGACTGAAAAGCTTGTTTTCAAAACAAATTGCAGAACAGGCCGGCTACCCGGGGTTTCCACGCAGCTGCTCAAATGGTCAAATGTAATTAAGGGAGCACGTTCGAGATCTCTGTTTTTTTTAACTTAGCCGAAATGTTTTTAGATGCTGATCAGATGGTGATGTCACTTTGCCCACAATCTAGTCAGCTGAGAAAACAAACTTGAAGAAGAAAAAGAGAACACTTGGGCTTGAGGATTTGTGTAAGATGCATACAGACTGGACTCTTGGGTTTTTATTTTCATCATTTTAGGACTTTTGATGTGGATCATTTTTAAAAGTCTGTATTGAATTCATCACAATATTGCTTCTGTTGTATGTTTTAGGGGTTTTTTTTTTTGGCCCCAAGGCATGTGTGGGTTGGTCCCCGACCAGGGATCAAACCCACACCCTCTGCTGTGGAAGCTCAGAGTCCTAACCACTGGACTGCCAGGGAAGTCCTGAGACTGGGCTTTTTAACTGAGTAAGAAAAGGATGATGATCACAGTAAGCTTGTAGGATCCTTGGTTCCTAACCTTTAATGTGGGACAGACACAGGAATAGCTCTCCCATTCCGTCACGTGTAGGATGGGAAGCAATGGCACTAACTTCTGTGTATTATTTTGGGGTTAAGTAAGACTGTGCATGTAAACACTCAGTGCCACGCCTGGGGCAGGCAAATGTTGCACAGGTGTTCCTGTCATTGTTATTATTTATTGCATGGACTGAGCTGCGTGTACTTGCCCTAGGGGGAAATAGGGTCACGGTAACAAAGTATATGTCCCTGACCTTGTCCACTGGCAGAATTTAAGAACCAGCTCTGGTGGACAGAAGTCCCAATGGTTCACAGAAGCCCTAGGAGTGTCATTGGTCTGTTTGAGAACTGAACCCTCTTGGCTGCTACAAAAGAGACCTCGTTTTCTCCACCTGGTCCCTGAAGCCATCCCCAATGAATCCTGAATCTCCAAACACCCTGACAAGGGTTGCACAACGCACATATCCTCCCCGAGCCTCAGGTCTCCAGTCTTCCGAAGGTGGCCAGTGCGTTCTGCTCCTCAACCCCTGCTATACAGCCCCCTAAGCAGCCCTCCTGGAAATAGACCTTTCATTTTTACTACCTGCTTGATTCAGTGCTCCTGTACCAGCCCCCTGGGACAGCATGGGCTGGACACTCACATCCCCTCCTTTCCTGGCCCGTTTCTGTCCCCCAGATTGGGGGATCAGCCCACCCTGTTCTCCAAAATGCTGGAATACTTCAGACTTTCAGACTGAGGTTACACCTCCTACTTCTGGAAAGGCAGCAAACATACACGGTGATGAAGGGAGGAGATGGGCAGACATGGGTGCCAGATGCAGCTCGGCCTCCTGTGTAAATGTGGGCAGCCACCCCACCCTTCTGCATCCCAGTCCCCCTCTCAGGATCTCATGGATCCTCCCCTCCAGGGGCTGCTGTAAGTGCCAGTGGCAAAAACCCAGTGAAGGGCTAGCTCAGCTCTGCTGAGACAGCACTCACTGCTCCACACCCAGACCCCTGCGACCACAGGACAACTCCGACCTGAGCATCATCCTTCCTTGCTTCATCCAGCATCGCAACATCCTGCCATTTCTAGTCCAGAAACAGCTCCAGGTTCTACTGACCCCTCTTGCCACCACCAGAACCATCCTCCTTCAGACCTTAAGGGTCCCCAGAAGCACCACTCCAGCCTCCTAACTAAACATCAACTCCTGTCTTGGTTCCTTTCCTTCTGGAATGTTCTCCACACTGCAAAAGTGTGCAGACAGTCTACCAGCTCACCCTCACCTGCAGGGAAAGGCAGAATGCAACACCTCAGAAAAGTCATCAAAGGCGCTTCATGAGTCCTGAGCTTGCACCTCTCAGCCGCCGGAGTCCCTGTGCTGCCCTGGGCTGGCAGTCCCCTCAAGCTCACCCTCCCCTCCAGCTGTCAGGGGTTATACCATGACCTCCGCTCAGGTGAGTCATTTCACAAGTTGCTGGGACCTCATAAGCTTGGTGGTCCCTCTTGGAAATGAATTGGTACCCTGCTCCTGGTCTGAGCATCAGGGTTATGGGTGATCTCTGCTCTCATCTTTTGCTCAGCCCTGAGTAGTGTGGCTGGTGGGGGTACCTGCTCAGCAGAGAGAGAAGGGTGCTGTGCCCTGGTCACCCCAGACTTCTCACTCGTCTGATCAGTAATCCGTGGTCTTGGCTGACTATTAACCTTTTGCACGTGCTATACAGCATCTCTCTAGAATGGGCTTTTCTCCCATTTTCATCTTGACAAACTCCTACTTCTCCTCCAAGTAATATCACCCACTCATATCACCTTGTTCTTACATTCATACCTGGGGTTTCCCAGGTGGCAGAGTGGTAAAGAATCTGTCTGCAATGCAGGAGACTAAGATTTGATTTCTTGGTCAGGAAGACCCCCTGGAATAGGAAATGGCAACCCATTTGAGTGTTCTTACCTGGAAAATTCCATGGACAGAGGAGCCTGGTGGGCTACAGTCCCAGGGGTCTCAAAGAGTTGGACACAGTTGAGCCACTGAGCATGGTTCCATCACTAACTTTAAGCTCCTCAAAGTTAAGGAACTTGTTCATCTTTGGATATCCAACCCCTGGCAAACAACATAATTTCTCAACAAATACGTGTTGCTGTTCAGTCTCTAAGGCATGTCTGACTCTTTGCGACCTCATGGACTGCAGCACAGCAGGCTTCCCTGTCCTTTACTGTCTCCAGGAGTTTGCTCAAATTCATGTCCATTGAGTCAGTGATGCCCTCTAACCTGAAAGCTGGAGTTTTTGCCTTTCTTTTCTTTATGGATAAGTCACAGTTCCAAGACTTTGTGTTCTGGGAAAGTAGAAAATAGTTCTTTATAAAAAGCAGGTTCCCAGGGCTTTGAAACAAGTTCCCAGATAAATCTCACTAACCTGACCTATCTGAAAGCTACCTTCATTCTCTGCTTGGCTTTGTGTTGGGGGAGCAGGTCCCTGGGCATCTGACAAGAAGGGCCAGCTACACAGAACCTTAGGAGTTTGTCCTACAGTGTGAATCTAGTGTTCTGGGCTAACTCAGTAAAATGCAAAAGTTACATTTATAGAGTTTTAGAGAAATAAACATGGGGTCTTGAAAACAAATCTCTAGGGAAATGTGAAGTGCTTTCTAGCTATGGGCTGTCCTCATCAGAGTGTTGCAAGACCTGTCGTGAAAGAGGGTTTAAACCTCATGGCAAGTGAACAAAAGTAATAATAATAGATTAATGTTAAAGTGCCTCTGAGGCTGACTGTGAGAGAAGCATTTTAAGTGCTTTAAAAATGCATTAACTCAGCTCTTGCAATCATCATGACAACCCCATTTACAGACAAGTAAACTGAACAAACCCCCAGTCTGATCCCCAGTTACGGCCCTGGAACTTAACCCTGTACCTCCCCCACTCCCCCCAAAAGGGAAAGAACTCAAAAATTCTCTGTTGAGAGCTACGTTTACAGCCTTAATGTTGTCTCTCACAGCATTGCTTTTTTTAAAAGGAAACTCTGATTAGTATGAGATCTGCACTCAAATCCTAAAGCCTGACAAGGCTGCTGCCCACAAACCCATGGCAAGACAGGCAGTCCCCCACTCGAGGGTGCCCTCCCACCACCATATCCACACAGCCCGTTTGTCCATGGGGCAGAGGGATGGCACAGCCAGCCTCTCTGGGTGTGTCCAGCTGCCCTGGAGCACCACTTCCTGTTCCATGATGAAGAGTCTGGTTAGACAGGGCATCGAGGGCCCGCTACCCAAAAAGCTCTCGACATGGACCTCGATGCATCCGCACGAGGTTTTCTTTCTGTTCAGCTCCCTTAGAGAACAGAGCTCACTACCTGCTTCTGCCATTCGTACCTACTGAACCTCACAAAAAAGAAGCACGTGACTCAAAAATGAAAAAAAAAAAAGAGAGAGAGAGAGAGAAAGAGAAAGAAAACCTTCCTTCCTTCTGATCCAGGTCAGTAGACTGGGTTTGGGCTTCTCCCATTCTCTCAGCCAGAATGAAGACAGAACTTCGGTGACCTCTGCAGTGAGAGGAGCTAAAGATGCTGCCAGGTACAGAAGCTGAAATAATAGCAGTAACAATGGCCGGATCTACAAATTTATGTTAAATGGTATATATTTATCACTGTGCGCTGTGCTTAGCTGCTCAGTCATGTCTTGTGACCCCCATAGACTGTACCCCGCCAGGCTCCTCTGTCCATGGGGATTTTCCAGGCAAGAATATTGGAATGGGTTGCCACGCCCTTCTCCAGGGAATCTTACCAACCCAGGGATTGAACCCAAGTCTCCCTCATTGCAGGCGGATTCTTTATCATCTGAGCCACCAGAGAAGCCCATATTTATCACTACTAAATAGTATATGGTAGTATAGTACATTCAGAAAACTAAGATCATGGCATCCGGCCCCATCACTTCATGGCAAATAGATGGGGAAACAGTGGAAACAGTGGCCGACTTTATTTTGGGGGGCTCCAACATCACTGCAGATGGTGATTTCAGCCATGAAATTAAAAGACACTTACTCCTTGGAAGGAAAGTTATGATCAACCTAGACAGCATATTAAAAAGCAGAGACATTACTTTGCCAACAAAGGTCTGTCTGTCTAGTCAAGGCTATGGTTTTTCCAGTAGTCATATATGGATGTGTGAGTTGGACTATAAAGAAAGCCTAGTGCTGAAGAATTGATGCTTTTGAACTGTGATGTTGGAGAAGACTCTTGAGAGTCCCTTGGACTGCAAGGAGATCCAACCAATCCATCCTAAAGGAGATCAGTCCTAGGTGTTCATTGGAAGGACTGATGTTGAAGCTGAAACTCCAATACTTTGGCCACCTTANTGAGTTGGACTATAAAGAAAGCCTAGTGCTGAAGAATTGATGCTTTTGAACTGTGATGTTGGAGAAGACTCTTGAGAGTCCCTTGGACTGCAAGGAGATCCAACCAATCCATCCTAAAGGAGATCAGTCCTAGGTGTTCATTGGAAGGACTGATGTTGAAGCTGAAACTCCAATACTTTGGCCACCTTATGTGAAGAGCTGACTCATTTGAAAAGACCCTGATGCTGGGAAAGATTGAGGGCAGGAGGAGAAGGGGATGATGGAGGATGTGATGGTTGGATGGCATCACTGACTCAATGGACATGAGTTTGGGTGGGCTCTGGGAGTTGGTGATGGACAGGGAGGCCTGGTGTGCTGCAGTTCATGGGGTCACAAAGAGTCAGACACAACTGAGCAACTGAACTGAACTGCCCCCAATTGCTCCCAGCATCAAAGTATATGTTTAGGAGCCAAGAAAATCCTGTGTTCTAGCAGATAAAAACCAAATAGGACGTAATCACATGGAAGACTTCAAAGGAGACCCCCATCCTATTTTTCAAAGTGACAAGTACCACACTTGACTCAGTTTGGGCAAATAGGACTCTTGGAACTGTCTCTGAAACCAGCTACCTTCTCAGGGGTGTGGCCCTGCCTTCTGTACTTACATGCCCCAAGAGGCATCAGCCTGCTCCCTGAAATCCAAAGCACACAGTGTCAACGCACAGCTCCCATGCAAATATTTGCTGTAGGAAAAAAAAGTCTTAAATGCCTGTTCACCCAATTTTCTAGCAGGCAGCAGAATGAAAAGGAGAATTCATGCGTGCATTGAGAGATTTCTTATCTGGGTCCTATCAACTCCGCGCCGCCTTCATCACCGCACACTAAATGGCTTTTTCCTTCCTCCCTCCTCTCTCCCTCCCACCTGGCTCTTCCATTAATGATAAAAAGCACGCTAAGTCTTTAGCTATGTTGGCAAGGAGAATTAAATTGCTATTTGCCACCTGGTGTCGTCTTACTTAACGTATTTCCAAATTATTCTTGAATCTCCCTTTGGAATTCTGAGCATAAATACTAGAAAGAAGGAGAGGGAGTAAGAAGAAAGGAAAACAGTGGCACAGCAGAAACTAACAGAACACAAGCAAATATACTCCAATAAAAAATTGTTTAATTAAAAAAATAAACATAAAAAAAATAAAGTGACTCAGCTATAGTAACTCCTCCATAATTATTTGCTCATTATAATATTAAAAATATCCAGGCAAGAATCCTGGAGTGGGTTGCCATGCCCTCCTCCAGGGGGTCTTCCCAACCCAGGGACTGAACCCAGGTCTCCTGCAAAGCAGGTGGATTCTTTACTATCTGAGCCACCAGGGAAGTCCATATTTATCACTACTAAACAGTGTCTGTTTGATCACACATCTGGAGATCAGATGTCTGATCTCAACTTTGAAGAATAAAGGTGGGAGATTTGTCTGTGTAAAAAAAGTGCTCACATTTCTGTTTTTGTTTTCCTTTTACCAAACTCATCTGTTTTTCTTCTTCGCCTTTATTTTCTGTTCACCTCATTCAACTTCTCCTGGCATTCATCTTTTTTTCACCCCTTTTCTTTCTCTAAAATTTTATTCAAAAAAAAAAAAAAAGAAACACATGCTTTCCTCATGACAAAAATCTTCCTCATGCTCACAACGGTCTGAATGTTTCTAATTGAATTTCATCCCAGGAGCTGAGATCTTATATCATGACTGTTTTTAAATTTTCAGGGCTCCTTTTCATTCATTCAGCAAATATTTGTTGAGAATCTATTCTTGCCCGGCACTGTGCTCTCTTCTTTTTCCTCTGTTTTCTGACTTATTTCCTTTCTCATTCAATTATCAACTACAAGGAATGAATAGAGTAATAAATTTAAAGAACTCACGTGAAAAAAATCCATTCTTAGCAACTGTAAGGCACTCTTCTTTCTACAGCTTTTGGTGATAGAATGAGGCATTATAATTAGCACAAAGTTCTAGAAGACTCATCAAATGACAAATACTTAATTTCTACTAAAATGTGTTACTTTCAAGGGGTAAAACTGAGTCATTCTCCATGACCCGTTTAAAGTGTTGTTTGGGGGACTTCCCCAGTGGTCTGGTGGTTAAGACTACCTTTCAACACAGGGGCCATGGGTTCAACCCCTGGTGAGACTAAGGCCCCACATGCTGTAACATGCAACCAAAGATAAAAAAATAAATAAAGGGAGGTTCTCATTCTAAGTGGGGTTTCTATGTGCTCTCAGAAGCCCATTGGAAGCTGCATTTCATTCATTATAGTGGCAACTTTCTGAAGCTTACCACAGAAACAAAGGGGGGGAAATCAGTTGATAAACCAATAGGAATCACAGAATCAATGTTAGGCCCCTTAGGGAATTTAAAATCAGAGGGAAAAGATAGTAGGGCCCAAGGATGAAAACAAACCATAATAAAGCACCAGCCTTCACCTATGGATGGCCCAGCAGTGGGAACAGACCCAGCCAGGGTTACACAGCATGGAGGGAAACCGTAGCTTTCAAACAAGCTGGACAGACCTGAGGTGAGAGGGAGCCTCTCTGACATGTTTGGACACATCCTGCTAATAAGATGTTTAAGATGTTTAGAATTAGGATTATTTTATTCAACTCAGAGCGAGAAGGTCTGCCTTAGTCGGAATTTCAGTGAAGACAGATGAAGTACCAGGTCTGTACTTATGCCTGGAGGGCATATCCATGTCCCTCTAACTGGGGCTGATGGGGAGAAGAGTCTGAGTTGGGCTGCTCTGAAAAACTAGAAGCAAGGTTTGGGTGTTAAGAACCTCATAGCTGCTTGGGGGCATTCGAGGCTTCTAGCAAGGAGCAGGGAGATGTTAAGGAGGTAATTAACATCTGTATTCTAAATAGCAGCAAGTACAGGTTGGAACAGATGGGTTCAGAAACCATAAAAATAGTCTGGATAGTCTGTAGGTAGAAGAAAGAGCTTAATACGTGTGAGCATGTGAGCGACAAGATACTACAGGAAATGGTTCATTAGGGTGTCTTTTCTCTAAACACTTGCTTTTACTGTGTAGTTTGGCCATTAAAGAGAAAGTGTCTCTTGTACTATCATCTAAATGAATAACTCCTCTGAAAAAAGTACCCGTAAATGTTAATGAATGTGTATTTGCATCTCTTTTCTCTGTATCTGGAAGTCAATTCAATCCCTGTCAGGAACTATACATAAAACAGCAGAAACTGTTAGTCCAAAAGCCACATGTACATACGGTATCTTGTAGGAGTCTCATTCTATGTGCAGTCTTTCACCATGGAAAGTTTACCTTCAGTAAAAGGTGCTGGGTAAAATCTAGAGAACATGAGTGGGTTTATATATGAAAGTCAATCAAAAATGTGTCAAAAATAATACAAGTCTCACGCAGTTAAGTAAAACCTAGCAGAACCACTTGCTTTCAAAAGGTTAAATTCTAAATAGCAAAGAATTCACTGATTTTGTGGACATTAAAAAAAAATCTAAATGTTTTGTGCTTCTGAAGCACCTTGAATCAACTTATACACACTACTATATAAACATAATAGATAATCGATAGAACCTACGGTAGAGCCCAGGGAACTAGACTTAATACTTGGTAATGACCTATAATGGAAAAGAGTCTGAAAAAGAATATATGCATATGAAAAAGAATGCATATGTAAATAACTGAATCACTTGACTGTCCACCTGAACTAACACAACATTGTAAATCCACGTACATCAATAAAAAAAGAAAAAAGGAAGCACCTTAAATTTTGAAGCGCTCAGAATAGAGAAAGTGTAGGTGCTCAGAGGAAAACATTAATTCATGTCTGGTCTTGTTTTCTGCTTAATAAGGTACTTCACAGGAGGACTTTGAGTTTGCAGTAACAAAATGACATTTCAAAATAAAACATTTCATTACCATTTAACACAATTATCTGTGTGCTTAACCCTCATTTAAGTTGAATGCTTCAAGCTGATTCTTTTTTATAGAAGCATGTCTTGTCCCAAATGCTCTCCCTTACCACATTCTTTATTTACAGACAATTAAACATGTAAATGTTGCTGGATGCTGAAGCTAAAGCTCCAGGGTTTTGGTCATCTGATGCGAACAGACGACTCATTGGAAAAGACCCTGATGCTGGGAAAGATTGAGGGCAGAAGAAGAGGATATCAGAGAATGAGATGGCTGGATGGCATCACTGGTACAATGAACATGAACTTGGGCAAACTCCAAGAGATGATGAGGGACAGGGAGGCCTGGTGTGCTGTAGTCCATGGAGTCCCAGAGTCGGACACAACTGGGTGACTGAACAACAACAACAATAAATGTATAAATACAGCCACTAATAAGACATGTATCGACGAATTTGAAAACAGGGAACATTTTTTTTGTGTGTCTAGAAAGTTCCCCAGGATCATAGTAACTAAAGTGCCATGAAGATAGAGCAAATCCAAACTAAATATTGCCACCTACAAGGATTTGATCCAATTTCTAACTTGCTGAAATCACTTGACAATGTACTATTTATCTCTATGTTTGTTTATTCTACAGGTTGTTAAATTAGATTTGCAATGTGATCACGATAGCAGAAAGGCATGTTCATTTGGTGTTTGCTGGAAAGAAAAATTTCAACAGTAATTAGCATGCAGTAATTACCAAGTAATACTGGAAATTCTATAAGTTTGTATTGAAAACTGAAACTGAATCCCAGAGGCTGGAACACAGGAAGGAGGACCATTTGGAAGCAGGCCTCAAAAACAACAACACATCTCATTGTCAATGGGTCTGTGGACTTACGAAGACGAGCCAATGGGATGCATGGAGGAGAGAATGACTTGGTTGAAATAGAGGGGTGGAATTTGGGATGAAGCATAAGAGTAAAGGATCTACACCAGCCTCCTGGGTCCTCCTTCTCATAAAAGGAATTTTTTAAACTACCAATGTCGTATGACACTTCCCATGTAGATCACTGACAATTTTTTAACATTGGCAAAGGGCTATGATTCACCTATTTCCAGAATTTGACCCTTTCTCACCTCCTCTGCTGTCCCCTCCCTGGTCCAAGCCACCTGCTCTTCTCACCTCAATGGTCATCATAGCCCCCTGCCCAGTTACCTTGCATGCATGCTTGCCTCTGTCACACTAAGGTAATATGAAAATACACGAGAACACACGCCAGGCCCCAGTGCCTCCTGGCTGAAGAACAGCTCTGCTTCAGACAGTTCCCAACAGAGCAGCTGGGGTAACCCTTTATAGCAGACGTCTGACTGGGCCGTTGCTCTCACCAGAAGCCTCCATGTCTGCCAGTGAGTCTTGACAGTGGCCCCGAGGCCCTGCAGTGACTGTGATCCCATGTCTTATTGCTTATTCTCCTTCATCCTGCCCCCTCGCCCCCAGTTCATTCTCTGCCCCAGGGCCTTTGCACCTACCACCCCTGCTTCCTGGACTGGGGCTCTGCATGAATCTAGAACAGTCCCCTGAATCCTTCAAATCTATACAAAATGTCACCTCCTCAGGAATCCTAGCCCAGCCACCCCAGTGCTAAACTGAAACCCTAGACAGTTCAATCTTCTATCCTCCTCCCTGCTTTAGTTTCTTCCACAGCTCACTATTTTAAATCAGTCTTTATTACTGTGTTACTCTTACCATAGCAGACATTTTATTTGTAGAATGAATAAATGATTGACTGAATTAAATAATGGTGAGTAAGAGGAAAACATCCCTAAGACTTATATCACGACTATGCTGCAGGGATTAGGGAGAGGATTACAGGGGTAAAGATGAACCAAAGCAATATATATATATATATTTATTTATTTATTTATAATCAGAGCAAACTGGACAAAGAAATGACACCAATAAAAATAAGGATAATGAAAAACTAGGCATGTTTTAACAGCAGATATCATTCCCTAAAGGAAGTAAACTGAATCTTTTGAGCAGAGGTAGATGTAGAAAGGGCTTCCCAGGAGTCTCAGTGTTAAAGAATTGCCTGGCAGTGCAGGAGATGCAGGAAACTCATGTTCAATTTCTGGGTAGGGAAGACCACTGGAGAAAGAAATAGCAACCCACTCCAGTATTCTTGCCTGGAAAATTCCATAGGCAGAGGAGCCTGGCAGGCTACAGTCCATAGGGTTGCGGAGAGTCAGATACGACAGAGCGCAGCAGCAGACAAGATAATTAGCGGTGTTTCTACTTGGACACACCCTCTCCCCACTTACTCTCTTTACCTCCCTGTGTCTCCTCTTCCCTCTCAGCCTTTCCCTCCTTTCCCTCTACATCTGCTCTTTTTATTCCTTCACATTGTTCACTATTCACTTACCTTCTCTCACAAGACTCCTTGTGGCCACACCCAAAATAAGTCCAAGTCCTGCAACTAGCAAGACCTGTCAGTGTTGCTCATCACAGCACACTGGCTCAGGCCTTCAAGTCTGAACTCTTGAGATGCAGCAGCTGATTGGCCCAGGTGTGTGGGGCGTCCACCTGGTTTAATCACTTGTGGCCGGAGGAGGAGGGGCAAGATCACACTTGTGTTGGTCTGTGGCTTCTAGGGCTGTGCAAGTTTCTTTAAATTAGGACAATGGTACCTCTGGTGGGAGAAGTGAGGAGAGGTACCCAAGTGTCTGCAACTACTTTAGTTTGGGTTTATCTCTTAAATTCTGTGTTGGGTTCCCTGGTGTTTGTTATATTCTTTTTCACACTATTTTGAATGTCTGAAATCCTTCTTGAAAGTTTCCAAATGAGAAGAAAATTGCACTTCTTGAAATTAAAAGGAAGAAAACGTGAATAAAATTGCGTGTATATGGACACTGACATTTCTACCCATGATCAGTTTTTTAAAAATGTTTTTAACGTGTACTCATGTATCTACTTGCACTTCCTGCTCCTTTATTATTAATTTTTTGATGGCATTTTGTTGTTACTTTATTTTTATTCATTTATTTATCTTTAGGCTGTGTCATATGTGGTATCTTAGTTCCCTGAGCAGGGGGATCAAACCCCTGCCCCCTGCATTGGCAGCTCAGAGCCATTCCCACTGGGCCACCAGGGAAATCCCTGATCAGCAGCAATTAACGGGGTTATTAGATCATTCTGCACCCATCCTTTTGTTCTCAAACTCTAGTTTACTGACAGGCATGAATTTTTTCAGGAATTGGTGATACAATCATTCAGCAAGAACTGATTGTCTGCCCACCATGTGCCATGAATGGGCTCACAGATGAAGCTGAGGTTCTGAGGCTTAAACAGGAGACAGCCATGCAGTATGATGGAGTCTTTTTTTTTTTTTTTAAACCTAAAATGAGCTTCCATTTAAAAGTTTCTCATAGTCTCTATCTAGACAAACCCTCAGTTATTCAGGGATAAATCGTCTTCATGTTGGAAAGGCTCACTTGAGTGGCCCTTCTTGGTCACAGGAGGTGAGCGACACCTTTACTCTAGAGCGAGGGGATGGAAGGCCCATGTCTGTCTGCCTGACTGCAGCTGCTCTCCTCCTCCTCCTCCGGGCAAGCGGGCGAGGGCAACTCAGACAGGGGCTAGGCCTTCCTGGGATGAAGGGGAAGGAGACCTTGGTAGAGGGTGAAGATTATAGGGCTGGAGGATGAGATGGTTTCAGCCATCAGCTAGCAGAGAAAATCTCAAGGGTGCTGATGTGAGCTCATCTTGGGGAAGGGAGTCTCAAGTCCCCCCCTGCAGCCACAGACCCTGAGGTAAAAGCATTATCAGTACATGTTTCCAGGGTGTGACTTGTGTGTGGAAGGCAGGACCAGAAAGAGGCAAAGAGGGAGGAAAATTAGTTGGATCCCACAAGGGACATTGGAGTGTAAGCTGTCTACACTGCAGGCGGCTGGAGTCCTCAGGGATCTCCCTGAACCCATTCTCCAATGTCTCGAAGCAGCCATGCTGGCTGTAGGGCCTGTTATAGAACCAGGACACCCATGGCCACTGGGCAAGGGTGGGATGCCAGGGTTGAGCCCCAGAATCATAACAGAGACCCCCTCATGTGGTGTGCCCCGAAGTGTGAGCTCAGCCAATGAAGGTGGACCAGCAGCTATGGACACTGACCCCTCAAGGTGCACGGGGTCAGCTCTCAACAAAGAGCACAGCCCTTTAAAATAACAACCAGGGACTGCCCTGGTGGTCCAGGGGTTAAGAATCTGTCTTGCAATGCAGGGGACACAGGTTCAATCCCTGACTAGGGAACTAACATTTCACATGCTATCTGAGAAGCAATTAAGCCTGCACAGCACGTCTACTGAACCTGCTGGAACCTGCGTGCCACAACTAAATAATTTATATTAAATAAATAGTTATTTGTTTTTAAATAAATAAATAGTTTTAAATTTTTAAAAATAAGTCTGCTAAGTCACTTCAGTCGTGTCTGACTCTGTGCCACCCCATAGATGGCAGCCCACCAGGCTCCCCCATCCCTGGGATTCTCCAAGCAAGAACACTGGAGTGGGTTGCCATTTCCTTCTCCAATGCATGAAAGTGAAAAGTCAAAGTGAAGTCGCTCAGTCGTGTCTGACTCTTAGCGACCCTATGGACTGCAGCCTACCAGGCTCCTCCATCCATGGGATTTTCCAGGCAAGAGTACTGGAGTGGGGTGCCACTTTATAAAAAGTAAAACAAGGGAGCCAACTACTGAACTCTTCAGAGACTCCAACTGACTCTTTTTTTTTTTTTTTTTTTAGCAGAGCATAGCTGCTTGACAATGTTGTGTTAGTTTCTGCTGTACAGCAAATTGAACCCGCTCTGTTTATATATATCCACTCTTTTTTGGGTCTCCTTCCCATCTGGGTCACCACCAAGTACTGAGTAGAGTTCCCTGTGCTACAGAGCAGGTTCTCCTTAGTCATCTACTTTATACACAATACTCTTGACAAGATGTTTGGGGTCAGGACTGGCCCCTTCGAAGCAAGTAAACCCCTGAAGTTGTTGGACAACTCGATGGGAAAAGAACCTCCCCTAACTTCAGAAAGGGCGCAAGCTTCCTGGAAATCTGGCTCATGGAACCAGAGCCAGTTCTGACTTGAAGATTTAAGCACTGACTTAATTTTCACCCCAAGCTGGTGAAGCAGGTCGTACCAGTTACGCACAGGAAGGGAAAATAATTTCAAGTTGTGATAAGTGCCATGGTTGTAAAAGATAGGTGAAAAAGAGACAGGATAATAGGATAGGTGAAAAAGAGACAGGATACCATTGGATAAGGAGCTTAGAGGGGCCTCTCTAAAAATGTGGTATTTCAACACAGCCTGAGGAACCAATAGTGGAAGGAGAGCCTTGTGTTAAAGAACACTGCTTGTGCAAAGGTCCTGAGGCAGGAAACCATTTGGTGAGCCTGACAAGAGGCCCCAGAAGAGTAAGTGAGGAGAAAATTGCTCCCGCAAGGCTGAAAAGAATGTGGCAGGGCATTATGAGCCATATCAACCATTTCTACTTTTTAAATAAGTCCACTGTCCCTAGGCTTCAGAATCCCCAGCATAAGGATGCATGTATGCAATTTCTACTTAATGTTCTAGGTCTCTTGAGGGAATATAATACATATTTCTTCTAATAATGTGTTTTTAAACCTTGAACTGCATTGCCAATATCTTGGGCATGACATATGAATTGATATGGCTCTGAAGATCTTATTTCAATAGACTATCAGATAGGCCAGTAGGGGCAAGTAAACATTTAGCTGTGATAAAGATAAAGTCAAGAATGACGTGATTTTTCATGGCCAAGCAACACCAAGTCAAGCTAAGAACTACATTCCTGTGCATCACGGACAGTCGTGTCCGACTCTTTGCAACACTATGGACTGGAGCACACCAGGCTTCCCTATCCATCACCAACTCCTGGAGCTTGCTCAAACTTGTGTCCATTGAATCTGTGATACCATCCAACCATCTCATCCTCTGTCATTCCCTTCTCCTGCCTTCAATCTTTCCCAGCATCAGGGTCTTTTCCAATGAGTCAATTCTTTCCATCTGGTGGCCAAAATATTGGAGTTTCAGCTTCAGCATCAGTCCTTCCGATGACTATTCAGGAGTGATTTCCTTTAGGATTGACTGATTTGATCTCTTTGCAGTCCAAAGGACTCTCAAGAGTCTTCTCCAACACCACAACAGCATTGAAAGCATCAATTCTTCGGTGCTCAGCTTTCTTTATGGCCCAACTCTCACATCCATTCATGACTACT
Organism: Neotragus pygmaeus; assembly: GCA_006410875.1. Taxonomy (NCBI): domain Eukaryota; kingdom Metazoa; phylum Chordata; class Mammalia; order Artiodactyla; family Bovidae; genus Neotragus; species Neotragus pygmaeus. Next base: position 683,777 of record SJYV01054512.1, on the reverse strand, counting down.
GGAAAAACCATAGCTTTGACTAGATGGACCTTTGTCAGCAAAGTAATATGCATAGAAGGCAAATTTTTTGGAGACTTCACTTATCTAAAGTTGTCATGATTCCCCTTTACAAATGATTGACCATTTGGCTNTCACATCCATTCATGACTACTGGAAAAACCATAGCTTTGACTAGATGGACCTTTGTCAGCAAAGTAATATGCATAGAAGGCAAATTTTTTGGAGACTTCACTTATCTAAAGTTGTCATGATTCCCCTTTACAAATGATTGACCATTTGGCTGGGTAACTCCCTATTGAGTCCCTGCTTTTGTTATGAATGATACAATGAGCAAGAACAAATATATTTATAAAGAAAGGGATAGAGAGAAGAAAGTTCTAGCAGACTTCTCTATCCAGTCAAGCAATGGACTTTGCTTCCATTGAGACTGAGGTTGTGGGTGTGGGTCTGGAGGGACCATGTGGTATTTGTCTGAAAGCACTTCTTAGGAGAATCACCATCCTCTCATTTGTGGGGCTGGTCAATCATGGTGCCCTCTGTCTGACCACAAAGATAGTCATGGGAGCTCAAGCAAGGCCAGTGTGGTTAACATTAATAACACATCCGACGGGGAAAAACCCCTCTGTGCTGCCTGTCTTCTGTTGCCTGTCCAGAGATGTTCTTGTCCTGTGTTTGTCTGGAGAGGCTCTCTGATCTATTAGCCTCCCACTGAACTGAACCTGTGGGGCACTCCCTGGAAACCAGTGAGAGGGCAAGTAAAGGTCAGATAGCCTGGGTTCACTGTGTTCCCCCAAAATGCCATGGCTCCTGCCAGTAAGCCCTCTCCACACCTTTCCCCACTCCAGCTGCTCCAAACTGCTTCTTTCTCCAGCATCCTCAGGCATGGGAATAATATTATATTAATGATAGGTTCTGTGGTTTATAGCACTAAGGACAGCACTCAGTTCAGTTCAGTTCAGGCTCTCAGTTGTGTCCGACTCTTTGTGACCCCATGAATCGCAGCATGCCAGGCCTCCCTATCCATCACCAACTCCCGGAGTTTACCCAAACTCATGTCCGTCAAGTTGATGATGCCATCCAGCCATCTCNGGCTGAGCCAGTGGATGTTACCAGGCCCCCTCAGAGGGTGAAGGACCAAGGACGGAAAGACTTCCTCCCAGCCTTTGCCGACTCTAAGATCCCAAGACAACAGAGGCTGATGGACAGATTCCAGGTGCCTAAGATTTGACAGGACTCAGGCAGGATGAAGCATCACAGTCAAAATAAAGCTGCTTTCAAGAACATAAAGAGGGGATTCCTTGGCTGTCCAGCACTCAGGACTCCATACTCTCGCTGCCGATGGTGTCAGTTCAATCCCTGGTCTGGGAACTAAGAACCCTCAAGTCACGTGGCCAAAAAATAGAATATAAAGAAATGTGATATTTCTTTCCTACCTGACTTTTTTTATGGTAAAAGCCTTGATGGTGTCTCTCTAGAGAAGTGACTAGGATCAGAGGTTCCAGGGCATTTTCAGTACCTTCTACTGGTGTCCCCTCCTTCCCTTCTTCACCAGCTGTGATCCTAGCTCCTACCACAGCCCTCCTCTTTGCCTGTTACATTCTATATTCAATTCTCCATTACAGTTGAAAGATCACAGGGTCACTGGAATATATCCCTATGTGAAAAAGTAAACGGCAAAGAAATATAAATTAATTGAAGAGTTTTCTTTCTAGTGTAAAGGAAATCTGGAAAAATATTTTCATCTGTCTGTAATATTTCCAGCAATTGCCTTTTTTGATTGCATTTCACTGCATCATTCATTTTGTAAAAAGCAAACATTCATGTTCCAAGTCAACTTGTTCAGTTTTTCAAATCAGGCTTTCTTTAGTTAACAGGAAAGTCCACCGACTCACTAATAGAAGTGTGTATTGGGATACCACTGAGTTTGTTAAATATTAGTCTCCTACTCTACATACCAACCTCGACAGCCCTTTGGACGGAGAGAATTTTTAATGGGTATACGAATTCAAATTTTCCCTGAGCATCCTTCTGGTCTGACAGAATTGAGCTCAACTTCCTCATTCAGTCTACAAGGAGCAGACATGTTAGGTAAACATTCCTAAAAAGTGATTAATTTGATTGCTAACACCTAGAATCTTTTAAACCCCAAACTATTTTTTAAAATAGTAGTTATGGTTACTATAGGGCTTCCCTGGTGGCTCAGAGGATAAAGCGTCTGCCTGCAATGCAAGAGACCCGGGTTCGATCCCTGGGTTGGGAAGATCCCCTGGAGAAGGAAATGGCAATCCACTCCAGTATTCTTGCCCGGAGAATCCCATGGACAGAGGACCCTAGCAGGCTACAGTCCACGGGGTTGCAAAGAGTCAGACACGACTGAGTGACTTATGTATTATTATGGTTACTATCAATTAACTTTTTCTTAAATAAGCAAAATAACTTCCTAAGTTCCTGCACCATCCTAGAAAACACAATTAGACACCATTATGAGGAGTTAAATCAGGATTAACACCTGGGATGAAGGGGTTTGGCTCCAAGTTGACTCATTTGTGACCTCTCAAAGGGAGGCCTGCCAATCTCCTGCAAAAACAAACAAGACAAAAAATAACAATATTGTTATTGCTATCTTAATGTTGGGGCTCTTCCCCCCTTTAGTTTTTCCAAGTCTTAACCGTCTCATTACTCCCCACACTACCAAGTTAACATGCTTTCTGCCCCTAACTCTCAACCAACAGTCCACTCACTACTCCCAACATGTCCTTAACTCCTTCCCACCTGCCTTAGCACCTCTGTCTTTTCCTTGCCTCCTATGTATTATCTACACAAGATACATACATACATTACTGTGATGGTGATGGATACAATAATACATTCATTATTGTATTCTTGAATATGTGTTGTCTTGTAATAGTCACATTTTGTTATTTTACTCTTATCTTCCTAACATCATTGCTGTCTCTTTGCAGGTAAAAGATATGTTTTATTCTTTTTGTGTTTCCTGTGGTCTTATCATATTATATATATGGGAAAAGATTAATAAAATTTATTAATAGCAATATTTCCCTTCATAGAGCAGGGATGAAAAAGTGAAAGTGTCAGTTGCTTAGTCATGTCCAAGGACATGACTTTGTGATCCCATGGACTGAAGCCTACCAGGCTCCTCTGTCTATGGAATTCTCCAGGCAGGAATATTGGAGTGGGGTGCCATGTCCTTCTCCAGAGGATCCTCCCAACCCAGGGATCGAACCTAGGTCCCCTCTGTTAGCAGGCAGATTCTTTACCATCTGAGCCACCAGAGAAGCCCCAAGAGCAGGGATGGTACTAGGTCAAAAAAGGGCCAAACCAAACAACGGTCCATGGGAAATGTGTCACCAACAGATGGGTGAAAAGACTAAGTGGGGGTTTCAGCATCTCAGTAACCAGTCCTCATTCTCTCACCTCCTTATTATTTATTCAACAATGACTTATGAGCACCTGTTCATGGTGCTGAGTATTAGAGGCATACAGATGGCACTGAAATTTTGAACCCACATGGATTCAAAATCTTTCAAAATAATCTTTAGTCAACCTTTCCCTTAAATCTTGCAAAATAATTTTTGCCAACTTTTTCCTAGTTCAATTCAGTCACTCAGTCATGTCCTACTCTTTGTGACTCCATGGACTGCAGTACACCAGGCTTCCCTGTTCATCACCAGCTCCATCAGCAAAGTAGAGAAAAACAGAGAGAATCTGTATAAATCTTGTCCCCACTCATTTCATGGGTCACCTCCGTGATCAGCCTCAGTTACATTCACCATAGTTCTGTGTCTCTGTACAGCTGAGCATGGAATGGGGGTTGGCTTCTGAGCATTGAGTGGCTGCTAGAATTTCCACCAAGATCTTTCTACATCCATTTACTTCAAAGCCCCATTATGAAGCCTCTAGTTGGGGAGCTAACACTCATTCAAGTACTCAATAAATAAGTATTATTTGACTGGACTAATGAGGTTTAAAGATGAATAAGAATCAGTCTCTTCTAAAACAACATTCAATATAATACTGACCAGGTTCAACTATAAACACCTGAGAAGCTTAATTAAAACTGATTTGGGGTAAATGACAATGTAATCTTATGATTACGTCTCCCTGATAAATAAATTAGAATCAAATCCTAATTCACTTTCTGTTTTATTCTGGACTCAAAGGCACCTCTTTTATACTATATATCACTTACTGTAGGGTCATTCAGTATATAACATATATAATCCTCAGTTGGAAATTTCTGGATGAATTGTAGCCAAGGCAATCATAGCATATGGAGTAGAATACAAGAAGGCTAAAAGGGTGTGTGTGTGGGGGGGTGTGTGTGTGTATGTACACATGCACGTGTATGTACACAGCACATGCAAACATACGCATTAGAGAGAAAACAAGAATGAGAGAAAAAGACCTAAAACTTTTGAAGAAAACAGAAACAGGAGTTCTCAGAGAAGCATTTAGCAGGTAAAGGACTCATGTTGCAGCAAAACTCTATTTCTCTTTCTTTATTAAAACAAAGTGCAAATCAGAGGTGGGCATGACCCAAATCAAAATACCTATGTAAAAGCATGTGGTGAGTCAACAAGTATTTGGAGTCCAAAAGTGGACTCAGACCCAAAAAAAAGTAGATTATACAGAAGGACTTGGAAAAAATAACTATCCCAAGGACAGACACCAGAAGCTGCTGGCACCACAACTCTGACCTTCAATACTTTGTGTATGGGATTCGGTCACTCAAGCACAGAGGTTCAAAAGTCATTTGACTTATGCAACTGAATGAGTAGTTGTGAAGAGTTTGTGTTGCTCACTGAATGATTAAATGAGTGTGTAAAAAAAGTAATAATAATTTGGTCTTTTCTCACAATGCCCTTATCAGAGTTCTCCTCATTATTCCTGACTAAAACCAAGTAAGTGCTGGCTCAGTTCTGAAACCCTAATGCTTACAGTGGGTGCATGTGCAGAAGTGGTAAAGCACTAGCCTCAGCAGAGAGGGCCAATATGTAAAGCTCATCTCCCACCCTGTGCCCTCAGGTCCGCTCGGACAGGTGTTTTAAAGGATCCACCATTCCTCTACGGTGTAGACACAGCTCCTCCACTGCAGCCTGTCCAAGGGGCAGGGAAAGCTCTGCACCTCTGTGAGCCCAAGTTAGTAATTTTTTGTAAGTTGAAAAGTAGGAAACTACATTACATGGATAGCTAAAAGAAGGAAAGTTATGACCAACATAGACAGCACATTAAAAAGCAGAGACATTACTTTGTCAAGAAATGTCCATCCAGTCAAGGCTATGGTTTTTCCAGTAGTCATGTATGGATGTGAGAGTTGGACTATAAAGAAAGCTGAGCACTGAAGAACTGATGCTTTTGAACTGAAGTGTTGGAGAAGACTCTTGAGAGTCTCTTGAACTGCAAGGAGATCCAACTAGTCCATCCTAAAGGAAATCAGTCCTGTGTGTTCATTGGAAGGACTGATGGAAAAGCTGAAACCAATACATTGGCCACTGGTTGCGAAGAGCTGACTCATTTGAAAAGACCCTGATGCTGGGAAAGATTGAGGGCAGGAGAAGGGGACGACAGAGGGTGAGATGGTTGGATGGCATCACCAACTCAATGGACATGAGTTTTAGATAAACTCCAGGAACTGGTGATAGACAGGGAGGCCTGGTGTGCTGTGGTTCATGGGGTTGCAAAGAGTCGGACACTACTGAGCAAATGAACTGAACTGAAAAGATACAAAGTAGAGTTTATTGATCAAAGTTTAAGTCAAGAATATGTATGCTGCTGCTAAGTCGCTTCAGTCATGTCCGACTCTGTGTGACCCCAAAGACGGCAGCCCACATGGTTCCCCCATCCCTGGGATTCTCTAGGCAAGAATACTGGAATGGGTTGCCATTTCCTTCTCCAGTGCATGAAAGTGAAAAGTCAAAGTGAAGTCGCTCGGTCGTGTCCGACTCTTCGTGACCCCATGGACTGCAGCATACCAGGCTCCTCCAACCGTGGGATTTTCCAGGCAAGAGTACTGGAGTGGGGTGCCATTATAGGAGATTGTAATTAGAACCACTGGAGATGTAAACAATGGGAAGCCTTAGTTCCCAGTCTTCCTGAAGCTTCAAGCTCTAAATTCAAAATTAAATGAATACAACTAACTTGAAAACTGAGGTTATTATGATCTATGAAGTGGCAATCAGTACTTCTCAGAGCCTACTGGCTAATGAAGCCCTATGACCCCAAGCTCAGCAATATCTCTGTTCTGCAAGCCACGGAAATTCTTCCCCATTATTGAAGTCCAAGATGAGGGAGGAGGTCCCTATATCCTATATAGAAGGTCCCTGTATCTGACTCCCCATTCTCTACCCCTTTTCCTGATGTGTCCATGATGCTAACCAGGGCTCTAAAAGGGAAAGCCTAAAATGGTTTAGGGACAGTAAACTGTTGTCTGGCAGAATCAGGCCCAAAGGCACCTAATCTTCTGGTGTTTAAAGGGAAGCCAGAAATTCTTTTTTTTCCTTCAGAAATCCACATTTTTTATATGACCTTTGATTTTTAAATTTGGCAAACAATTTGAATTATTATAAACACCAGGGGTATCAAACTAGAACTCTGGTCTATTAATTTTGGTTCTGCAGCTCCCTAATTTTATGTTATCCCACCTGACCCCTCTAAGGGCCTCAGAGGAAATGCTGTGTCTCTCTAGAAACACTCCAAACAAATTAGCTCATTCTAAGTGCCAGAGGAAAATATTTAGTCCCTTGATGTATGAAAATGCAACCTCAGTTGTGTACCACTCACAACATCCCTGATCCCAATGAGAGACATTTCCAAGGGTCAGTTCCTCTGAGAGAAGAGGGGCCAGCAGGTCATGAGCCCATCAATCACATTCCCACTCAGGTAACTGATCTGCCCACCATCCCAGGATCTTTTCTTCTCATTTATTATTTATATCCCATCTACTGTCCCCCAACCCCACCCCCACTTTAGGACTTCTCTGGCTGAGAAAATTCAATACAAAGTGTTACCCAAGTTCCTATCATATTGTGTTACAATATCAACATTTCAAGTATTACTTTCTCCACATGCTTTGTTTCTTCTCTAGCAACTGTCTCTGAACTTTGGGTAACAGCATTAATTTTATTTGGGGGGTTCTACTCGTGCCCTATAATCTGTCCATGACATTTGAGCAAAGCTCCGGGTCCAAGCCAATCAGCACATCATACTTCTCAGCCACAGTGATTTGGTTTAGGGACAGGCATATCACCCAGTTGGAGCCAACAAGACAGAAGAAAGCTTTTGTGAAACTTCCTGTAATGGGGGGCCTACACACTCCCCTGGATCCCTACTGATGAGGATGTAGAGGCCAGAGCATCCGTAGCCATTCTGCCTCCATGAAGAAAGAACCCAGGACTGAGAATGAAGCTAAAACCAAGACTCAGAAGAAGCCAGAGACGATGAGTAAAGAGAAAACACCACACCTGGCAGGGCTGAATCTTGAATTCCACCATGCTAAAGCCTTTGTGCTTTTTCTAGCTACTTGAAACTGTATTTTAAAGCCAGTTAAACTGGCTTTCTGTTACTTGCAACAATGAGTCCAAATTGATAACAAAGAGCAATGACATACATAATTTACCAAAAGAAAATGGAGAAAGGTGGGTGTCATTTCCTCAAAGGATAGAGTATTTGGACATCCTGAATTGGGAAAGAAATTAACCATAATTATATTTTCTGAATAGAGTTACACTTAGATAAGGAACATTATTTTTTCGTAATTTGTAATTTACCCC
>SJYV01054512.1:632094-648758 GCA_006410875.1 Neotragus pygmaeus | reverse complement strand
CCCCAAATGCCAAGAGACTAGAAGTAGATAGAGAGAAAGCAGGATGAGCCTGGGGCTTGAACACACGGTTTTTAAGTGAAATTCTTCTAGTTGACTCCCTTCATTCCTAATTTGCTTCCAGAATCCCAGAAGGATGCCCTCTGGCCCCTTGAAAAGTGGAGGCTGGAAGCAGTTGTAGGAATCTTCTCCTAATATCCTGAAAATGCTGACTTAGGGGCCAACAAAGAGGCCACACAATCATTCAATGAACAAGTTCCTCAGCTGACAAGCTCTATCTGCATAGAGAGCTTCCAAAGAACATCCCAAGGACCTCCCTCTCAAGTACAAATGGACGGGCAAAGAGAAAAGAGCACCTGAGAAAAGTCTCCAATACGAGTTTTGCACAGACTCAGATTTACCTACCATACATTCTTCCACGAGAATGAAGCACCTTCCCCTGCAAATCAAGAGCATTAATGAAGAAGAAAAACAACCCAGGAAGCGGGATTCAATACAGACAGCAGTAAGTAGTATAGGTCTTTTCTATGAGGACAGCTTTGTCCAGGCCAGTACAGAGGGGAACAGTTTATAAAAAAGCAAAACAAACAAACAAAAGACCATAACAACAAAACCCTGATTATTTATTCCAGGAAAAAGGGAAATGCTGTATGAGAAAGGAAATAGCACATTCCATGGCTCAGCAATGAACAGTAATTAAAAGTGCCTAACAATGCTGACACTATTAACACAGCCTTCTCTTTTTAAAAAATTTTCTTTATTGATCTATAGTTGACTTACAAGGTTGTGTTAATTTTGACTGTACAGCAAAATGACTCAGTTATACATGTATATGCATCATTTTTCGTATCCTTTGCCATTATGGTTTGACACAGGATATTGAACATAGCTCGTTGTGCAATACAACAGGACTTTGTTGCTTATCCATCCTATATCTACTAGTTTGCATCAGTGCAATTCTCTCAAGATACAACAACTGAATGGAGGAGGGAGGAAGAAGGCTATGTGACAGAGAATGCTCAGCTGTTACAAGTCCACAGAAAATGTCCGGATGTGATGAAATGAAAAACAGCAGACAAAGTGAGAAATATGAAGGTAAAGATTGGAAGAAAGAGCCACAAAAAACTAAAGCGTTTGCCCCGGGGAATGCACAACGGGAGGCTCCTTACTGGACCGAGCTGCCAGGAAAAGGCAACGTGAGAGAAAGTAGAGCTGGTGATGGACAGGGAAGCCTGGTATGCAGCAGTCCACAGGGTCGCAAAGAGGCAGACACAACTGAGCGACTGAACTGAACTGATCAGGCAGATGCTGTGAGACAGAGCCTGGACTCTTAACCAGCCCCTCCCCAGATCCCAGAGCGAGATGGCTGCCCCCACTCTGCGTAGGTTAGCTGTTAGCTGACTTCTTACCAAATGAATCAGAGTTTCAGATGAAGCTCCTATAAAACCATGGGCCGCTTGGAGACTGCAAATTGCTAACAGATGTCTTTTGGGTTACAGTACAGTCACATTTCTGCCAACGATAAAAATGAGAGGTTAGAGAACAGATCATTTTATTATCACACAAAGAAAACCAGCCAATTGAGCATTTGTGTTTTTCAGGTATATGTGGAGTGAATTTTGAAATCTCCTGAAAAGGACCATATTTTCAAAGTTAAAGAAGACCTTGGCTATTAGAGGTACCCTGTGTATCTAAATTTTATTAATTCAAAAACAGAGTAAAATAGACTGTGTGTGTCTGCATTGCTTATATATTGGGATGGTGGAGTTCTTTCAAACTTTATTTATGCTCTGCTACCACAAACCATTCCAACATATTTTATTGATAAAATTTCATCAGTGCCCAAACCATTTCCGTATTTGTTCCTATTCTATAATCATATACAATAAATTAAAGGATTTCAGCTTAAAGAAGATATATGTATGTACATGTATAGGCTGTAATTTTTCCCTTTGTGGCTAATGGGTGAGGTGTCCATTGCATATTTTTACTTATCCAGCTTACAGTGTGTTTATCATACAATTGCTATTTTAAAAGCACTTATTAGCCTGGTTAAACACTCCTAAAATGTCCATTGTCAAAAACCTTTAAAATTAATCAGCTGAACTTGATTAGGGCAAGCTCAATTTAGCAATTCATCTGACCAAATTGCCTTTTACTATCTAAGAAGAGTTTACAATAAAGAACATTCCTCTGCATAATTATTTTTGCCAGGCACCGTTATTCCAAAAATCAAAACCCATACACATATGGAGTCAGCTCCAAGCAAAGAGATGCCAGCTAAAAACATTACTGGCTTATAACAAAATTCAGATCCTCAGTGTTCCAGGTTAAACCTAAAGACGAAGATAAACATTGCAGTGTCAAAATTACCAGCGGGGTTAGACTTTCCCTTTGCTGTTTGAATGTACACGGCCACTAACTCCCTTGTAGCAGCAGTTAGAAAGTTCCAAGGGGAGCATTTTGACCATACTTCTGATTAGTTCATTCTGCCAGAAGCCAGCAGGCCTCTTTTTCATTTGCAGAAAGCCCTGAGCCAGAGAAGACAGCAAAGCCTGCGTTTGCCACAGGTATAATCTCTTCTCCTGCCCCCAACCCCACCTCGACCAAAGCTTGTTAGTCCTGAGGCTTTGAGCACCTTCTTGCCCCTCTGGATTTAATCATGCAAATGTGAGTCTTGGAGCTGGGTGGCTTGGAGGAAGAGGCCTCTGAGGCTAAGCTGGGTGCAGTCCATCCCTCAAAAGCACATTGTCCATCACTCTGTCCCTGGGGGAATGCACTGCCGTGACCTAAGCAAAAAGCAGGGAGCTCCAATCAATCAACCAATTAGTCACCCACTCACTCAATCAATTGATCGCTCGCTCTGTTTACTGAGCATCTGCCAACTGCCCAGCTCTTTGCACTCTGTACACCATGCCTGGAGGTGAAGATGAGTGAGTGGAAAAGAGGGGCCGCTGCATCACCAGGAAACAAAAGCAGTATTTGCTGGCTCAGTGCCAACAGCCTAATTCAGAAATAACACCAAACAGTGCAATGCGAGGAAGACGTTCTGGGGAAGGCAGAAGTTCAGAGGAGATCGACAGTGTGGGAGCATGGTGTGTCTGGAGCAGCCGCTCCCCAGAGTTAGCAGGGCAGGGGCGAGAGCTCCAGGCTCTGCAGCCACCAGCCCCTCATGCCAGGCGGGTCCCAGCCAGAAGGGACTCAGGGACTCTGTCCTATGTCCCCAAGTAGTAGGATCCACATCATATCCATATATGAACCCTGGTGAACAAACACAAGTATGAGCTTTCAGGAAAGGCAACCACTGAGATGACCATCTAGGTGGATCAACTTCCAAGTTTCACTCCAGCCACCCACTAAGGCAGTTTGGTTGAGAATTAATTAACTCCTCCGAGTGGACTCGGAGGGACAGTGACAGACATTGTCATGACGAATCACAAACTAAATCTAGACCTTTTCTCCCCAGTGGCTGAGCACCTGGCCTCATACGTGAGGGACGGGCTTGTGGGATGCTTAGGAGGAGGGAAAGGGCCACGCCTGTCTCATTTTGATTAAAAATGATCATCCCTTAGCTTCATCTTAATGTATTTTCAGAGTAGCCTCCATCTGTCCAATTACACTAGCATAACAGGGAAATGCACTTGGAAAGCATCACCTGGCCCCTTAAATGATCAGTTTTGTTGACCATTTTGAGTAAGGAAAAATAGCAAAAGTTCTAGTCGCTTGGTTCTGTCCGACTCTCTGAGACCCCATGGACTATAGCCTGCCGGGCTCCTCTCCTTCATGGACTTCTCCAGGCAAGAATACTGGAGTGGGTGGCCACTTCCTTCTCCAGGAGATCTTTGCAACTCAGGGACTGAACCAAGATCTCCTGCATTGCAGGCGGATTCTTTACCATTTGAGCCACCAGGGAAGCCCATTTTTGAGGAGATGATCAAGCGGTTCTAATGGTAACAGTTTACTTGAGCATCTCTGAAGTAGAATCACAGAGATATACGACTCATTTTCAGAAAAGTCATCTTAATGATGTTTACTTGCTTCTTTACGGCAGACTGAAAACTTGCTCTCGTTTTCTAGAACTAAAACCCCACCTGCTGTGAACCCTTTGAGGTGCAAATCTATGCCAAAAGGCCAATCCCACTGACAATATGCACTTTTTCAAGAAGTCAGAAGATGGTGAGTTATTTCTACCCATTCTTTTCCATTCTAAAACTAGTTATTCAGGGGAACAGGACTGCACTGGTCCTTATGGAAGCACTAAACCTGCCAGCATGGAAAACTGTCCAGTATAATGTGGATAATAATGGAAGCAAAAGGTAAACCCCAAGAAATTTACAGCCAAGTAATTATAAAACCAGAAAAAGCCCTCAGACTTTGGGGGGTGTTCTTTTGTCTGGGGCTTCCCTGGTAGGTCAGCAGTAAAGCATCTGCCTGCAACACAGGAGACTCGGGTTGGGTTCCTGGGTGGGAAGAAAGATCCCCTGGAGGAGGAAATGGCAACCCATTCCAGTATTCTTGTCTGGAGAATCACATGGACTGGTGGGCTCCTGTCCATAGGGTTGCAGAGTTGGACATAACTGAGCAGACACACTTTTGTCTACTCTAAGCAAAAAGCAAGGGTGGGTCCTGAATGGTAAGTTTATTTCTACAAATGTGTGACCACCTCACAAGGGGAGAAGGATCCAGAAGATGTACCCTTTAAAGAAAATTGAAGTCCACAGGGTAAAAAGAATGAGTTTCCTCTACTCTCATTGAAGACCAGGTTTCCTACACAGACCACAAAAGAGCTTTAACTCAGCAGACTTACTTCTCTCAGATTCTTACAGACAGAACTTAGAGGTTTCAGTTTATAAGCCTTCTAGCTGCTTCTTCCCTTCTGCAGTCCAAGTAGAAGTTGTCATTGATGGCAAACAGAGATGCCACCTGGAAATCCCCCTATCTACGTAAAAAATGGTATTTTCCATTTTTCTTTCAATCCGAGTTCCTTTCGGCTTGGCTCAGTTCCGTTCAGGCCCTGAAACAGTGAGTCAAAATCAATCTGTAGCACAGACCTACAATGTTCTGAGTTTCAATAGTATTACACAAGAAAGAAAACAAGGACAGAAGGACTATTTCAGCATCTGAATTTATTAGTTCCACGTGACATGTGTCTGAGAATGGCCTCTGAGTGACATAGTGTTGATGTTTCTGCATGTGTTGGATTTCGTGATTTCACTAACAGCTTGAATTTTTAAAAAACTGCTTCTGACTCATGCACAGGTGGTGCCTGACATGAGCCCACACACCATTTGCTCACAAATATGTCGAAGATCTCATTCACTTAAGAACCTTGTCCTGAAAACCCCGGGCCCAAACTACCAGGAAACTATTTCAGTAACTCTAATGTCTAACAACTCCCTCACTTCTCAGCTCCTTGTTCAGAGGAGCTGTGTTAACATGGGGTTCTTCCTTACAGACACGTGCACAGCTTTGGCAAAATGCTGTGTTGGTCTGGAGAACTCTGAGTTGACATTAGGGAATTTTTTTTTCCTGGGTATTGAAGATATAAAGATACCATCTGTATCTCTCTGTATCTGTCAGATGTCTGTTCAGGTCCTTTGCCCACCTTTTAATAAGACAGTCTTTTGAAAATCCAGTTCTTAACTGGGTAGATTTGGTTTTCCAGGTGGCTCAGTGGTAAAGAATTTGCCTGTTAATGCAGGAGTCATGGGTTCGATCCCTGAGTCATGAAGATTCCCTAGAGGAACCCACTCCAGTCTTCTTGCCTGGGAAATCTCAGGGACAGAGGAGGCTGGCAGGGCGACGAGTCCATGAGGCTGTGAAAGAGTAGGTGCAATTTAGCGACTAAAACAACAACAACAACAACAACACAATCAGAGTAGACTGATTGTGAGTAGGCTTCTCCTCAGAGAGAAGCCAGGTGCAGGGAGATTACCAGTGCAGACTCTGGAGGCAGATTGCATGGATTTGAAACTCATATCTGCCCCTGTCTAGCTGTGTGTCTTTGAGCAAGTCCCTCACCTCTCTGAGCCTCCATTTCCTTATCTCTAAAATGGGAATAATAATAACAGTATCTACCTGGGAGGGTTGTTGTTATGAGAGTTCCACCCATTAATACACGTCAATCACTTTGATCAGCCTTGGGCATTTGGGGTGCACTTGGCGTTCAGCAGGCCTTCCAAACAAAGGACACCCACCTAAGATCTGCTCTGTTACCAACTTATCATCAAAGCTCATCTGTAAACACCCATCACTTAGTGAGAGCATTCTTCCAGATCATGAATTTTAAGTTGAATTTGGTATTCTTACCTCCATTTGATAACTGAGTTAGACAGCCAGGGGGTAGCATCAGGGTTTCAACTCAGGCCTTTCTGACTCCTCACACTGAATTCCTAATCACTTCTGTGGTCCCTTAGGCTATTAGTTAAAATAATTTATCTGTTTCTTTCAATCTGACATCTATTAGGTGAACTCTGTGAGACTGCTGCCCTCAATTTTGTATGGATCATCCCAGTAGTGAAAAACTACTTTATTTAGAACGTGATCCACGAGGGGGGAGAAAGATGGCTGTGCCGAGCTCCCCAGGGAAGAAAATGCTTGTTCCAGATAGCCGCGGGGGTTCGTGGGAGCAGTGGACACTCAGTCCTGGAGGGAGGTTCCTGAGAGCTGGACCTGGATGGGAAAGACCAGCACAGTCCACTTCCCCACTTGGCCAAGGGCAGCCCCTGTGGATCCACCCAGCTGGAAAGAGCAGCATGGGCGGGCTCAGCCATTCGAATATCAGGGGGAAATTTTTTCTTTACTATCTAAAAAACTGTGATTACTGTGCTTTCAAAACTGACTCTGAGAGCAAGAACCTTCCTATTAGATACACTATAAATAGTATTTGGCTCATTTGAAAGCTTAATAGATATTTTAGAATTAGAAGAAAAGTCATAATAAGTCCTTTGTTTCTGGAAACACAAGAGCTCTCTGGGTTCTGCCAGCTCCCCTCCCCAGCCCCAAGGGAACTCTGAGATGCCCAGATGCAGATGGTGGGCTGGACTGGTTGAGCCCATGAAGGACCATCTCCCCTCAGTCTCCGGTCCCTGCATCTTCAGTCTGGGGGTTCTCCTCCACTTCTGTCCAGGGAATGATGGTCCCACCATCTTATCAAAGGCAGTCACTTTAATTCCAACTTGGGTTAGACTAACAGGACCCTCTGCAAAACTATTTCATTGTATACTGTCAACACCACCTTTTCTATCTTGTGACCAAAAAAGCAGGTGCTCAGGGGTTCCTTAGATCTCCCCACTGGCTACTTCCACCAAACAGATGGCACATTTCTGCCCTTGGGGTTAAGAATCTACTCAGGCAGACTGACCAATGTGGCAGGCAGTTAGAGACACATTGTCACTCCTGAGTGTGAAATTCGGAGGAAATCAGCAACACCCTACCTGGGGGACAATTACAGCTAAAACTCAGGGAGAATTGGATCTGAAAGGTGATGAGGAAATGGGAGATCAAGATAACAGCAAGAAGGTGTGGAGATGGCAGGAAGATGACTGGGGAGAGGGGTGTGTGTGCGTGTGTGTGTGCGTGCACGCATGCGTGCGTGCAGGAGAGGGCCGGGGGAGGGGGGCAAAGCTTGGGCAGGAGCAGGGATTCCCGGAAGCCCTGTGTCCCCAGCACAAGGGCTGCCCTACAGTCGGCACTGCCCACTACAGTGGGCAGATTGTCCACTTCGCTCACTCCCCTCACTCAACTCCAAATGACCATCTGAGACCTGTCCTGTCCCCGTTTGCAGGTGGGGACACTGAGCCCAAGACACAACCACGGCCACACGGTTTGCAAGAGGCAGAACCTACACAACTCAGGTTCAGCCTCAAATGTTCTGTGTTCTTTGCACGGAGACCTGCTGCTCACAGAAGGAACAGTCATTCCTGGCCAGGCCCTTTCCAACCGGTGGTCCAGTAAAAACGACAGCGCCTCACGTGTGTGACTCTTCACCCAGCTGTTCATTCTGATCACAGGTCTATTACTGCCGCCCGATTGTCGCATTAGAGATTTTCTCTTCCCTTTTCACAGAACCAATAATCATGGGGAAATGACACTAAAAACTTAATGTTCCAACAGCCGTTTCTGAAAAAATGAGATGTCGGTCCGGGTACCAGACAGCATCCATGGAAAGGCAGTTAGGCCAGGAGCTGAAGGAGCATCCGTGAGGATGTGGCCAGGGCGAGGATGCTGCCTGCGCTCCAGGACTTGAGCCATGCCTCAATTAGCAGTTTTTACAGGAGCCACAGGAGTGGATTAACCTCATGACCTGAGGACTTGCTCAGAAGTGGGCTCTTTTTCCACTCTCCCTGCCTCTGTGGACGGCTGGCTTCATCCCTTAATACCCAACGTGAAATGAAATATGTGAAACAGTAACCAAATCACTGACACCAGATGTGACGCCAAATGTTCAGACTTATCCAAAACAGCTGAATCGGGGTCGCTGTCCTCACTTCCCCAGCTTCCGGCCTGGAGGACGGCCCTGTGGGGTCCACTGGGGCTGCGGCCGCAGCTGTCACCTGGCAGCTCAACCCTAGACCCCTGCCTTCCCGGCCTGCCAGGTTGGTGGCGCTATCTGGGACAGTGACCCCCCACCCCGGAGGCTCCCCTGCAGCTGCTCTCCTTTTGTGTAATCAGTAGTTCACCCCCTGGTAGGACTTCACAGCTGCCCCAGGAAAGAGCCACCTCCCACACTCAAGTACTTTGTTCTCATTGCCTTTTCCTGAGAAGTCAGAACTTGCACAGTCTTATCAAGAGACTAATGAATTTAAGAAGCAAAGACGTCCCCTTAGATGTCGCTAAATGCCCACTGCTCGGAGCACAGCTGTGTCTTTCACGCATCCCTTGCATGTTGCACTGGCGCTGGACATCTGATGGACGTGTGGAAGCTTTGTCCCGCTCTGTGCAGCTGCCGCTCTGTACCACACATCAAAGGAGGTGCATTTCCACCCGCATCTCCAGGCGCACTGTGTGTGGCATCTGAGGGAGTTTTAAGGAATTGTCTGAGCAAGTTCAGTTCAGTTCAGTTCAGTGACTCTTTGTGACCCCATGAATCGCAGCATGCCAGACCTCCCTGTCCATCACCAACTCTCGGAGTTCACTCAGACTCACGTCCATCGAGTCAAGTACTTGCATTTAATAAAATTCATCCTTCATTTGTTCCCACTCCCAGCAAGATGGTTTTGCATTAACAAAATTATAAGGCCATAACGCTCCATTTTAATTATGGCCAGTGACAGTTGGCACCCCAGCTCATGTTAATGACATGCAACTCGCAGACACTGATTCCTACTCAAAGTTGGGAGCACTCTGTCAAGTGGTGGACCTGAGACTGGAAGGGCTAATCTGCTCGTCCAAGCCAGGATGGACAAATGGTTACATTCAAGCAAATAACACCCCCTACTGCCATGCTAGACGATACCCATAAACCTTCATTCCCTCCTAGTACTCACACATTTCTGCTTACTTTCCTCATTTATTGTTTGTCTTCTCACTAAAATATAAGCTTCAAGAGGCAGGAACATTCTCTCTTGTTCTATCTGTGGTGCCTAGAGAGTGCTCAACCCTCAACAACAGACTGCAGGCACTGGATGATAACTGTCCCATGAATGAGTGAAACTTCCACTCGGGAATTCAGTGCTCCTGCCCATGAGCACACACCGCTGGGGCCCAAGGCTTGTGTCCATACATGCTGATGAGAGAGAACCAGCCACAGGAGCCACCCCTCAGGGCCTGTCCCACCTTTGAAAGCCCAGACGAGGGCCACTGGAGACAGTGCTGAGGTCAGTGGGCCCCAGGGCCTCACCCTCCATAGGAAGATGGGCACCTTCATTGCAAAACTCCTTTTAAAACTATTTTTGAAGAAAGGGTGCTGGAATTTTTCTGATCAGTCACTGTCCTTTAGGCACCATGCATCAAAACCAAAACTCTATTTNGCCAGGGCGAGGATGCTGCCTGCGCTCCAGGACTTGAGCCATGCCTCAATTAGCAGTTTTTACAGGAGCCACAGGAGTGGATTAACCTCATGACCTGAGGACTTGCTCAGAAGTGGGCTCTTTTTCCACTCTCCCTGCCTCTGTGGACGGCTGGCTTCATCCCTTAATACCCAACGTGAAATGAAATATGTGAAACAGTAACCAAATCACTGACACCAGATGTGACGCCAAATGTTCAGACTTATCCAAAACAGCTGAATCGGGGTCGCTGTCCTCACTTCCCCAGCTTCCGGCCTGGAGGACGGCCCTGTGGGGTCCACTGGGGCTGCGGCCGCAGCTGTCACCTGGCAGCTCAACCCTAGACCCCTGCCTTCCCGGCCTGCCAGGTTGGTGGCGCTATCTGGGACAGTGACCCCCCACCCCGGAGGCTCCCCTGCAGCTGCTCTCCTTTTGTGTAATCAGTAGTTCACCCCCTGGTAGGACTTCACAGCTGCCCCAGGAAAGAGCCACCTCCCACACTCAAGTACTTTGTTCTCATTGCCTTTTCCTGAGAAGTCAGAACTTGCACAGTCTTATCAAGAGACTAATGAATTTAAGAAGCAAAGACGTCCCCTTAGATGTCGCTAAATGCCCACTGCTCGGAGCACAGCTGTGTCTTTCACGCATCCCTTGCATGTTGCACTGGCGCTGGACATCTGATGGACGTGTGGAAGCTTTGTCCCGCTCTGTGCAGCTGCCGCTCTGTACCACACATCAAAGGAGGTGCATTTCCACCCGCATCTCCAGGCGCACTGTGTGTGGCATCTGAGGGAGTTTTAAGGAATTGTCTGAGCAAGTTCAGTTCAGTTCAGTTCAGTGACTCTTTGTGACCCCATGAATCGCAGCATGCCAGACCTCCCTGTCCATCACCAACTCTCGGAGTTCACTCAGACTCACGTCCATCGAGTCAAGTACTTGCATTTAATAAAATTCATCCTTCATTTGTTCCCACTCCCAGCAAGATGGTTTTGCATTAACAAAATTATAAGGCCATAACGCTCCATTTTAATTATGGCCAGTGACAGTTGGCACCCCAGCTCATGTTAATGACATGCAACTCGCAGACACTGATTCCTACTCAAAGTTGGGAGCACTCTGTCAAGTGGTGGACCTGAGACTGGAAGGGCTAATCTGCTCGTCCAAGCCAGGATGGACAAATGGTTACATTCAAGCAAATAACACCCCCTACTGCCATGCTAGACGATACCCATAAACCTTCATTCCCTCCTAGTACTCACACATTTCTGCTTACTTTCCTCATTTATTGTTTGTCTTCTCACTAAAATATAAGCTTCAAGAGGCAGGAACATTCTCTCTTGTTCTATCTGTGGTGCCTAGAGAGTGCTCAACCCTCAACAACAGACTGCAGGCACTGGATGATAACTGTCCCATGAATGAGTGAAACTTCCACTCGGGAATTCAGTGCTCCTGCCCATGAGCACACACCGCTGGGGCCCAAGGCTTGTGTCCATACATGCTGATGAGAGAGAACCAGCCACAGGAGCCACCCCTCAGGGCCTGTCCCACCTTTGAAAGCCCAGACGAGGGCCACTGGAGACAGTGCTGAGGTCAGTGGGCCCCAGGGCCTCACCCTCCATAGGAAGATGGGCACCTTCATTGCAAAACTCCTTTTAAAACTATTTTTGAAGAAAGGGTGCTGGAATTTTTCTGATCAGTCACTGTCCTTTAGGCACCATGCATCAAAACCAAAACTCTATTTGTTTTCACATGTATGGTTTCAGACCAGCAGATCAAGATTAATATCGTCAAGTTGGCCAAAAGAACAGTTCCGTCCATTTCCTTGCTATTAACCCCACTGAGCATATACCTTGGAGAAGGAAATAGCAATCCACTCCAGTATTCTTGCCTGCAGAATCCCGTGGACAGGGGAGCCTGGTGGGCTGTCGTTTCTGGGGTCACACAGAGTCGGGCACAACTGAAGCGACTTAGCAGCAGCAGTAGAGCATATACCTTGCTAATGTGCAAATGGCTAATGACATTGACACTACTTGCTTCTACACTTGGAGGAATCCAACAGCTAGACAGGACGGTGACCCATCTTCGAAAATATGGTGAACATCTTGTAATTATACTTTACTTAACAGTTCTGGAGAAAATAAAGATGTTTCATTTCTAATTTCCTTCTGGGAGACTAAATGGAAAACCAACATCTTCTTATAGAAGCTGAGAATAACCCACAGGTTTTATTAGGCCAAGAGTCACAATGCCCTTGAACTTGAGCCGAGACAATTGTACATGAACCGTTCCAGTTTATCTGCATCTAGTACCCAGAATTTACTTCCTTCAAGCTGAAGAATATTAGAACAGAGATGACACTGTTAACAGCGAGTAGATGCGTGAGGCTGGGTCCTACTCCAACAGAACTAGACTCAATAGGATCTTTTAAGCAGTAAACCACATTACAGGAACAGCAACTTTTGGGAGTCTGCCAGCCCCCTGGTGTAGAGTTTAGAGACCTTAGGGAAAGCGAAGCTAGAGTGTGATCTCTGGGATGACCCACCACCATCACAAGGTCATTCTGTGTATCTTCTCCCGAACACCTTATTTATCTTCTCTGGCCACTCGTCACGTGGGAACATATATACCTAAGCTTTCCTGGTTCCTGCTCCCTCCTCTGCGTCTCCAGAATTTACACTAACAAAGAGGTTGTGTTTACTATGACCCTCCTCTGGCCACACGTTGGTGTTTTTAGGCACCTGCTTGGAAGTCACTTAGAAACCCCAGAGAAACATCTTTAATGCTGAGGCCCTCTGTCAGTGGGGAGAGAAATACTCCACAAGGCTGCCTGGACTCTAATTAGATTTGTGATCTACGGGGACACTTTGAAAGATTTTGCCTTGTGCTGTTATTCATTTTCAGGGCTTTGGAAATGCACTTAGAAAGCAGACAAGACACCAGGCCACGAGAGAGACTGCACACAGAGTGGACTCCTCACGGCCTCACCAGAGCTTCAGGGCTCATCCTGGACAACACAAGAAGCCTGACATTTCTCATCACTCATACCCTGGAGCCATCACTAAGATGTAGTCAAGAGTAATTTTCCATTGAATGTAAATCATATTCGTTTGAGTAATAAACACTTTGTTAAGAGATAGATATCAGAGCATGGGGGCTTCCCAGGTGGTCAGGGGTAAAGAATCCATCTGCCAGTTCAGGAGATGCAAGAGATGTTCCCTGGGTTGGGAAGATTCCCCTGGAGAAAGGCATGGCAACCCACTCCAGTATTCTTGCCTGGGAAATCTCAAGGACAGAGGAGACTGGCGGGCTGCAATCCATGTGGTCTCAAAGAGTCAGGCATGACTGAGTGACCGAGCATGCATGCAGGCATTAGAGCAGATATCAATAACAATGTCAAGAGATGCAGACAACCTTCCTCAGAAGCCTGAGTTGACGTGTGCTTACTCAGGCCATGGGTGGTGGGGATCCTGGGAGAGATGGAGGAACTCTGGGTATAACTGCCAATAATAGTTGCAATAATATGCTATGATTTAATCATTGCTTCTCTCCACAAAAAGTTTAATTAAGATCATTCTAAAGGTTGTATGATATTTAATACATATCTATGTTAGTGTGTATGTGTATTTTATGTGGATAGAGAGATGGTAGATGGTTAGATAAGTAGATACATAATCAGTCAGTTCAGTCGTTCAGTCGTGTCCATCTCTTTGCAACCTCATGGACTGCAGCATGCCAGGCTTCCCTGTCCTTCACCAACCTCCCAAAGCTTGTTTAAACTCATGTCCATAGAGTTGGTGATGCCATCCAACCATCTCATTCTCTGTCGTCTCCTTCTCCTCCCACCTTCAATCTTTCCCAGCATCAGGGTCTTTTCCAATGAGTCGGTTCTTCGCATCAGGTGGCCAAAGTATTGGGGTTTCAGCTTTAGCATCAATCCTTCCAATGAATATTCAGGACTGATATTCTTTAAGATTGACTTGTTTGACCTCCTTGCAGTCTAAGGGACTCTCAAGAGTCTTCTTCAACACTACAGTTCAAAAGCATCAATTCTTCAGTGCTCAGCTTTCTTTATAGTCCAACTCTCACATCCATACATGACTGCTGGAAAAACCGTAGCTTTGACTAGATGACATTTGTTGGCAAAGTAATGTCTCTGCTTTTTAATATGCTGTCTAGGTTGGTCATAGCTTTTCTTCCAAGGAGCAAGCATCTTCTAATTTCATGGCTGCAGTCACCATCTGTAGTGATTTTGGAGATAAGAGTAAATCTGGTTTTTAAAAACATGTTTTCTCACTTACTGGTTTGTTGGTTTATAACAAATGGATTAAAGAAATTTTCCTTTGAGAGGAAAATGTAAATTCTATATTCACAGAAAAGAACATTAAACTATTCATGGTAGACAAGATTTTTTCAAATATGCCTCTTAACAAAGGGTGCCTTTGGGGATGAGTATGAGGAGGGAGTTTCATGTTTTTCTTTTTATGTTTTTTATATACTTCTATGGTTTGATTTTTTTGGTCCCAAGCATTTGAAAATGGCATTGTCTATTTTGAAATGAAAATGATATTTTGACAATAATATTGTATATTTCCCTTTCAATCATGGTCACATAATATAGGAGTGAAAGACAGAAAAAGCGAAGACAAGTGAGAGAGAAAGAAAATCTAAGGTAAAAATAAGGTTGATAGCAGTTTGCTTGAGCAACTTTAGAGAATAACCTTTCAAGCATTCTAAAACAGTTTGGAAATACTCAGTTACTAATTGCCTTCAGCACTGATTCAGAGTTAATATCTGCAGGGCCACTTCTGGGCTACTTCTGTTTCAATCATTTTGCACAGATATCTAAAAAGTTTATAATTCATATTTTTCTTTTCTTAACGGAACTGAAAAGTCCAACTGGGGTGTGCAGAATTCCAGCCTCACTGCACCATAGCCTAAGGTTGCTCAGGAAGGTATGGAGTGAGCAATGTGGACCCACCTGCTGCCTTCAGGGTTTAAGGATGGTGAGCTCGTAGCTTTGTCATCTGCTGACGTCACTTGAGACTAGGAATCAACTCAGGATAGATGTTTCCATTATATAAGTCAGTTACCACAAATAGATGAGCTTATTTTCAAAGCAGAAATAAAGACACAGACATAGAGAACAAACATATGGACACCAAGACCGGGAAGGAGGATAGGATGAATTGGTAGATTGGGACTGATATATACACTATTATGAACAAAACAGATAACTAATGAGAACCTACTGTATAGCACAGGAAATTCTACTCAATGCTCTGCAGTGACAAAGAGAGGATCTATGTATGCGTATCCTCTCTTTGTCACTGCAGAGCATTGAGCAGAATTTCCATATAGCTGATTCACTTAGCTACACAGCAGAAACTAACACAATATTATAAAGCAACTTCAAGTAAAAAAAAAATTTTTTTTTAATAAGCCAGTTACTACCACCAGCCTTTTTTGTGTGCACTTAAGTTGTTTGGTTATCCTATAACCAAAAAAAGAAAGCCTTCATTGCTAACTTCAAGATGAACAGTCGAACGTTTTTTTGTGTTGCATTCATGGTGTTCCATGTAAAGCTCAATGTACAGTCCTCCTCCATCAAGGAGGGATCTCGTGTTGCCCTCTTGCTCACTCTCTCTCCAAGCAAAGCACCTCTAACTTCTCAGGCCCTCCAACCTCCCTACTCTCTCTCTTCTTCCTCCCCACTCTCTCTCTTCTTGGACACAAGCCCAAGCTTGAGTTTCCCACACTTCCTTCTTTACACTCAAGTCATCCCTAACCGTGCCTACAGCAGATATTCCTAATACATCGCAGCTTTCTTCTCCACTGAACCTGAAAAATCTTAATTTAGTGCTCCAAGAAGCCATTAAGAGTTAATCACAGGCAACATGGGAATGAAAACAGATCGTCTGTCCTTCTCTTGAATTAGATTCTCACTGCTTGGGGCCCCAGACACTCAGCCCTCCATCCAGCGCTTCACTCTTTGGGACGGGACCTGAGGTCTCAGCAACATCACTCATTCCATTTGCCAGCTCTGACCTTCCACTTCTCAATGGGAGTCTTCCGGGCTGGACTTCTGGAGTGTACCAGTGTCGCCCGCCACTGGCCCTAGGAAGTCTTAGTCTTATTCTGCAGTGGGTGAGGGCCCACTGCAGTCCTGTCCCTCAGAGGAACAGCACTGGCAGGCCTGGGAGGTGTGACTGGGGATCTGCTCATTGTTTGTGCTCAGTTCAGTTCAGTCGCTCAGTTGTGTCCGACACTTTGTGACCACACGAATCCCAGCACGCCAGGCCTCCTTGTCCATCACCAACTCTCGGAGTTCACTCAGACTCACATCCATCGAGTCAGTGATGCCATCCAGCCATCTCATCCTCTGTCGTCCCCTTCTCCTCCCGCCCCCAATCCCTCCCAGCATCAGAGTCTTTTCCAATGAGTCAACTCTTCGTATGAGGTGGCCAAAGTACTGGAGTTTCAGCTTCGGCATCATTCCTTCCAAAGAAATCCCGGGGCTGATCTGTGCCTCCTGTCCTGGGACCTAGGATAGGAAAGTGTGCTTCTTGAGCTCCTAGGCAGCTAGGGCTCTACATGAGGTTCAGCTGCTGCTAATTGGAGGCACTCATGCAAGACTTGAATTTAGAAGGGAATTATATGGGGGAGAGGCAGGGCATAGAG
>SJYV01054512.1:595685-631968 GCA_006410875.1 Neotragus pygmaeus | reverse complement strand
CCCCCCCCCCCCGCCCCCAGCCTGCTGATATGCACTGTAGCCGAATCCTGTAGATCTGGGGCCAGTTGCTGCAGGGGCGGTCTCCCAGGTCTGCAGGCAGCTTCCGCATGTGGCCGGGCCCTCGGCTCTCCTGCGACTGCTGCTGGATTGTGGGAGCTGGCCACCCAGCCCAACTCTGCTTCTGTTCTCCACCTGCTCCTTTCAGCCAGTCAATACACTGTACTAAATCCCTTCTGCTTCAAGCACAACTGCACAGTATGGACATGGGATGCAGTCATGAGATACTTCCCAAACATCTTCCTGTTGCTTCTTTGATCTGACCTGGCTCCACTCTCAGAAACTGTTGGGCTTTGAAGAGTGAGAGTACAGGACCACACCAGGTAATCTAGTCACCAACACCATAGATAAGAAAGGGAAATACGGTAAGTTTTTGGCAGTCCTTGGCCAGAAGATACATTGAATATAGGAAAACACAGAAGGTTCTTGATTGATTACGGCAGAGAATGAATTGTTTGTTTGTTTTTTTAATAGGAGAACTTATTTGCAGCACAGGGAGAAAAGGATAATGATAATTGTAACCTTAATGAATCACAGGACACCTCTCATGCTTGTTCGATATTTATGTTGAGAACTCTTTTTCCACTGTGCTCCTACCAAAATATGACCATTACTCTCACATTACACACAGGTTTTAGATACCTGTATTTTCTCTGAGATACCTGTATTTTCTCTGGTATCATTTCTGTCCATACAGACTCCACAGAAACTGGAAGGATCTTATAAAAGTTTTCTTGTTTATGAACACTTTTTAAAAACCTGGCCAAGAATTTAATGCCGACAGTAAAATGAGGTCCATGCAGGTATTATGCTTCCTCATGTGGAACCCATACACAAATTCTGGGGATCTCCATCTTATTAAACGATCATAAAATATCAGAATATATATCAACTCTATCTCTCTCCAACTCACTTAGGCTCACAGTGGCTGAGATGAAGACACATAACTTTAAATGCTTACAGCATTGCCCATCAGGAAATTTTAAAGTAAGCTGTTATTTATAGCCCATCTGAGAAAGGCAAAAATATCTTGAAAGTTAAGAAGTCCAGTTGGTAAAATTACTAATAGAGTAGAGAGAGAGCTGGAATTCTTTCCAGAAACTCTAAAAGCACATCTGAAAACAAGATCTGTCTGCAGGTGTTGGCCCAATCTTGCCTAAAACAGGATGGACCAGAGTGAAGACATAAACATCTCCTAGGAGCAGGCAGGGGGGTGGTGCCCTGTTGCCTGCTTAATCCCTCAGAGTGCACAGTCTGCTTGCTGGGCGTGTAGGTTCACCATTCCCCAAGAAGGGTAAGGCGGGTCCCCTACACCTTAGGAAACAGGTTTGCAGAGAGGAAGTAAGTTAACAGAACCCAACAGCTCTTAAGGAGCAAAGGCAAGAACCAAACCCAGGTCCTCCCGGGTCCACTGAGAACAGATCCTGCTTCATTGGCACTTTACCATTTACTGAGAAGCATTTCTGCATCTGATTGAAAAGGACTTTCAAAGTCTTTGGGAAGTCTTTTCACTTCCATTTTACTTTAATTTTATTTTTGCAGCTTTTGCAAGATGAGGTCAAAAGGCCCTGACAGCTGCACAGAAGACTGTATTTCCACCCTCACCAGTTCTGTGCTAAACTCAGGCTCAGAAGAAGATCCTGGGGCTGAGCTGCGGAGTCCTTCTCCCTGACTTCATTGCGAGGTAGCCGGCAAGACTAGTCAGTAATTACCTCCCAGGTGATTGTACAATCTCTGCGGTGCCTTGCAGAGCTGGTTGGGAGCTGTGTAGCTACGTGCAGGCTGAGAAGTCTCTGCCTGACGGGATCTGCTGCTGCCTGCATGGCTCTTGCCACCCCCAAGGGGAGGATAAGGAGATAACTGGTTGGGCCATGCCAGAGTTTTGTTTGGTGATCACACACAGGGGACCCAGCCCTGAGAGTTAGACCCTAAAGATCTTAAACATCCTTGACATTTACATAGCAAACACCGGTGTTTGAAACATTTGGAATAAATCTACAGATGGAGCACCAGATTTCAGTGTGTTTCTAATGGCAAATGTGGATGTGAACTGAGGTTGCGTAAAACTAAAAGTCCCCTAACAGGACTTTCCTGGTGGTGTAAGAACAGTTCTTTTCATGGCCAGACTGTAAAACCGGCAAGGGATGCTGTATTATACGATTGTATCAGAAAAGTGCTTCCCCCTCCCCAAATAAATAATTTACTGAGAGTTTAAAATGTAGTTCAGGGCTTCCCTGGTGGCTCAGTAGTAAAGACTCTGCCTGCCAAATGCAGAAGAGACACAGGTTCGATCCCTGATCCAGGAAGATTCCACATGCCACAGAACAACTAAGCCCGTGCTCTGCAACTATTGAGCCTGTGCTGTAGAGCCCGTGAGCTGCAATTACTGAAGCCCACTAGATCTAAGGCCCGTGCTCCACAACAAGAGAAGCCGTCACAGTGAGAGGCCCGAGCACCACAGCTAGACAGCAGCCTACACTTGCCACGGCTAGAGAAAAGCCCACCCAGCAACAGACCCAGGACAGCCAGAAATGAATGAAATTATAAAAAAGATTTAAAGAAGTCCCCTGACAAAAGCAGAGAGAGGGGGAGGGGAGAGACAGCTGGAGCAAAGCTTCTGGTCCTTCGTGAAGCCTTTGCACTGTTGGAACTTTTAAACCAGATGCAAGTACCATTGCGACTATGTTCAGTAGCTTATAAAAGATGAGAAACAAGTCATTTGTATCCAGCCAGCAGCCCACGGCAAGGGACAAAAGGCAACCTGGGCTTTCGGAGTCTGGGGACCGCATTTCAAGACATCCCTAACATGAAGTACTTGGTGTTTCTTGAAGATGGAGACTATACAAATACCCATTATACTTTTCTCTTACTCCTCGCCATTTCACGTTGAAGTCATTGGTTCTTTACTGCTTGTTTCAGGAAGTTTTAAGGAATAAGCACAGACATTCAGCTACCTGATGCAGAGAACTAATTCATTCGAAAATGAGATGCTGAGATAAGATTGAAGGCAGGAAGAGAAGGGGCAACAGAGGATGAGATGGTTGGATGGCATCACTGACTCAATGGACATGAGTTTGAACAAACTCCGGGAGTTGGTGATGGACAGGGAAGCCTGGTGTGCTGCAGTGCACGGGGTCGCAAAGAGTTGGACACGACTGAGCAACTGAATAACAGTAAAAATGATGAGGCTTTTCTCTTACCCCACTCATTTCACATTGACGTCTCCAGTTCTTCACCGCCAGTTTCAGGAAGTTTTAAAGAATCAGCACAGACATTCAACCAGAGAAGTGCTCAGAGAGCAATCAGCCCTCAGAATCTAAGCTGGCAGGAGCCTACCTCCAAGACCCTCCACCTCCCCATAATCAAC
Source organism: Neotragus pygmaeus (assembly GCA_006410875.1). Lineage (NCBI taxonomy): Eukaryota > Metazoa > Chordata > Mammalia > Artiodactyla > Bovidae > Neotragus > Neotragus pygmaeus. The sequence continues at coordinate 628,544 of SJYV01054512.1, read as the reverse complement.
CCCTACCAGGAATGTGGAAGGCAGTGAGCTTAACACACTGAGTACTCTGGGCTTTCTGGTCTTTGAGGATTAATTACCGTAAGTAGTTGCAGGCAGGCCAGGCTGACCCCTTGCCAAAAGTCAGGCAGCCCCTGGCTCCTCCTGCCTCTTTGTCAGAAAGAATATTTTTTATGACTTGATATGATTTTAAATCTGCTCTGTAGAAGGCTTTCCCTGGAAGGGGAGATTCTGACATTCTGAAAAACATGTCAGCAGTCTCTGCAAAAGCCATGTTTTGACAAACATGGGCTGCCTGTACCAGTTCTCGGCTGCATCGCAAGTGGCAGGCTCCCTCCTGGGGCCAGACAGGGCTTGGTGGAGGATGAAGGGCCAGGTCAGGCTGCCTGTGACTTGCATCTTGGGCAGGGGCTATTAGTGGACCCACGTGGACCCTGGCAGGACACTGGAAACACTGTTGTTCCGGATAATTTTCCTTTTTCCCTGCCAGTAAGTCCCAAGAAGTCCACATACTGTTTCTCCAAGGATCATCCCAACCCTGGAAGAATGGAAACTCCCCATGTCCCCAAGAATGATGGCTTTTCTGGTGCCAGATGGATGGTAGAAAGGATGAGTCTCTTCTAAATGAACCAAGCACCCCGAGTAATTTGCCTTTAAAAGCATCCTTAAAAATTCCCAACTTTTACTTCTTAAAGAATACTGCCAGAATGTTATTTTTCTTTCAGGTTTACAAACACCACCTTCAAGACATTTCTTTTTCTCTGCAGGACTTTCCCTGCAATGAAGAGTATGTGACTGCAAGGTGGCCCTGTGGCTCTGGCTGCCTGGGTTCACCCAGCTCATGAGCTGTGTGGTTAATTACTCTCTAGAGGGCAAAAATCTTTCTTAAAGGTGGTTATGTAAAGCAATGTTAAAGACTGCTTTATTTCAAAAGATTGAGTTTTCTGGAAGAAAAGGTAAAGAAACAGATATTCATTCATGGAGTGGGTGCCACTCTAGAGCAGGCCTAGTCTCCGTCTGGGGCCACAGTGATGAACAACGGAGGAAACAACTCCTACTCTCCCGGGAATACCTAGTGGTAGAGGATTGGCAATAAACAAGCGAACTGTACGCAGTGTTAGATGGTGACGGTGCTATGGAGAATCAGAGCCGGCGAATGGAGGGGGAGTGTCGGGGGAAGGAAGGGTGCAACCCCAGTAGGGTGGTCAGGGAAGGCCTCTTGCAAGCGAGGAGGACACAGGTGCATGAGGAACAGCTGGAAAGCAGGGTGACTAGACTGAAGGACGCTGAGTTCAGAAAGGACATGGCCGAGGGGGGATACAGATGTAAAGGCTTGGGGACCATTCTTCTCCTTGTTTTTTTCCTTACAAAACGTGTTCTTTTTAATTTATTTTTAATTGAATAAATTGCTTTACAATATTGTGTTGGTTTCTGCCATACATCAACGTTAATCAGTCATAGATTATTTTTTTTTTAATATCAACCATTTTCAAAGTCTTTCTTGGATTTGTTACACTATTGTTTCTGTTGTTTCTGTTATGGTTTTTGGCTCCGAGGCACATGGGATCCTAGCTCCCTACCCATCAGAGGTTGAACACACACCCCTCACATTAGAAGATGAAGTTCTAACCACTGGACTGCCAGGGAAGTCCCTCTGGAGGCCATTCTTAAAGATGAAGGCTTTTCTCTGAACAAGAGGAGAAGCCTATGCACGGTGCTCAAGCCCAGAAGTGACACACTCTGATTCAGCAATAAAAGCGTTGCTCTGGCAATAATGCCATTTGCACAAATATGGATGGACCTAGAGATGATCATTTTGAGTGAAGTAAATCAGAAAGGCAAAGACATATGATATCATTCAGATGTGGAATCTAGAAACATGATACAAATGAACTTATCTACAAAACAGAAGCAGACTCATAGACATAGAAAGCAAACATGGTTACTAAAGGGGAGGGGAGGAGGGGATAAATTAAAAGTTTGGAATTCATATATATACTATACATGGCTTCCCAGGACTCCGTGGTAAAGAATCTGCCTGCCAATGCAAGAGATGCCATTTCAATCCCTGGGTCAGGAAGATCCCCTGTAGGAGGAAATGGCAACCCACTCCAGGATTTTCCCTGGAAAATCCCATGAACAGAGGAGCATGGCAGACTACAGTCCACAGGGTTGTAAAGAGCTGGACACGACTGAGCATGCAGAGACACACCACTATATAAAAAACATAAACAAGGAGCAAAACTACAGTACAGGGAACTATATTCAATATCTTATAATAATCTATAATAGGAAAGAATCTGAAAAATAGTTTCACTTTGCTGTACACCAGAAACTAACACATTGTAAATCAACTATTTGCTGTCAAGTCACTGAGTCATGTGTAACTCTTTGCAACCCCAAGAACTGTAGCCCGCCAGGCTCTTCTGTCCATGGGATTCTCCAGGAAGGAATACTGGAATGGGTTGCAATTTCCTCCTTCAGGGAATCTTCCCAGACTAGGGATTGAATCCAGTCTCCTCAGCTGGTAGGCAAATTCTTTACCCCTGAGCCATCAGGGAAGCCTAAATCAACTATACATCAATAAAACATAAATACATGTTATAAAATAAAAGGATTACTCTGGCTGTTTCATTTTGTTTTTGTTTATTTTGATAAGAGAACAGACTGGGGTGTGGATGTGACAAATCCAGCACAGAAAGATGAGCTGAGGTTATGGCGGTCACCCAAAAGCCTAAGCTCTGTCAGTGATCAGTGGCAGGTAAAGTCTGAACGTAGTCTGAAGACAAATTTGTTGACAGGTCTCTCTGTATCTCCTTCTCTTCTTAAAAGGATGCCGATTCTATGGGATCAGAGCTACCTTTATGACCTCATTTAACTCAGAATGTTTTCTCTCCAGTACACTCACACGGGGGGCTTAGGGCTTCAACAGGTGGATTTGGGGGACACAATTCAGTCCAAAGCAGCAACTGAAAGCACGAAATTGTCATTTACTAAAATGAGAAGCAGCAAGATTTGAGGGTAGGAGAAAAACCTGGAGGCGTGATTCTGAGACTATGCCCTCTTTATTTTTAAAATGTCAACACACCCTTTGTTTTGTGAAATGAAGGTGATTTTAAATAGTCAGGTCTTTTTTTTTTTTTTTTTTTTTCTTTTAACATCCTTCCTGGACAAAATCAAGTTGGTGTTCCTAAAGTCAAAAAAAAAGAAGAGTTGGAGACTTGAGATGCCTATTCACCTAGGGTTTTGCCCATGAACTTGAAAATAAGAGGGCAGGTCTGGGCCCGAGATACGAACATGGAAGACATCACACTGCTGCTGGCTGGGAGACTAATGAGATCCTGGAAGGAAGAGGACTAATGACTATGCCCGAGCACCCCAANTCAAAAAAAAAGAAGAGTTGGAGACTTGAGATGCCTATTCACCTAGGGTTTTGCCCATGAACTTGAAAATAAGAGGGCAGGTCTGGGCCCGAGATACGAACATGGAAGACATCACACTGCTGCTGGCTGGGAGACTAATGAGATCCTGGAAGGAAGAGGACTAATGACTATGCCCGAGCACCCCAATGGGCAGCATTTGGGGGTGCACTTGAGACTCCAAAGAAGCAGCAAGGGACAGAGCAGAAAACCAAGGGAGCGTGGTGTTCCCCAAGCCAACCAAAAACAATCATGTCATGAGGAGGAATAGGCCGAATGTGGCAAGAGCCACAAACTGGTCAAGAAAGAGGAAGACTGAGATATGTGGGTTGATGGAACTCCATGAAGGTCACTGGGGACTCTGTCATTGGCAGCCTCACAGAGCAAAGGCTAATGGAGCAGGCAGGAGAGACAAGTCAAAGCACAGGAGGATGGTGCAAGAGGCTGCCCTCACCTGGAGCCCTGCTGGACGTGGGAGGGAAGGGAGGGCCCTTCTGGGAGCAGGGAGCAGACAGAGGAGAGAGGATGCAGTAACTGAAGGGGCACGTGGGCCAGAGAGGGATCCCTTTCTGGGCAACGTCATCTACATCACATTTGCATGTTGAGAAGAGGGAGGAATGATGAGGAAAAACTACAGTTTTTCTCCTCTCACTAGATGATTGCTGATTAAAATTTCTCTTCTCGATTGAACCATAGATGCTGTTCTACCCTCACCTGCCATGTTTGGGCTTGTTCAAAACTGAATTTTGCCTCTTAGGCTACATCTGGTTCAGCCCATCCTGCACCTGGTTTCTCTACTACTTGCTTCTGCGTGATGTTGACCTTCATGAATCTTAAGGGCCGGGATCTACAGCTCCCCACTAATTTAATCTTCAATATGGTCATTTATAGGGCTCCCAGATGGCATTTGTGGCAAAGAACCCGCCTGCCAATGCAGGAGACATAAGAGATACAGGTTCAATCCCTGGATTGGGAAGATCCCCTGGAGGAAGGCATGGCAACTCATTCCAGTGTTTGTGCCTGGGGAATCATCATGGACAGGGGAGCCTGGCAGGCTACAGTCCATAGGCTGGCAGAGAGTCGAACATGATGGAAACGACTTAGCAGGCACGCAGACACGCATGGTCATTTGTGGGCTTCCTGGTGGCTCCGTGGTAAAGAATCTGCCTGCCAATGTAGGAGATGTAGGTTCAGTCCCTAAGTTGGGAAGATCCCCTGGAGAAGCAAATGGCAACCCACTCCAGTATTCTTGCCTAGAAAACACTATGGATAGAGGAACTTGGTGGGCTCCAGTCCATGGGATGGCAAAGAGTCAGACACAACTTAGTGACTCAACAACAACAACATGGTCCTTTATATATGGGACAGTCCGAGAGAACCAGCTCTCGAATGTCTATCATATGACATCATCTCAAGGGTTTTGCCTGTATTTTCTTGGTTTTCACTCTAGCTCATTTCCATCTTGCACAGGAGAAGCTGAAGCTCAGAGGTTAGGTTAACAAGGTCAAGATCCCACATTAATGAGCAGAGAAGCTGAGAACGGGAGCTGGTTCCTCTCATTCCAAGTCTGTGTGGGCTCCCTATGTGACACTGGCTCCTGAACCCAAACTCACTCTGGACTGGCTCGTGGCACTGCCAAGTGTTAACACACTCACTCCCAACAGAGAGGTGCATTGTGACCGGACGTGTTTTAACCAGTCATCATTATCTATCCGCAGAAATAAAACGCACGTGGAAATGCAAAGCAAGCCAAGAAAGTTACTTACTGGATATAAAGACACATCAAAGGAGACCTGATATCCTTAAATNGGCTACAGGAATCCCCTTTTTCCTGTTTGCAATCATTATTGATTCAAGTGTTTATTAGGAAGTCACTACATGCCAAACAATGGTGAATCCATTAGCTGGAACCAAGCATTAACCCTCTGTGTTATGGACCTTAAGCTAGAGGTGTAGACAGGAAACCCTTCAAACAAATACATAAACATGACATTGTAGAGCGATAAGACTATAAAGACTCTAATCAGGCAGTAGAACGTGGTTGAGTTGGGGACTGGTCTCTTAGATGGGGTGATCGCAGTGAGCCTCCCTAAGAAACTGACATTTGAACTGAGATTTAAATGATGTGACTCATCAAGTGCAGAGCTGGGGACTGGATCTGGCAGAGGCAACGGGAAGGAGCGCCGAAGAATTGATGCTTTTGAACTATGGTGTTGGAGAAGACTCTTGAGAGTCCCTTGGACTGCAAGGAGATCCAACCAGTCCATCCTGAAGGAGATCAACCCTGGGATTTCTTTGGAAGGAATGATGCTAAATCTGAAACTCCAGTACTTTGGCCACCTCATACGAAGAGTTGACTCATTGGAAAAGACTCTGATGCTGGGAGGGATTGGGGGCAGGAGGAGAAGGGGACGATGGAGGATGAGATGGCTGGATGGCATCACGGACTCAATGGACATGAGTGTGAGTGAACTTCAAGAGATGGTGATGAACAGGGAGGCCTGGCGTGCTGCAATTCATGCGGTCGCAAAGAGTTGGACGCGACTGAGTGACTGAACTGAACTGAATGATAGCTGAGTATTGTAAAAATTATATGTGTGCATTTAAATACAATAATAGCCTTTTGCTATTTAATAAGAATGAATTTATTTTTTAACATTTTGAAATTCGCCCAAGACTTGTCAAAATCTATCTTCTCTCTTTTGATGAAAGTACCTAACAGTGTCCTCGATTTTGCTCTTGATCCACACAGCCTACTATCTGTCTTTACAGGAAGTTTGTTAACTCCAAGGTCATGCCAACTACTGTGAGAATACACATTTCCTTTGTAATCATCTCAAGTTTCTCTTTTCTAAATAATATCTGCTCCTTTCTTCTCTTATAACAAATACATTTATTGAATGCCTATTTGTGATGTTAGTAGGAAATGATACACAGTGGGGGAAAAATAGCTTCTCAAATTATAGATAAAGTTGAAATACTGAGGTTGGTATTAATATTTCTACTTCTGTCTCAGTTTTCTCTTAGTCTCGTCAATCTAGTTTCTAAAACCATAATAGACACACCCCTTAAATATAACTGACATATAATATTGTATTAGTTTAAANGCTTAGGAGGGAGGGGACAAGTGTATACCTGTGGCTGATTCACGTTGCTGTATGGCTGAAACCAACTCAATATTGTAAAGCAATTATTCTTCAATTAAAATTAAATAAATTTTTTTAAAAAAAGAAAAAGAATTTTCCTTCTGATGTAGATGTTGACGGTTTGATCCCTAGTCGAGGAACTAAGATTCCACATGCCTCGGGGCAACTAAGCCCATGCACCACAGTTACTGAAGCCTGTGTGCATCGAGCCTGTGCTCTGCAACAGGAGCAGCCTCTGCAATGAGAAGCCCACACAGCACGGCTAGAGAGGAGCCCCCATTCACCGCAGCTAGAGAACGACCTCGAGCACCAGCGGAGACCCAGCACAGCCAGAAATAATAAATAAATAGTTTTTTTTAGGGTAGCAATGAGTGTTTCAAATTATAGTTGCATGTGTCCAGATTGCATAAACATGTCATAAATGTTAACTCCGTTTCTAAGCTAAGCCCTGGCTCTGCCTCTGGCAGCCAGCTCCTCTCCTTGGTACTGTTAGTGCAAGCCTTGGCTAACCTGGACAATAGAACTAAGATCCACTTGGCAGCCCAACAGCAGATCAATCTAGCAACGGACTTAGTACACAAAGAAGGTGAATTCAGGATCTTTCCTGGCTGTCCCGTGATTAGGACCCCATGCTTCAAATGCAAGGGCCTGGGTTCGATTCCTGGTCAGGGAACTAGATACCGCATGCCGAAATGAAGACTTGGCACAGCCAAACACATAAATAAATAAATATTTTAAAAATAAAGAATGATTCTGAAGATTTGGCCTCAGCAAGTAAAAATGTGCAGTTGCCATCCATTTAGGCTAGAAATTATTTATGCAGCATTGTCTATATATTGTAATAAAGGATGCAATCCTCCTAAAAAGACACTTAAATCCTGAATCTGCCTAAATCATCATAAAATAGAATGTAAAGCATGATCCAATATCACTGACGTGTAGCAAACTGCCAGGACTTAAGTATAAAAGTTGAAATCTGGAGACCATGCCTGACCCTTTAAAGTGTATACTAATAACATGTGGTACATGGTTTTTCTGTGAGGTAAATTTCCAGAAACTTCCTTGCACCCAAATCTAATCATAGAACCTAGTAAATGAATGGGAAATAAAATATTAAGTACATTCTCTGCGGGTTTAAAGTACGTATAAACAGTGTCAACTATCTGCATCTTTTAATCTGATTTTTATCATGTATCTCATTTCCCAAGTGAAGATAGACATTTGCTTTTTATGGCAACTGCAGAAAATAAATTAGATCCCAGATTGTCCCTTTCCTAATTGTCTGTGTTGATGTGAATACAGAAGGACAGTCATTTTCTATCATGTATATTATACCCTGGGGAATGGTATAATTCTTTTTTCACTTAGATCTAACTATCCATGGTAAAAATCCTAATAAGTTAAAAAGCATATAGCCAGATATGGGCAATTTAAAAATGAAGTAAAGATTCTTCTGAAATGTATTTTTCTACCCTAAAGTTTTTTTTATTTTATTTTATTTTTTCAGAGTGAAATATAAAATAATACATCAGTCCCTCGATTGATAAAGTGAACCTGAACATATTTTTGCAGCTTTAGTTATGACTCCCTAAAATACAGATAAGCTGTGCCAAATTCCAGGAGTATGTGGGTCTATGTGTTGGATATCTGCAGCTAATACGATTGCCAAAATTATTGATTTGCCACACTGTCTCACATATAGATTGAAAAACTGTATTCAGTACAGCTGTACATCGTGTGTGTAAATGTCATTCACGACACAAATCAACTGTTGGTATGATGTGCATTTTTATGTTCTTAACATTAGTTCATTCTTTAAACACCAGGTGTACCTGTTGGGTGAGATTTCTGGAGACAGATACCCAAATCCCACTAATTACACCCCCACTAACTCTTTCTGGATGATCTCATTGGCCTTTTGAGCCATTTCTCCGTCTTTTGCCATTTTCTCAATGAGTTGTCCCTCTCCCATGAGGGACCCTGAGCCGTCCTGCCCAAAAGACATCAAACCACAAGCAGACAGCATGTCAGCCCTTCTGGGTGGAGTGAATGGGTGGGCTAGCCTTGAGCGGGGTACAATTTCTTGACTCAGCAGAAGGCCTCCTGAACCTCTTGAGACTGTGTTTCCATGAGACATAAGTTTTTGTCTCATATTTCTTTTCTTCTTAGATTTTTTTTTGAGTGTGTACCATGTTTAAAGTCTTCGTTGAATTTGTTACCCATTGCTTCTGTTGTATGTTTTGGTTTCTCTGCCCTGAGGCATGTGGGATCTTAGCTCCCTGACGAGGGATCAAACCCAAACCCTCTGGATTGGAAGGTGAAATCTCAACCACTGGACTGCCAGGAAAGTTCCCATATTTATTTTCTTTAAAACCAAGTTTGTTCTCCATTCTTCAATTTCCATGGTGCTGCTTTAAATTAAACATCAGCCTGTTAGGATGCAGGCAGACCCACATAAGGAGACCCTTGTCTCTCTAACACGGCTCAGTTCTAGGAATTCAATTGAGGGGCAGCTCCCCAAGCTGGCAGGGGTGTGAGCTCTGGAAGAAATGGTCCCAGATTTCAGTCTGGGCCTTGCTGCTCACAGGGTCATTGCTAACTTGGCCAGCTGCTCAGGGTGCTGCCCCAGAACTCCCAGCCAAGTGCAGCAGAGTGGGACAGCCAGCCTGGAAGCGCCTTCTCCTCCCCTTCTCTGGCCATGATCTGAAGCCCTGCATCGATCACCCTTTCTTCCTGGCCCAAACAACGCCACTGCTGCCCAGGCCTGGGCCACCAGCTTCTTTTCAAACAGCACCTCCACCAGCTGTTGAAACTGGAACTCCACAGATGAGCTACGTCGCTTCATGCCAGAGGAAGGGCCCGTCTCCGTATCTACCTCAAGTGCAACGTGGAGGCTAGAACAGTCACCTTTTGTCTTAATTCACAGGTTTAGTCACTAACCAGGAAAGTGCTCTCAAAGCCGCAGAGCGTTACTCAAATACCAAGTGGTGTTTTGATTGCCGTGGCCGGCCTGCTAGAATCTGGCTGCTGTTGGATTTCACAATCTCCTTCCCTCTGAAAAGTGTGCGCTTGTAAAGACTGCAGGGTGTGAGCTTATTTGAAAGAGCAGGGACTTAAAATCGTTTTAGTTTTAGAATTTCACAATCGCCCTTGGAATAAAGACACCTGGGGGTGTCCTAAAACCCGGCGCTGGTATTCATTCACTGACTTTAACCACTTGGAAAGTCGTATAAACAGGGCTGGGTACCCAGGCAGACTTGAAAATCGAGTTTGCTTCTTTTCCACAGCTCTCTGTCAGCTGCCCACTGTTGTCACTCCTGTGCTGTTTTTCGCTTTGGGGTCTGGGAGGGTAGCGGTGAGTAGGAAGAAACAGGGAGAGGATGCAGGGCGTTTGAAACATACAAATCTCCGCTTTCATCAGGTTCTCTGGGCAGCTTCCCAAGGAGGACCCTGCTGACTCCTTTCCTTTGAGCACTCAGGCACCCATGGGCGCAATGATTATTTTTCTAAATGCTCAGAACTGTGGTTGCCCAGCTCCTCAGGGCAAAGCCTGACCCCAGAGCCCAGCCACGGTGTGTGTGAGATGCAGGGAATGAGGCTCCTGTCTGCCCACTCCCGGGTCTCCCGTTAGTATGCTTCTTCCCAGCTCTCTCTCTTGAAAAACACACCTCTTTTTTAGAGTTCACGTGCAGGTCCCCCTCAGGTGCTCCTGATCAGGCCTCCTCCTCCCTGTGTGTTTTCCTCTCTTTGGCCCTGTCCTCTCCCCAGGGCAGCATATCAGGGGCTCCCTGGCTTCACTCCCTGGATGACTAACTCTGGTGGGCAGTACCTCAGAGCTGGCATCATATGTGTCAGCAAGTCCAGGCCTGCAACGGGGCTCCCAAGGTCTGTTCTGCATCCGCATCCCTCATGGGGACTTGCTCTGCAGTGGGTCCCCCTAGGGTGGGCAAAGGTCCTCCTCCTGTCTTCCTGGCAGCTTTTTTCTTCCTTCAGAAAGTGGTTTTTGTGATATGCAACAGTGTCTTCACCACAAAAGCAGTTTTCTCTAATGTCCCCTCTCTCTCAGGAAGTTCATTTCAATAGATACAATACAATGTACATCAGCAACAAACTTGCCAATGTCTTATTATGAATAAAGAGTAACAGTGGGGACTTCAATGGCAGTCCAGTGGTTAAGATTTTGCCTTCCAATGCAGGGGTGCAGGTTCGATCCCTGGTCGCAGAGATAAGATCCCATGTGCCTCGCAGCCAAAAACTCAAAACATAAAACAGAAGCAATATTGTAACAAACTCAATAAAGACTTTAAAAATGGTCCACAATTTAAAAAAAACACAGTAAGTGTGGGTAGTGATGAGTGTTAACAAAACATCACCACCATCATTCCTCATATACGTATCTATGCAAATATCAAGTCTTTACGCTGTACACCTAAAACTGAGATGACGTCATATGTTCATTATCTCTTAGTAAAGCTCAGGGGTAAACACCATGATGACACGTGAAGCTCTTTGGAAAATCCTCCCCTGCGCTGCAGATTTCATAAACACGTCCTGCAACTCCCCTCGATGTTCCACAATCTGGGCTCCAACTGGCAAGGATGTGGGCAGAGACCTGAGGCTGTAGGTGGCTGGTCACCTCCGGTGGTCCGACCTCCAGGTTGCCCATCTCTACCAGCTTTCTGTGGCAAGAGGCCTTCCTCCCCACCCCACTCAGATCTCAGCACCTCAGGCCTCACTCATCACAGAGTGAGGTCCCCACACCATTTCAACAGGTCCAGGCTTTGAGACCAGGCTGTTTGTATTTTTAACTCCAGCTGCTGGAGCCTGGTGGGCTGCCGTCTATGGGGTCGCACAGAGTCGGACATGACTGAAGTGACTTAGCAGCAGNCACAGAGTGAGGTCCCCACACCATTTCAACAGGTCCAGGCTTTGAGACCAGGCTGTTTGTATTTTTAACTCCAGCTGCTGGAGCCTGGTGGGCTGCCGTCTATGGGGTCGCACAGAGTCGGACATGACTGAAGTGACTTAGCAGCAGCAGCAGCTATAAATATACACCTTGGTGGATCCACTTGCTCCCTCCTTCACAGACGCCTGTCCTGTCATGCCTCAATCAGCCATCTGCCCTGATACAGTGCGGTTTAAGACGACTGCTTTAGGATAATCAGGTCTCAAATGTCAAAATCTTGAGGGGCCTGGGGAAGGAGGAGGGCCAGGAGTCTGGGATAAATCCGAAGAGAAGGCATTGGCTTTGCAAACGCTTTTCTTTCCTACATAAGGACTAGACTCATGAATGCAGTTGCTCTTGACTGCAGCCAGCAAGAGGGCTACACATCCTTCAAGAGGAAGTGAGTTAAAAACCCATCTTCAAATAACTTTCCGCCGACCACGTGAATATGCCAGCTCATCCTATTAAGTGTACTTGATGAGCCTAGAAGCTGGCTCTACTTCCAGCTCACAAAGCCCTTTTCTTTTTTTATTCCTTTTATTTTCATCAAAGTAGCATGTACGCTTGGCTTCAAAAAATAAAATCCATTTGAACAGTTCCACATCATGAAAACCTGCCTTCCCAGCAGTGTTTAAGCCTTGATGCTTCTCAGCATGGCTCTGGACTGTGGGAGGTGGGTTCTGCCCATCCCTTGACCTCCCACACCTTTGACCTGAAGCCTGGCAAGGGGGACCTGCGTTCCGTGGCCCANACAGTTCCACATCATGAAAACCTGCCTTCCCAGCAGTGTTTAAGCCTTGATGCTTCTCAGCATGGCTCTGGACTGTGGGAGGTGGGTTCTGCCCATCCCTTGACCTCCCACACCTTTGACCTGAAGCCTGGCAAGGGGGACCTGCGTTCCGTGGCCCAGGTTGTAGTGAGGAGGCTGCGGCTGACAGCGGGCAGTGTGTATCCAGGCAGTGGCCACTTCTGCAGCCCAGCATGGGACCCACCACACAAACCCAGCCTCTTCACATCTCCCTGAGATTCTTGGAGCTCCAGTTAGTCCTTACACTCCTGTCTTCTCAAGAAAAAAGCTAGAGCAGATTGTTATCTCAACTAAGAACCCTGACAGTCAAGGATTATGGGTTTATAATGAAAAACAGCAGCCCCACCCTAAGCCCCACTCTAAGTGGGAACACAGAAAGCGTCTTAGCTTCTGGTACTTATTAACTTCAGCTCCAATGTTTTCACACGACTACCTACTTCTATTTTCCCTCTTTCATTCTCCAAATATATTTATTTGTTAATGATCCATTTTATATTAATTATGTAAATATTTACTATTGAGTTAAGCAGTGGGTTTCCCTTCTCATGAGAGTTTTATGTCTTAACTGTTTTCCAGTTTAACTTTTCTAAGCAAAATAAAAAGATCTATTGCTCTTTTCCCCAAATATTTTAAAAGATCCAGGATAAGAATATTTACGCATTTTGCTCAAGATGCCCCAAAGAACAAAGGCTAAAATTTCCAATGAGAACACGGTTTGTGTCCTGAAGGGGCTTGCCATTCTCAGGTACCCAGATTTATGAGAGACACCCCAAAAAAGCCATAAGGTCAGCAGTAATACACAGGAGAGGAAATCCAGAGCTGAGTTCTATTTCAACAAGATGATGGTGGCCAAGGCGACATCACAGACTCTCCACAGCTATTGATTTACAGCTATTCGCGAAATGTTATAAAAGTCAATGACGTGGCCTAATGCAGTTTTGCCGAGTCTCATTTCTTTCATTTTCTCTTAGGCTTCAAACATTTATTTGTATGGATTAATTATTTTAATATCGCATGGCTCCTTAAGAATTATCAGGCTAATAAATGGCTCTGGATCAAAGTTGACTGGCTTCCCAGGTGGCCCTCGTGGTAAAGAACCCCACCCGCCAGTGTGGGAGACATAAGCGATTCAGGTTCGACCCCTGGGGCAGGAAGGTCCCCTGGAGGAGGGCATGGCAACCCACTCCAGGATTCTTGCCTGGAGAGTCCCATGGACAGAGAGGCCTGGTGTCCACAGGGTTGCAAACATTCAAACATGACTTAGCAACTGAACAACATTTAAAAAATTAAGAAAGTGATGGTTCTCAACCAGGAAAATCAAAACTGGGGGTAAACTAAGGGATGGATTTTAGCTACGGTGTTGCCTTAGAATAAGGACGTGGACCTTGCTCGGCTCTATAAACAAAAAAAAATAAATGGGGACACTATCTGTGGAATTCTCCTCAGCAGAGGCTCTCAGGGGAGCAGAATCAAGCAGGCGAGAAATCTTCCTGAAAATCCAAGCTCTGATTGGCCTTGCAGAGAGGACAGTCCTGGAAACCACGAGAAACCAGATGGAAAGAGGTAACCAGCAGTCACAGCAAACACCTTCTTAGCCAAAACGTGGACAGATGATAATAATCTCCAACGTATCCCTTGAAGATCCTTTCCTGGTACCCGAGGAAATTGCCAGAGAAGGAGGGGGACTTGCGAGGCTGGACTCAGGGTGGTGCAGAGAGGGCATTGCTCTGAGTGATAGCATCACTGCTGGGGCTGCACGGGGAGGGTCTGAGGTCCACTCTTCACAAGGAGCACCCACCTGGTGCCCAGGGGCTGAGTTCCCTTTATCCCATCCCAGAAGGAGGTGTCCGCTCTTACCTCCGACCTCAAGTGCCCCGAGCCCGAGCCCCTCACCTTTCCCGTGTATATGCTCAGAAAAGAATATGATGAATTCATTTACACTCGTGAGGGCTACAGAGGATTCATCCATGCCCTTCATAGGCAAGGTTGCCAGAGAGAATATAGGACACTTGGTTAAATCTGAATTTCAGATCAACAATGAATAATTTTTAGTTTAAGTATAAAAATATTACATGGAACATCCTAAGACTAAAGTGATGAATAATCTTTAATGAATATGTGCACCAATTATTGCATGGGACACACCAAAAAAAAAAAAATGTTGTTTATCTGAAATGATGATTTAACCAGTGCCCTGTATTTTTGTCTGCCAAATCTGGCAGCTCTATCCCAGTCAACAAAGAAAGTACTTCTCATCAACACTCAATAAATATCCACATACAGGAGAAAGAAATCCACGGGGCTGCAGAGAAAAGCAGGAATATCTAAACAGGCAGGAACATGGCAAATTAAGCTCCTCTTCCTGCCTCAAACAGCTTGAAGGTCATGGTGATGACAGCCCTTGAGAAACTCAACCCAAACACTCCTTTTTTTTCCAGACCAAATCCTAGTAAGTTGCAGGAAATCTCGGCTTCTTTTACGATTCTACCCAAAGACACCATCTTGAATGTAGCTGGCCACGCCAGGGACGTGGTTTGGGACGGGGCCCAGTGCAGTTTTTCCCAGAGCTATTATAAGGAAGTAGTCATGAAACAAAATGAATCTGTGTGGTTGAAAACTGCAGTGCTGACCCAAAATATTTCTAATGTGTGGAACCAGCTGGCAAGCTGAGAGCCTGAGAAAACACAAAGAGCTGTCTGGCCGCTCCGAGATGCCCAGCGCCTCCAAGGGCGGCTTTTGCTCCACGCTGTTAGCTGTGTTCCAACAGGCAGGGAGCCAAGGCGGGCAACTCCGGGGGAGATGTGTTGGCAGACACAGTTCGGCCTTGACAGCTTCATTTGGAGGACAAGCAAGGTTGAGAGGGAGGAGCACTGGGGAGCAGATGCCCCGGGCTGCCTCCGGGTGGCGCCCCAGAGCCCGCCGCCCCATCACCCTGTGACCCGGGATATGTTTCCTCCATTCCACAGACGGGCAAAGGGAGGTGCCCTCAGTCATCTGAGGGTCAAAAGTCAAACTCAGCTCTTTGCTATCACANGGCCCCGGGCTGCCTCCGGGTGGCGCCCCAGAGCCCGCCGCCCCATCACCCTGTGACCCGGGATATGTTTCCTCCATTCCACAGACGGGCAAAGGGAGGTGCCCTCAGTCATCTGAGGGTCAAAAGTCAAACTCAGCTCTTTGCTATCACACTTTATTTATCTTTTGCCCATGGTTCGAAATCCAAATGTACTTTCTTATTGTTGTTTCTGTCACTAAATCATGTCCAACCCTTTGCGACCCCATGGACTGTAGTCCATGGAATTCTCCAGGCCAGAATACTGAATGGGTAGCCTTTCCCTTCTTCAGGGGATCTTCCCAACCTAGGGATTGAACCCAGGTCTCTTGCATTGCAGGCAGATTCTTCACCAGCTGAACCACAAGCAAAGCCAAAGAATACCAGAGTGGGTAGCCCATCCCTCCCCCAGCGGATCTTCCCGACCCAGTAATCAAACTGGGGTCTCCTGTACTACAGGCAGATTCTTTACCAACTGAGCTATCAGAGAGAAGCCCTGAAGGCATTTCCTTCTCCAGGGGATCTTTCCAATCCAGGGATCGAACCTGCATTTTCTGTATTAGCAGGCAGATTCCCTACCACTTATTTGGGAAGCTCCAAAACGTACTTAGGGACTTGGTACTTGGTGAAAAGCCTGCCTCCTTAGGCCCTGGCCTCCTAGCTCCCCTCCAAGGAAGTGATTGACATTGCCAATATATGTGTCCTTCAAGAGAGATTTTATAAATATAAGTTTTTTCTGATTTTCTTTTTCTAGACAGATAACCATTTAATATACATACTATTCTGCCTGAAACTAAGCTTTTTCAGTCTTTCTAACAACAACAAAAAAAAAAAGAGAGAAGAAAAAAAGAGTGTTTTCCCATTACAAAATATAGTCAATTTAAGAAATTAGAGAAAATGGAACCAATACACTATCATCCCCTACCCCACTGCCCAGAGGCCACCGCTGTTAACCTTTTGGCTTTTCACCCCAGAATTTTCACAGAGATGTTATCTGGAAATGACTTTGTGTGTTCTCTTCCTACAGCACCATAGTCATCACTGTGGACAGAGAGGCAAAGAAAAGAAGAAAAGATGAAGAAACAAGAGCAAATAATTTGTCCAGAGGGCATGGAGCGTGTGGGCAGGAAAGGTCAGTCAGTCTAGGGAGGAAGTGAACACTTATTCACACATTTGAGAACACTTTTTTTTTTTGAGCCCCAAGCACCTGCTCTGTGGGAATGCAGATCTGATCATAAATCAGAGAGCAGGGGAAAATAATAAATCAACAGCCCATTTCAACACTGTGTGATAAGTGTTAAAACAACAGGAAGCCTGGGGAGGTGGGAGGCAGGGCCAGGTCCCTGGGGGGAAATGGCACCGGAGCCGAACTTTGACCCAGAGACCCCTGGGGTCAAGCCAGTTGGTGAGTGGAGGGTCATCCCCATGGAGAAAGGGAATGCAGAACTAGAAACTGGTTAGTAAGGTGGCAGGAATGGCAAGAGACAGGAAAGGACCGGTGTGTAATATGTAAGGAATGTTGGCTTTATCCTGAGAACAACGTGAAGCTTCTGCAAGTCACAAGGCCAGAAAATGGACACGATTGCATCTGCACTCTGACAACGACCCAGTGTGGCTCCTGGGGGAGGAGTACATTAGGAGTGGACACGCCAGGGGGCATCCGGAGACTGGAGAGCTAGTTAGGGCAGTGCCGTGTCCATCCAGGTGAGAGAAAGTGGCGGCTGAACGGAGGTGTGGCGACCTAATGGATGGAGAGACTTGCTCGGTTCTTCAAGCGGTTGAGGATGTAGACTTGGTGACTGGGGAAAAGAATGCCTTCCAGATTGAGTCTTGGGCATTTCTTGACTCCAAATTCTTCTCTGGTTCCTCTTTTTCTATAAAAGTTTAAGCTTCTGAACTTGACCTGGAGACCATCAATGATATCACTTCAACCTTCCTTTGATAATATCCTATCTCTATCTCCCTCTTTCTCTCTCAACTTGTACTTGAGCCATACTGGAAAGCTAGTGACTCTCCAAGCACACCATCCCTCTGTCCAATGTCCTCTTCCACCTTTCTGGACCTTCTGAATCATTCAAGCCCAGCTCAGTGCCACCTCCTCCAAGAAGCCTTCCCGGACCTGCCCTACCCCTTTCCCTCTACTCATTTGGAACGAGTCCCTCCCTCTTGGCTCCAGTAGCACTTTGCTTCTTCATCAGCTGAAATATTCACCACATCACATATTTTGATCTCCTATGGAAGTGTCTAATTTTCACTACAAATTTAAAGGTTTCTTGAAGGCAGAGACTGAAACTCTCCTGGAACGTCAAGGAATGTTTTTTGAGTTGAAATGAGCACTCACTGGGGAAACCAAGTTCAGAGCCAAGAAGGTTTGTGAAATAAAGGAAAATCAGGTAGGCATGGGGGTTCAGTAGGGTGTGTGCGTGCTAAAGCACTTCAGTTGTGTCCATCTCTTTGTGACCCTAAGGACGGTAGTCCACCAGGCTCCTCTGTCCATGAAATTCTCCAGGCAAGAATACTGGGGTGGGTCGCCATGCCCTCCTCCAGGGGATCTTCCTAACCCCAGAATCAAACCCTCATCTCTTACGTCTCCTGCATTGGCAGGTGGGTTCTTTACCACTAGCACCACTTGGGAAGCCCTCAGTGGGGTCAGTTCAGTTGTTCAGTTGCATCCTACTCTTTGCGACCCCATGGACTGCAACACGCCAGCCTTCCCTGTCCATCAACAACTCCCGAAGCTTGCTTAAACTCATGTCTATCGAGTCAGTGATGCCATCCAACCATCTCATCCTCTGTCGTCCCCTTCTTCTATCTTCAATCCCTCCCAGCATCAGGGTCTTTTCCAATGAGTCAGCTCTTCGCATCAGGTGGCCAAAGTATTNGCTTAAACTCATGTCTATCGAGTCAGTGATGCCATCCAACCATCTCATCCTCTGTCGTCCCCTTCTTCTATCTTCAATCCCTCCCAGCATCAGGGTCTTTTCCAATGAGTCAGCTCTTCGCATCAGGTGGCCAAAGTATTGGAGCTTTAGCTTCATCATCAGTCCTTCCAATGTATATTCAGGATTGACTTTTTTTAGGATTGACTGGTTTGTTCTCTTTGCAGTCCAAGGGACGCTCAAGAGTCTTCTCCAACACACAATTCAAAAGCAATTCTTCAGCACTCAGCTTTCTTTATGGTCTAACTCCCATGGGGTAAATAGGGTCAAATAGGGTCAAACCTGTGAGAAGGCCCTGATGGCAGGAATAGTTCCTATTAAAGCCATGTTGGCTCTTAAGAAAGAGCAGGATTTTGATCTGAATCAGCTCAGAGATGAAAAGGAAGGGACAGTGAGGCGGCAACAGCCACAGTCGGTAAAGAGATGACAGCTGAGAGGCCGTGAGAGGAGAAGCAGGAGAAAGAGAGAGACCTTGGGATGAGTGCAGCCTCTTCTGAACCGAGGCATCAGGCAACACTCAAGAGCTAGGCATGGCCTGAGGTGGAAATAGAAAAAGTCATAGAAAAGGGCCTGCGGGTCAGAGGAGGGGGACTCTGGCGTGTCCAGCGCCCCTTAGGAAGGTCCTACATTGCATATCCTGTGACTGGGGATGCGGGTTATGAAACCCTCTGCAGGTCTTGGACTCCCATCCTCCCCGAGGTCCCAGCATAGCTGAAGGCCCTCAGCCAGCTCGCCTGTCTCCGAGGCCCCCACTGGTCGGGGTCCTCTCAAACTTGGTGAGAGGACAGGGCAGAGGCTGCCACCCACCCCAACTCCCAGCCCTGAACCCTGCCCTGAGCCAGCACGGCCCTCAGCTTCGGCTCCCCAGGGCCTGTTGACAGCAGCTGGCAGGGAGGTGGGGCCCCACCCAGTTCCCTAACTTCCAGGGAGTCTCAATCACCTGCTCAAGACCTGAGCCTCAGGAAGTAGAAGCCAGCTTCAAACTGGAGAGAGAGGGGGATGCTGATCCTGGCAGGTATTCCCTCGAGGGCAGCCAGGTGAATGAGTGGAGGGCGGAGACCTCTCTCACCTGTTCTAAACCTCAGCTCACTCTCCCATATAAAGGTCTCCTGACAACCACCTCAGGGGGTTGACTCTAGATTTAAATTATTGTTAAAATACTGGAGAGGGGGACTTCCCTGGTGCTTCCACTGCAGGGGCACGGATTCAATCCCTGATTAGGGAACTAAGATCCCACAGGCTGCTTGGCGAGGCCGAAAATCAATCAATAAAAATTTTTTTAATTACAGAGGGAAATGTGGGAAGCAGACCCTGGCGCAGAGTATAATTGAGCCAATTCACCCCCCGCCCCCCACCTTCTGCCTTCTGCAGAGAAAGTGGCGGAGGAAGGAGGGCAGGGAGGCTGCTCCGCTGTCTGTCCACTTCACAGCAACTCTGGGTCTCAGGGCCCAGGGCCTAGGGCCCAGTTCCAAGATCAGAGAGGCCATGGAGCTCTAGAGGAGAACCACTCACAGGCAAAGAGATGGGACCCCAGAAAGGGGGAAGGACCCTGTGACCTTGCCAGTCGAGGTGGAGGTGGGACCGTGCAGCCTCAGACCGTGGTCATGGAGCCCCGCCCCCGAGAGCCCAGGCCGGCAGAGCCGCAGCCTCGTGGGCGATGCAGGCAGCCCGTCCCTGCCCTGATGGAGCGTGCGCTCTAGCTGGAGGGTGACCGTAAGCAGCCCTGCTGAGAGGAGGCGCCTGGGCATGAAGTCCACTATCGGGACTGCTTTTGCCTGGGAACTTCATTCCCTTGATTCCTACCTCATTCCAGACCTTGTCCCTCATGACTCTTCCCTGTCTGTTCTTTGAGGCTTTTAGGAAGACTATGTTTTTTAAACACAATGGCTGGCTTTTTCCTGGCTTTAGTCAAGCAATTGGGGTATTAAGTAGTTCAGCCCAGACCTAGTAGAGAGGAGTCACTATTCTTTTTTTTAAAAATACTATTCATTTATTTGGCTGTGCTAGGTCTTAGTTTTGGCATGCGAGATCTTTTGTTGTGGCACGTGGCATCTAGTTCTCCACCCAGGGGTTGAACCCGGGCCCTCTGCACTGGGAGCATGGGGTGTCACTCCCTGGACCACCAGGGAAGTCCCCCTCATTCATTCTTTACTGAAAACACACTTCATTATGTCCTGTGGGCCATCTGGAGGCTTAGTTCCCACCCTGTAGCATCATTTCCCCAGGAAGTCATCTTTGAACATGTACCTTCACGTTCCACAATACCCTGGGCATATTAATTATCAGCTTAACACAGTTAGACTGTGAGTTGCTTGAGGGCAAGAACGGCTCCACTGTTTTCTCATAGCTTTAGTATTGACTATGGTATGTTGCACATAGGAGGTATTTGAAACAGCTACCTGAGGTGGAGGTATGATTAATAATGGCTTTGTTCTGATTTCTTCAATTTTTGACATTTCCTCTGCAAAGCCGATCTTATCTTTGGGAGCAAGAGTTCAACCTGCTCTTCAAGGACTGAGTCTTAAAGGAGACCTGAGGAGCGTGCCCAGGCTCGCCCTGGGTGCCAGTCTGCCCTCCTCTCTCACACAGAGTGAATCTCTGCTCCACGGATTGCTTCCTTTTCAGGTCATCCTGTTCCAGCACGTCGGGAGGCACATGATGAGACATGAATGCGACGTCAATAAGAAGTCAGCCCAGGATCACACAACAGATTTTTAAAAATCCACACACAGAGAATTTATTTATTTCAAAACATTGTCCAAAGTTATTTGGAAGCCTCAGTAGAGAGGATCAGTCACAGATGACCAGAAGCACCTGCTNGATGAGACATGAATGCGACGTCAATAAGAAGTCAGCCCAGGATCACACAACAGATTTTTAAAAATCCACACACAGAGAATTTATTTATTTCAAAACATTGTCCAAAGTTATTTGGAAGCCTCAGTAGAGAGGATCAGTCACAGATGACCAGAAGCACCTGCTGCCCTGTGGCAAGGTAGAGGGGTGGGCTGGGGGAGGGTGGGAGAGAGGGTCAAGAGGGAGGGGATTTATGTATACTCATGACTGATTGGTGGTGTTGTACAGCAGAAACCAATACAACATCATAAGCAATTATCCTCCAATTAAAAATAAATTAAAAAAAAACAAAAAAGATGATCAGGAACATCCCTATGTTTGGACGGGCTGGCCTTATTCTTCATCACAGCAAAGCCTCTTAGGAGGACCTAACATGTTAGGAGGACGGGATTTGGCACAGGCTTTCCAGGTAGCGCTAGTGGTAAAGAACCTGCCTGCCAATGCAGGAAATGTAAGAGACGCGGGTTTGGTCCCTGGGTTGGGAAGATCTTCCGGAGGAGGGATGGCAACCCACTCCAGTATTCTTGCCTGGAGAATCCCATGGACAGAGGAAACCTGGAGGTTTCCGCCCTATCTATGGGGAGGGCAGACTAGGGAAGTCATCACTCACTAGCCAGAGCGGCATCTGGTACACCGTGGCTTTGGCGATGGTCATGTTTTGTCGGGCTTCAGACATGATTATAGGGTGGTTTTGTCTTTGCCATGATCCAGCATGGTCAGAGTGGCCCTGGGGTTCTGCGAGATGGCTGGGGCTCAGCAAGACGACACCGAGCCCTTCCTGTGGGTGCTGGCCTCCCAAGAGCACCACCGGTGCCCAACCAGCGGCAGCTGCCAGCACCTAGGTGCCAGGACGCGTCTCCTTCTCAGGGACATTCTGGAGAACTGCCTCCTGCCTTTCATCAGCTCATGAAGGACAAAGAAATGCTGAGAAGTGTTCCCACGTTGAAACAGACCGAGGAGAAATGATACTGCCTGATCTGGGCTTCCATTCCAGATGAGAAAAATATGCAACGTGAATGGAGGTTGTCATTAGGGATGTTTATGTATAGACGCTGTCTCCTGCTTCTGATCACCCTGTGGTTATACAAGAGAACACACTCAGCTATTTATGAGTGATCAGCACCTTATTCTCAATCAGTTCGGGAAGAAGAAAGTTTCCATAGATAAATAATAAACCAAACTGAGCAAACTGTAAATAATTGGCGCATCTGAGAGGGGATATCACAGAGTTCTTTGTGTTATGCTTCCAACATTTCTGCATGCTTGAAATTACAAAAAAAAAAAAATATTCATACCCCCCACCACACACCACCAAAAGGGTAAACCCTAAACAAAGAATGGATTTTCTTAATTTTCTTTTTTGCAAATGGTAACAAAAACATAGCCCTGCAGCTGGGCCTCCAGAGCCTGTACTTGGCTGGAATGGGCTGGACTCGGGCCCTGGTTTCTCCAGGAGGCACATGGAAGGGAGAGGAGCTGGAAACCATGGGTCTCTGTGTCCTCTGCTGCTCTGACCTGGCAACTTCAGCCAGAAGTGGATCCATCACCATTCCAGTCTCGGACATCACTTAGACTAATTTTTCTTATCCAGACATGAAAATTCTACCATAATTTTCCATTTCACTAGTGGATACCACTCTATACCTGGTACAATGGACACCTATTTCTCTACCACTATATGTAACAATAGAAACGCAGAGCAAAATGATGTCTCTCCATAACAAAACTCCACTCCTTCATCAGTAAGAAACCTTGAGGACATCACAGCTACCCTGCAGGCTCCCAGGCCCAGATGGGACACACAGACCACTGCTCCACCAGGGAATTTAATGCTTTCATTTCCCGGCTACTATTATGGTTTTGCTCGTAGAATTGTTTCTAAGATCCTTAGTTAGCACGCACGGTACGCATTCCTGACCATGGTATCATTTTACATGTATCACAACACGCACTCTGCAAAGCTCCTTGCCCATCATGCCAACCTTGAGGTCTTTTTTTTTTTCTGCTTTATTTATAGTCTGATTACAGTTCTCAAGTATTTTCATCAAATGGAAGTAGATGTGCGATTTGTTCTGTGAATCTTTGCAGAAAGAATATTTGCCTTTTACCTTAATGGTTGCACAGTAATCTTGGCTTCTTTCCTCTAAGCAGTTTTAAATGTTATTCCAATGTTCAGTTCAGTTCACTCACTCAGTCGTGACCAACACTTTGCGACCCCATGAATCGCAGCACACCAGGCCTCCCTGTCCATCACCATCTCCCGGAGTTCAATCAGACTCACGTCCATCGAGTCGGTGATGCCATCCAGCCACCTCATCCTCGGTCGTCCCCTTCTCCTCCTGCCCCCAACCCCTCCCAGCATAAGAGTCTTTTCCAATGAGTCAACCCTTCGCATGAGGTGGCCAAAGTACTGGAGCTTCAGTTTTAGCATCACTCCTTCCAAGAAATCCCAGGGTTGATCTCCTTCAGAATGGACTGGTTGGATCTCCTTGCAGTCCAAGAGACCATTAAGAGTCTTCTCCAACACCACAGTTCAAAAGCATCAATTCTTCAGCGCTCAGCCTTCTTCACAGTCCAACTCTCACATCCATACATGNGTACTGGAGTTTCAGCTTTAGCATCATTCCTTCCAAAGAAATCCCAGGGCAGATTTCTCCTTCAGAATGGCCTGGTTGGATGTCCTTGCAGTCCAAGGGACTCTCAAGAGTCTTCTCCAACACCACAGTTCAAAAGCATCAATTCTTCGGCACTCAGCCTTCTTCACAGTCCAACTCTCACATCCATACATGACCACTGGAAAAACCATAGCCTTGACTAGATGGACCTTAGTCGGCAAAGTAACGTCTCTGCTTTTGAATATGCCATCTAGGTTGGTCATAACTTTTCTTCCAAGGAGTAAGCGTCTTTTAATTTCATGGCTGATGTCACCATCAGCAGTGATTTTGGAGACCCCAAAATAAAGTCTGACACTGTTTCCCCATCTACTTCCCATAACAACTGAATTGATATGCGATCCTGAACTGGATCTGGATATATTAAAAAAAAAAAAATTCTTTAGCAGTGAAAGGAAAAACTCAGGTTAGGTCTGTGGAATAGGTGACGGTATTTTATCAGTGTAGTTTCCTGGTTTAGATCACTGCAATATGATTCTATAAGGTGTTAATATTAGGTGAAGCTAGGCAGAGCATATATAAGAATTCTCTGCATTATTTTTGCAACTTTTCTAAGTGTATATTTTTTAATTAAAAAGAATAAATATAATAATAGAATTTGAATCATTATTTTCCAATACCTGGTGAAATTTTTGCCTCATCCACATGAGAGACCTTGCTATGTAAAGGCCTCAAACTGTATTTCTGCTCCAATCTATGCTTCTGTGCACCTATGCTTTTGGATTAGCTACTTTTACCATCAAAAATTCACTCCAACACATTTGAATGCATCCTGGGTGTAAAGGCGACTGATACCCACAATTGTTGAACTGAATGCCATCATTACCAACCTACTTCTCCTTCTAGGTGATTGAGTTCAGTTCAGTTCAGTTCAGTCGCTCAGTCATGTCTGACTCTTTGCATCCCCATGAACTGCAGCACACCAGGCTTCCCTGTTCATCACCAACTCCCGGAGCTTACTGAAACTCATGTCTATTGAGTCGGTGATGCCATCCAATCATCTCATCTTCTGTGCTCCCCTTCTCCTCCCATCTTCAATCTTTCCCAGCATCAGTGTCTTTTCAAATGAGCAAGTACTTTGCATCGGGTGGCCAAAGTGTTGGAGTTTCAGCTTCAGCATCAGTCTTAACTCAGGACTGATTTCCTTTAGGATGGACTGGCTGGATCTTCTTGCAGTCCAAGGGACTCTCAAGAGTTTTCTCCAACACCACATTTCAAAAGAATCAATGCTTTGGTGCTCAGTTTTCTTTATAGTCCAACTCTCACATCCATACATGACTAACACTTTCACAGCATCATCTTTTAGCATTTGAAACAGCTCAACTGGAATTCCATTATCTCCACTAGCTTTGTTTGTATGCTTATATGTTTGTAGCGATGCTTCCTAAGGCCCACTTAACTTTGCATTCCAGGATGTCTGGCTCTAGGTGAGTGATCACACCATCNCATTAGGTACAGTTCAGTTCAGTCGCTCAGTCGTGTCCAACTCTTTGCAATCCCACGAACCGCAGCATGCCAGGCCTCCCTGTCCATCACCAGCTCCCGGAGCTTGCTCAAACTCATGTCCATCGAGTTAGTGATGCCATCCAACCATCTCATCCTCTGTCATCCCCTTATCCTCCTGTCTTCAATCTTTTCCAGCATCAGGGTCTTTTCCAACGAGTCAGTTCTTCGCATCAGGTGGCTAAAAGTAGGTACAGTTGATGCTAAACCAGCTTATTTATGCTAAAAGTAGATCTTTGCTTTTCAAGCTTGTCCTTTCTTCCCCAAAGGATAAAGTAATAAAGCCCACCCACTCTGAGGTCAGGCTGTCAGCGCAGTGCTGAGGTGGGTAATCCCACAAACCGAGTGATACCTCAACAGGGCGGTTACAAAAATCACAGAACATTTCCATCATTTTCCTATGACCCCAAAGTTCTTCCAAGGAAAATACCGAACTGACCACATGGGATAAAATTAGCAACCCATTCACTTTACCCACCCTCCCCTGGACTGTGAATCTCTGACACAGGCTGCAATTCTTCAATTACTGGAACTATAAATAGGAAGCACTGGAGAAAAAGAAAATAATAAAGAATCAAAAACTGAACAAACCCTGCCTGCCTTGAGTTTTTTTCCACAAGCTAGTTCTCAAATGTTTCTTCCTTTTGCTGAAAAATTGTACCATTAATGTTGTCAGGAGAATGAAAAACACTGATATGTTCCTCCGTCAAGGTTACTGCTTAATGCTAACAAAGATTGTAAACAGAAGAAATAAACATATAACGGAGTGACTTACAGCTCAGTTCCTCTACTTCTACAAACATGTCCTTGCCTCCAAGTAGGGTGACAAGGACCACTCTCTGAGGTTCTAGGAAGACAGACTGTAGAACATGTGTTCAGTCGATCAGTCATATCTGACTCTTTGCAACCCCATGGACTGCAGCACACCAGGCTTCCCTGTCCTTCGCTATCTCCCAGAGTTTGCTCAAACTCATGTCCACTGAGTCGATGATGCCATCTGACCATCTCATCCTCTGTCGTCCCCTTCTCCTCCTGCTTTCAATCTTTCCCAGCACCAGGGTCTTTTCCTATGAGTTGGCTCTCTTCACATCAGGTGGCCAAACTATTGGAGCCTCAGCTTCAGCATCAGTCCTTCCAGTAAATATTCAGGGTTGATTTCCTTTAGGATGGACTGGTTGGATCTCCTTNTCCCAGCACCAGGGTCTTTTCCTATGAGTTGGCTCTCTTCACATCAGGTGGCCAAACTATTGGAGCCTCAGCTTCAGCATCAGTCCTTCCAGTAAATATTCAGGGTTGATTTCCTTTAGGATGGACTGGTTGGATCTCCTTGCAGTCCAAGGGACTCTCAAGGCATGTACAAATGATCAAATATTCTCATTCTTGTTGGTTCTGTTTTATGGTGTAAGATGTTATGTACTGTACTCGTGTGGTAGTAAATACCCACTACTCATAGTCACAGTTACCTAGGACATTCATTCAAGGGCTGAAGAGTCAGGGGAATGAGGATTGATTCAGAAGCCTCTACGATTGGCTTCTGAGGTTCAGGATCAGAGCACCTACATCAGGAGCATCCGGCCCCTGGGACCCACCGCCAGCTCCACTGGGTCATCTCACACACACATCACAGGTCTTGCAGCCAGGCTCACCCTGCTCCTTCTCCACCTCTGTCTCTGTCCAGGTGCCCCATCTCGCTGGATAGTATTTGCTGTGACAGCCAAGAGTCTCGGGTCCTCTTTGACTCACCTCTGCCCTCACCCAGTCCACTGGCAAGTGGTGTCGCTTTACCCACTACCCCCACTGGAGGGCGCCACTGGCCCTCTCCTAACTGCCCACTGCTGCCTAGGCCTCCTGCGTCCTGCGTGGACGTCTCCCGCCCTCCCTCCAGAGTCCATTCTACAGAAACACAGTGTCTCCATTTCCACTGAAATCGCAAATACTCTGAAACAGTTCATAAACACCAAAGAAATAACATAAACATGTATACTATACAGCATCAGCAAAGGAAATATTCATGCACACACCACCTGTTTTAAAAGACATCGTCACCCATTTTTTTCCATTACAACTATAACTCGCCCAAGTAAACTGTGTAAACAGCAGCCACTCAGGCTCAGGAGGTGTTCTGGCCGCTGCTGACTACCCCACGCTCTCCCACCTTTATTTTCTGCCTTTAACTTCTCTTACCCGACCTCCTGCAAGAGCCCAGGAGGCCTCTGCGTCAGCACTCGGAATGCTGTGTTCACGTCTGACCAACACAAGTCTAAATGCCCCACTTGGGCACAGATCTTACCTTGGCTGCTGATGGTCAGAGCCATGGTACCCACACAATACCTTCCATTTTCCCAGGCAGCACAGTGACCAAATGTGAAAATCATTCTTGCCAACTGGTGAAGCCCACCTTTAATGAACTCCAACCAATGGGGCTTCTGTCTCACGAGGATTTTACTGATTCGGCCTTAGAGATGCCCCAGGAACACATCAACCCTCATCCAGTGAGCCTTTCCATACTCATTCCCACCCATTTAGCTATGGCCCACATACTGCTGCCCTTACAACTACTGTTTTAAAGGCCCATATCCTTTTTCTGCTGTGAAGAGCCAAATCTGACTCCTGACTTCATGTTGGAACAGTTTCTTTGACTTGTTTTCCGTTGCTTTTGTTATTATAAGCATACACATCGGCCTGCCTCAAGAGAACCCCATCCCTCTGCCTGACTGTTAACACTGCTTTTGTTCAGGACTCTGTCCACCTGTAGATGGAGAAACTAAAACAGGAAGTGTTTATTACTCACAAATTAACTGGACACAAACTTTTATTATGAAAAGTTAGGGAAAATGATCGTTCTTCACATATAAAATGAAGTTTTTTCTATCTAATTCACAGGATACACTATATTAGGTCCACAGTTTTGCCTTGGTGTTAAGTTCAGGTTATGCAGTTTCTGGCAACGACTCCTGGAAAGCACTCTAGTTTCCTCATCTATGAAAAGAAAGGAATGCTGCTTATTTTTCAGGATTACCTGAAGATTGCAAACAAATAACATGTAGAAGCAGCAGCCACAGTCTGCATTCAATAAAGATTTTTTTAAAATTAACGGAAATGTTATAGCATTGTGGCAACTACAGGTTATAAAATCCTATTAAGACCATAAATTATAAGGCAAAACACAAACTCCAGAATGTCTATCCTATTGTTCATATTAGAGCGACTGTCATACAATACTGGACCAAACTCTAGAATAAACCTGCACCTACAGCAGCAATGAAAATATCTGAGTTCGAACGGAAAAGACAAAGTGCACAAGAGCTATACGTTGCGCGGCTCTAAGCCAGATCTCTGACTCACACGTTAACCACCCCAGCGTGTGTGATTTTTCAACTTCTCAGAGTTTTCCTCACATTCTTTTTGTTTTCTGAGCCAAAGCACTGACAGCCTTTCCTGTCGCCCTTTGTTTTGCCCTTCTGTGGTTCTGACCCTTCCTGCCCGTGGCTCTGGGCACCAAGCACGTGTGCCAAGGTTTGGTTGGTGCCACGACGTCACCTGCCTGACCCCACCCGACCCCGCAGCCTCAGCTCTTCCCCAGCTCCTTGCTGCTCAATGGAAGGCGCACTAAATCCATCCTCCAGGAAGGCGCCTTTGTTAAGGGCACCTGGCTCCTCGCGGATAACAACCGTGCCTTCAATGTGTCTCCTTTCAGGTCAAACGCAAAAAAGATGGGACAAAAACTCCTGTCAGTCATTTCTGTCAACCTTGGCACAAGTACTTTCTCCATTTTTCAATATATTTTATGACAATTAGATAGCAGGATAAGACTTAACATTTATAAGTATTTAAGAAAAAAAGGAATCAATCTGGAAAACTTTATCAACAAGTTATCAAAACAAAGGTTTGTTTTTTGACAGTGGATGTACAATATTGTATGATTTGCCATTATTTCCTCTCTAGGGGATAAAAGGGAAAATGAGAAATACAGTAGAGGAGTCATTAAAAGCTCAGATTTTTTTTAAAAACACTTAGAGAGACATGAGTTAGAAATAGTACTATCAAACAAAACAACTGAAAAAGCCACTTTGGCAACAATAAGAGAATATATGAGATGATATTAAGTAATTATTGTTTATTTGTTAAGTGTAGTAAAGTAACTGTGGTTGTGTTTTTCTACAGGCCTTTTCTGTGACTGAAGTATTGCAAGTGAAATGATCCACGAAGGATATGCTTTTAAAAAAAAATGTGTGTGTAGTGGTAGAGGAATGGTAGATAATAAATATGGAAATAAACCAGTACTGCTGATACACATAAACAGAATAATCAACTTTCATGTCTATAAAAGCGGCACCTGGTGTAATGCACTATTCAGAAAAAAAAAGTATTTAGGTTATGCATTGCTAAGAGTATCTGTGACGTAGGAGCGAATCTAGTGTTAAACTGATAGGAGGTGGGAGAGTAACAGGCAGGCAGGGGTACGGGGGGAACGCACAGGCAGACACCGGTACCACAGGATGACCTACGACCCGAGGACGGCGGGAGGGAAGGGGCAGAGGGGCGTCAGCCCGCATTAGAACCGATGCACTGTGGGGAGAAGGAACACAGCCTGGGAGTGGCGGCTCTTTCTGAGCCAGACTCGAGGTCACTGCAGTCCCCTCGCTCACAGTTCCGCGCTGCAGCAGGACACCACCAGAAACTCGAGGCAGAACCACAGCCTCACTCCTCACAAGGCCCACATCCAATGTAGTTCTAATCCATGAAAAGAAAGCATCACTTATGCTGAACGCATCCTTTATGCTGAAGGCATTCAGAAACAATAACCAAGACGTTTTCATGTAGGATTTAAACAGGAACACGAGGACTCACGGACATTTCTGATCATTGTATTGTGATACTCCATCCACATAAAAAAGGCATTCTATTCCTTTATTTTTTTATTTGACAAGCAGCAATATCATGTTTGTCATTTTAATGTAGATACAATTATTAGGTTATCTGTCATATTACAATATTTAGGTTTTTTTTTTTAATCTTATGTCCTTTAAGATACATTAAAAAAAAAAAAAACCACATCAACTGCAAACGTGAAGGGGAGAAAAAGCATGGTACCCAGCCAGATTTCCACATTTCAGCAATACTTCACTCATCCTTTTTTTAATAAAGTTTTAAGAAATGTCATAATGACATGAGCTTGAAATAACTCTAGGCATCTTCTCTGACGCTCATGACGTGGCACTGGTGATGTTGTAAACAGCAGAGAAACAGGGGCTGCCAAATGACCAAATTATGGAGGCACAGGCCTGCCTTCTCCCACGGGCACACACCGGATGCTGACGGCAACGACCTTCTCACAGCGACGCGGGGGGAGCGCCGCCTCACGCGACGTAGCTGTACTCATCCGCGGACGCCTGGCTGCGTTCGATGTACTGTTTGTCTATCAGGACTTCAATACACTTCTTAATCATGCTGATACTAGGGTTAAACCGCGCTCTTGACTGGCTAATCACCTGTGGGAGAGAGGCGGATGGTAAAAATGCTCTTCTCGCCAGGAGCACTTCGTTCAACTCTGCTGCAATGCACAAAATACCTCTTCATACAAACTATGGGAATGGTCTTAACGCTGAGCTGAAGGAATTTAAATGGTGAAGGACACAGATACAGCCAAACCTAATAACATACTAAATCAAATCACAAACTAATTAACTATTCATACACGCCCTGGAGCTTCCATTTAATCCCTCCGCAACTTCTGGCTCTTAGCTGAAGGAACTGCTCAAGAAAGCTTTCCCTAACACCCCCCGAGTCAAGACCTGTGTACACTCTCATTGTACCACATCTCTTTTCTTTGTTGCACATTAGTGTAATTCTATATTTACTGACACATTACTCCAGTAATGCATTTCTTCCTTACGACACTGAACTCCCAAAGGGCAGAAGCCATGTCCCGAGCTGGTGTGCACCCCACGGCGACCAGCACAGTGCTCCACCAGACGGGAGACACGCGTGAATTCAAGGAACGAGTGAGTGGCGACCTCCTTCAATAACTGGACACAAGGCTCAGACCTCTAAATCTAAACGTGAATTTAATACTGGATTTATGAGCACTGTTCTCTTTCAGAAACAAAAAGCATTTCTTTATGCTATACAGGAGTCACAGGTTTCTGTATCATCTTCACAAAGAAACGCCTAATTCTAATACTCTCTGCCAAGAAGTCTTCAGGGCTTTCCCCTTTTACCTCTTGAATAAGGGCGTTATGCCGCAGTACTTTTCTCGCTTTCATGATACGAACTATAGCAGCCTGGAGGTACATTTTCCGGTCTTCGTCTACAGCACTTCTCGTCTGCTCCATTTCCTGTTTTATGAAGCCCATAAAAAGCAAAGGAGACCCACAGTCACTGCACTTGTTTGTAACTCCTTTTATTTGTGAGTTTAAATAAATCTCCAATCAATACTGAGAATCAAACTATATGATTATGTGCCCAATATAACATAACCAATACCAAAAGAATACCTATGAGTTATATATAATTTCTCAAGTTAAAGTGGGGAGGCTGTTTTTTAAAAAATGAACACTACTGTACATTGTACTCAGTGTAAATAGTCAAGAAAGTAGAACTTAAGTGACACAGAGTAATAAGTCTCAAGATCACAGACCTATGAGTGAGTCAAGACTTATACCACAAAGCTTGCAGACTTTAGCAATTGGCTCCAAGTGGATACTGGATCAGGCTTCAAGGGCAAGAGCTGGGAAGGGCTCCATTTGACTCAAGCAGAGAAGCCAGGAAGGCTGGGCCAGAAGGGCCTCTCTCCGTGGAGCTCAAGGGAAGACAATGGCGGGAATGCACAGAAGCAGGCAGTGCCACATTAACAGGGATCTCACAGCAGCATAACAGATAGAATACAAGGTAGCACATGTTATCACCATTGCCTACAGGCATGAGATCTTGACCATTTTAGGGGTCAAACTGAATAGCAACTGATTAACATTTGACCTTGGGGGGGAGTTAACTTCCCAGAGGAGCCTGACATATCTGATACCTTCACAACCTGCGTCAAGCCCAAGGTCAGGGTGGCACATGGGAAGCAATAAGGAAATCCCCGGTGATATGAACAGGCTGGCGGAGAAGAACCACCACGTCAACAGCGGATGTTCCCGGTGCACACTGGCTCATCCCAGGTCGGACTCTACTCCAGACCTATGAGCTCATCAGTTTGAGTTTTAGCATGATCTCCATGCAGTTCATTTGCACAGGGAAGTCTGAAGGCATTTTCAACAGTTTTTCTTCGAAAGAAATGTGTTGCAAAACTTTCTCTTATTTTATGAATGAAAAATATGAGAGATTGCATTATTCTTCAAGGCAGAAATTTTTGAAAAGAATACAAATCGAACCCATAAATTTTAACAAAACTTGAAAGCAAATATGACTATGTTCATTGCAGCATTACTTACAACAGCAAAGATATGGAAGCAATCTAAGTGCCCATCAATAGAAGAACGGATAAAAAAGATGTGCACACACACACACACACACACACACA
>SJYV01054512.1:575467-595227 GCA_006410875.1 Neotragus pygmaeus | reverse complement strand
AACTGAAAAAGCCACTTTGGCAACAATAAGAGAATATATGAGAGGATATTAAGTAATTATTGTTTATTTGTTAAGTGTAGTAAAGTAACTGTGGTTGTGTTTTTCTACAGGCCTTTTCTGTGACTGAAGTATTGCAAGTGAAATGATCCACGAAGGATATGCTTTTAAAAAAAAATGTGTGTGTAGTGGTAGAGGAATGGTAGATAATAAATATGGAAATAAACCAGTACTGCTGATACACATAAACAGAATAATCAACTTTCATGTCTATAAAAGCGGCACCTGGTGTAATGCACTATACAGAAAAAAAAAGTATTTAGGTTATGCATTGCTAAGAGTATCTGTGACGTAGGAGCGAATCTAGTGTTAAACTGATAGGAGGTGGGAGAGTAACAGGCAGGCAGGGGTACGGGGGGAACGCACAGGCAGACACCGGTACCACAGGATGACCTACGACCCGAGGACGGCGGGAGGGAAGGGGCAGAGGGGCGTCAGCCCGCATTAGAACCGATGCACTGTGGGGAGAAGGAACACAGCCTGGGAGTGGCGGCTCTTTCTGAGCCAGACTCGAGGTCACTGCAGTCCCCTCGCTCACAGTTCCGCGCTGCAGCAGGACACCACCAGAAACTCGAGGCAGAACCACAGCCTCACTCCTCACAAGGCCCACATCCAATGTAGTTCTAATCCATGAAAAGAAAGCATCACTTATGCTGAACGCATCCTTTATGCTGAAGGCATTCAGAAACAATAACCAAGACGTTTTCATGTAGGATTTAAACAGGAACACGAGGACTCACGGACATTTCTGATCATTGTATTGTGATACTCCATCCACATAAAAAAGGCATTCTATTCCTTTATTTTTTTATTTGACAAGCAGCAATATCATGTTTGTCATTTTAATGTAGATACAATTATTAGGTTATCTGTCATATTACAATATTTAGGTTTTTTTTTTTAATCTTATGTCCTTTAAGATACATTAAAAAAAAAAAAAACCACATCAACTGCAAACGTGAAGGGGAGAAAAAGCATGGTACCCAGCCAGATTTCCACATTTCAGCAATACTTCACTCATCCTTTTTTTAATAAAGTTTTAAGAAATGTCATAATGACATGAGCTTGAAATAACTCTAGGCATCTTCTCTGACGCTCATGACGTGGCACTGGTGATGTTGTAAACAGCAGAGAAACAGGGGCTGCCAAATGACCAAATTATGGAGGCACAGGCCTGCCTTCTCCCACGGGCACACACCGGATGCTGACGGCAACGACCTTCTCACAGCGACGCGGGGGGAGCGCCGCCTCACGCGACGTAGCTGTACTCATCCGCGGACGCCTGGCTGCGTTCGATGTACTGTTTGTCTATCAGGACTTCAATACACTTCTTAATCATGCTGATACTAGGGTTAAACCGCGCTCTTGACTGGCTAATCACCTGTGGGAGAGAGGCGGATGGTAAAAATGCTCTTCTCGCCAGGAGCACTTCGTTCAACTCTGCTGCAATGCACAAAATACCTCTTCATACAAACTATGGGAATGGTCTTAACGCTGAGCTGAAGGAATTTAAATGGTGAAGGACACAGATACAGCCAAACCTAATAACATACTAAATCAAATCACAAACTAATTAACTATTCATACACGCCCTGGAGCTTCCATTTAATCCCTCCGCAACTTCTGGCTCTTAGCTGAAGGAACTGCTCAAGAAAGCTTTCCCTAACACCCCCCGAGTCAAGACCTGTGTACACTCTCATTGTACCACATCTCTTTTCTTTGTTGCACATTAGTGTAATTCTATATTTACTGACACATTACTCCAGTAATGCATTTCTTCCTTACGACACTGAACTCCCAAAGGGCAGAAGCCATGTCCCGAGCTGGTGTGCACCCCACGGCGACCAGCACAGTGCTCCACCAGACGGGAGACACGCGTGAATTCAAGGAACGAGTGAGTGGCGACCTCCTTCAATAACTGGACACAAGGCTCAGACCTCTAAATCTAAACGTGAATTTAATACTGGATTTATGAGCACTGTTCTCTTTCAGAAACAAAAAGCATTTCTTTATGCTATACAGGAGTCACAGGTTTCTGTATCATCTTCACAAAGAAACGCCTAATTCTAATACTCTCTGCCAAGAAGTCTTCAGGGCTTTCCCCTTTTACCTCTTGAATAAGGGCGTTATGCCGCAGTACTTTTCTCGCTTTCATGATACGAACTATAGCAGCCTGGAGGTACATTTTCCGGTCTTCGTCTACAGCACTTCTCGTCTGCTCCATTTCCTGTTTTATGAAGCCCATAAAAAGCAAAGGAGACCCACAGTCACTGCACTTGTTTGTAACTCCTTTTATTTGTGAGTTTAAATAAATCTCCAATCAATACTGAGAATCAAACTATATGATTATGTGCCCAATATAACATAACCAATACCAAAAGAATACCTATGAGTTATATATAATTTCTCAAGTTAAAGTGGGGAGGCTGTTTTTTAAAAAATGAACACTACTGTACATTGTACTCAGTGTAAATAGTCAAGAAAGTAGAACTTAAGTGACACAGAGTAATAAGTCTCAAGATCACAGACCTATGAGTGAGTCAAGACTTATACCACAAAGCTTGCAGACTTTAGCAATTGGCTCCAAGTGGATACTGGATCAGGCTTCAAGGGCAAGAGCTGGGAAGGGCTCCATTTGACTCAAGCAGAGAAGCCAGGAAGGCTGGGCCAGAAGGGCCTCTCTCCGTGGAGCTCAAGGGAAGACAATGGCGGGAATGCACAGAAGCAGGCAGTGCCACATTAACAGGGATCTCACAGCAGCATAACAGATAGAATACAAGGTAGCACATGTTATCACCATTGCCTACAGGCATGAGATCTTGACCATTTTAGGGGTCAAACTGAATAGCAACTGATTAACATTTGACCTTGGGGGGGAGTTAACTTCCCAGAGGAGCCTGACATATCTGATACCTTCACAACCTGCGTCAAGCCCAAGGTCAGGGTGGCACATGGGAAGCAATAAGGAAATCCCCGGTGATATGAACAGGCTGGCGGAGAAGAACCACCACGTCAACAGCGGATGTTCCCGGTGCACACTGGCTCATCCCAGGTCGGACTCTACTCCAGACCTATGAGCTCATCAGTTTGAGTTTTAGCATGATCTCCATGCAGTTCATTTGCACAGGGAAGTCTGAAGGCATTTTCAACAGTTTTTCTTCGAAAGAAATGTGTTGCAAAACTTTCTCTTATTTTATGAATGAAAAATATGAGAGATTGCATTATTCTTCAAGGCAGAAATTTTTGAAAAGAATACAAATCGAACCCATAAATTTTAACAAAACTTGAAAGCAAATATGACTATGTTCATTGCAGCATTACTTACAACAGCAAAGATATGGAAGCAATCTAAGTGCCCATCAATAGAAGAACGGATAAAAAAGATGTGCACACACACACACACACACACACACACACAATGGTATATTACTCAGTCATAAAAAAAGAATCAATAAAATCTTGCCATTTGTGACAACACAGATGCACCTAGAGAGTATTCTGCTGAGTGAAATAAGTCAGACAAAGACATGTCTCCATGGTTTTATGTATATGTCAAATCTAAAAAAAAAAAAGAGCAAACAGCAAAACAGAGTTATAGATACAAAGAATCAACAAGTGGTTGGAAGGGGGATGGAGGAAAGAGAAAAATCGGTCAGGGAGATGAAGAGGTATAAACTTCCAGCAGCAAAATAAATGAGTCTTGGGTATGAAATGTGCAGTGTGGGCAAATTTATGTGGTATCTTTGTATGGTGATATATTCGAACTAGGCTTCTCATGATGATCATTTTGAAATGTACAGAAATAAATCACTATGTTCCTGTAACAGGAACTAACATAGCATCAATTATACTTCAAAAACAAAGACACTCATAGAAAAAGAGAACACATTTGGTGTTATCAGAGGCAGGGGTTGGTGGGGGATGGGAGGAAAATTGGATGAAGGCATTTAGAAGGTATCAGTTCAGTTCAGTCGCTCAGTCGTGTCTGACTCTTTGCGACCCCATGAATTGCAGCAACGCCAGGCCTCCCTGTCCATCACCAACTCCGAGAGTTTACTCAGACTCGCATCCATCCAGTCAGTGATGCCATCCAGCCATCTCATCCTCTGTCATCCCCTTCTCCTNTACTGCATTTCGGACTCTTTTGTTGACCATGATGGCTACTCCATTTCTTCTAAGGGATTCCTGCCCGCAGTAGTAGATATAATGGTCATCTGAGTTAAATTCACCCATTCCAGTCCATTTTAGTTCGCTGATTCCTAGAATGTCAACGTTCACTCTTGCCATCTCCTGTCTGATCACTTCCAATTTGCCTTGATTCATGGACCTGACATTCCAGGTTCCTATGACAGAATATGGTTAGAAGGTATAGACTCCCAATTATAAAATGAGTATTAGAGATGTAATATACAACATGATAAATATAATTAATGCTGCTGTGTGTTATATACAAAAGTGGTTAATAGAGTAAATCCTGAGTTCTCATCATAAGGAAGTTTTTTTCCTACTTCTTTATTTTTGTCTCTATATGAGATAATCAATATGCACTAAACCAACTGTAATCATCATCTCACGATGTATGTAAATCAAGCCACTATGCTGTACAGCTTAAACTTATACCACGATGTATGGCAATTATATCTCAATAAAACTGGGAGAAAAAAATAAAAGGGCAAATGTGACTTAACTATGACACCTTTTCCCTAAGATTATACTACTCTTTTTTTAAATCTAAAATACTGTTTTTGAGGCCAGTCAATGGACAGAATAAACCAGAGAAGATGTATCATAATTTTGATGTGAAAAATTCTACATTGGTCTCAGTGTTACTGCTTGTAAAGTCTAATGCTTAAATATTTCCAAAAGAAATGACATCAGAAAGCACTTACCTGTGGTGTGTCTTTCTGCATTGATGTAGTAATTTTAAATTTTGTTCTTTTACTGCTAAAGTTCATATTTAATGAAAATGAAGATTCTGCATCGATGTCTTCCTATAATTAAAAATAACTCATTTACACTTAGAAAAATAAAATCATCAAATAACAATTGCTGCAAATAACACGCCATGAAGTTAAATAATGACCAAGCAAAAAACACACAATCTCTTACATTATAAATATTATTTAAGAGAAAATAATTGTCTTTTGTCAAACCATGAAGGAGAAAACAATTCTTTCCTAATTTTACACTTAACAGAATTTTGAGTGACTGAACTGAACTGAACTAGATTCAGCAAAACTTTTTCTGGCCCAACTGTTTAGCACAATTTTAACATTTTAATTTTTGTTAAAATACCAAGGCTCATAATTTTTCCATTACATTTTGAAAAACCGAATAACCAAATTTTTTTGAATGCTATCACAGTAACAAATACCAATTAAAAATAACCTAACGATAGAAGCCAGCTGGTTTCAATGGCACACAAGCTCACTTCCCTACCACCAAGTGCGACTCTGACATTACCACTTAATGCACATTTTATCCACTCTGCCAGAAGCCAGTGGTCTTTTCTCAAGTGGAAGTTGTTAAGCCAATCCTTAGCTCTTAAGCTCTATTGAGCTTAAGAAAGCCACTTTTGTCATGCACTGGAATTTCTCCACCAGCAGGACCATGCAGCACTTGGCAGATGGCACTTCCTCAGTAATAACCATAAAAAGTCTATTAAAGAAATGACAGCTTTGTATTTCACATTTAATGTGCACACAACGTATCAATATTTATTTTGTACATTACTGAGCAGCAAAAATATATAATATATTTAGAAAAATACTTACCTTTTAAAGCATTTTAATTAAGCTTAAAAATCTAAACTTAAACTTTAAGCTTAAAAGCTTTTACTCATAATTAATTAAAACTTTAATACTAAGAATATTCTGCTAAGTTTCTGAAGTCAGAAAAATTAATCATTTCTCAAAATTAAGAAAATCTTGATTTGAATTACAGCATGCATGCCATTCAGAGGCTACAAAAGTCATCTTTAGCAAGAGGAACTGGTGTAGGCCATGAAGTAAAATAAAAACACAACATCATTTGCAAGAAGTTTTTCTTACAGGCATAATAATCTGAAACAGAAGACTGAACCCACATCTGTTGCTTTTTTTAACTATTCAAATATCTATGAGATACTATAAAAACAAAAACATGTTACTAGGGGGAAAAAGTTATAAAGAAAAAAAGGAATGTACTATCAGCTTGCTAGTCCCGAGACAGACACTAAAACTATATGGGGCTGAGCTGAATCCTAGAGTTTAGGACTCTAAATTAAATGTGAGAGTGACAGCATCTGAGATGGGAGTTACACGTTGTAAATTCACATGGAACAGACATCAATAAGCTGTGATTTCCTATCACAGAACCATGTGATTAAACATTACCTAAACACACAGAAGAGCCCAGAAAAATGTATGACAGACTACAGTTTTAAAACCTCAATTAATCAGAATCCTTCTGATGTCAACTCTTAAATAATTTTCAAATAAAACTGATCTACAAAGGGCACATGAGTAACAACTGACAGAGCCTTCTCTGCAACACTGAAAAAGCGGTGCAAAGTACAAAGGGCATTAACGATTATAACCTTACTTTTGAAACTGCAAAGGTCCCATGAAGCTTTAATGTTTATAATATTTAAATTTCTTAAAGTATTACCCCATACCTTTTCTGAATCATGGTTAATCATTTTCACATCGAGTAATGATTTGATTGTTTTCGTCAGTTCCTTTTCATTCATCTGAGTGCTGTCTTGAAGCTCTTTATAGCTGACGGTTTCACTGTTGTTGAAGGCAAGAAGAACTGCCATTTGGTATGTTGTAACCATAGCTACGTATGGTTTGCCCAAATAGTTCATTTTAACTTCACCTATAATTAAGACAAAATTGTGACAATAAGCTGATCACTCAAAGAAGCATTCCAAAATTGAGTGGAGGGTTATTAGTCTGGGGTATCTAATATAACCACAGCTAAGCTATCAAATAGTTAATAGGAAAGCTAAGACCTGGGCAGAAAAAACAGTAAGAAGTGGAGGTGGAAAAGAAACAGAAAAAAAGAGAAGACAGTCTGCTACCAGCAACTGCCTCCTGTGTGTCTATCTGGTCTACCCCAGGGAAGGTTTGTGCCTACAGGAGGATACCTTTATTGCAGCTCTGGCTAAAGCATAATTTCTGCTCAACTATAACAATGTTATTTTGTCTCATAAATTAAGTTTTCTCCCCAGTAATCTTCTAGAAACAAACACCAATGTGAGGAGAGACAAACAGGCAGATTCATTATTTTGTTGAAATCAGTTCTGTTCAGTTGCTCAGTTGTGTCTGACTCTGTGACTCCATGGACTGCAGCATGCCAGGCCTACTCTGTCCATCACCAACTCCCAGGGCTTACTCAAACTCATGTCCATTGAGTCGGTGATGCCATCCAACCATCTCATCCTCTGTCATCCCCTTCTCGTGACCTCAATCTTTCCCAGCTTCAGGATCTTTTCCAATGAGTCAGTTCTTTTCATCAGGTGGCCAAAGTATTGGAGTTTCAGCTTCAGCATCAGTCCTTCCAATGAATATTCAGGACTGGCAGATTTC
Source organism: Neotragus pygmaeus (assembly GCA_006410875.1). Lineage (NCBI taxonomy): Eukaryota > Metazoa > Chordata > Mammalia > Artiodactyla > Bovidae > Neotragus > Neotragus pygmaeus. The sequence goes on along the minus strand of SJYV01054512.1, from coordinate 587,599 downwards.
CTTTAGGATGGACTGGTTGGATCTCCTTGCAGTCCAAGAGACTCTCAAGAGTCTTCTCCAACATCACAGTTCAAAAGCATCAATTCTTCAGCCCTCAGCTTTCTTTATAGTCTTACTCTCACCTACTGGAAAAACCATAGCTTTGACTAGATGGACCTTTGTTGGCAAAGCAATGTCTCTGCTTTTTAATATGCTGTCTAGGTTGGTCATAGCTTTTCTTCCAAGGAGCAAGTGTCTTTTAATTTCATGGCTGCACTCACCATCTGCAGTCATTTTGGAGTCCAAAAATAAAGTCTCTTACTGCTTCCAGTGTTTCCCCATCTATTTGCCATGAAGTGATGGGACCAGATGCCATGATCTTAGTTTTCTGAATGTTGAGTTTTAAGCCAACNGCTGCACTCACCATCTGCAGTCATTTTGGAGTCCAAAAATAAAGTCTCTTACTGCTTCCAGTGTTTCCCCATCTATTTGCCATGAAGTGATGGGACCAGATGCCATGATCTTAGTTTTCTGAATGTTGAGTTTTAAGCCAACTTTTTCACTCTCCTCTTTCACTTTCCAACAAGACGCTCTTTAGTTCTTCTTTGCTTTCTGCCATATGGCTTCCCTTGTGGCTCAGCTGGTAAAGAATCCGCTTGCAATGTGGGAGTCCTGGGTTCAATCCCTGGGTTGGGAAGATCCCCTGGAGAAGGGAAAGGCTACCCACTCCAGTGTTCTGGCCTGGAGAATTTCATGGACCACGGGCCATGTGGTCAGAGTCAGACACAACTGAATAAGTTTGTTGAAACAGTTGATGGAAGAAAAATGTAGTAGTGTAGACCCTACACTACCCTGAGAGCTATAAAAACACATCAGGCTTCAGTCAACCACAGTTCTATCCATCTGGGGGCACAGGGGGTGGCGGGTGAGCTCACTGAAGAGCTTGTAGCCAACACTGTTATCAAACAGATATGCACTTGTAACATAAGAAACAGTTACTACAAGTCAAAGAATCTCTTCCTAAAGCACAAAGTTGTGGTTTAGTGATTGCATTTCTCTTTCTCTTACACACACATACACATCCTACATTATTTCACTTTTACTGACTCGTAAACTAAATCAGTATGAGATCTGGTTTTCGGGTTCTACATTTTAACTCAAGGAAGTTGAATTTTACATGAACTTACCCCAGACGCTCTGTTAGTGATAATTAGTAACTCTGGTCAAGATTTTGTGCTTCTTTAATTATTTAATAATATATATATATATATATCATTCATTATATAATTAAACAATTGAAAGGCGATAAGTCAATTCTCCAACTTACTATCATCAGATAGATATGCTTATTCTAACTTGCACTTTGCCTCAACTTTTTTTTTTTTAACTAACACTTAGAAATGTTTTTCAAAATTATTTGAACACCTGGAGAAAAAAAAATTCGAATCTCTGAATTTCCACAAAAGGAGGTTTTAATACTTAATGGGAATATCCAATTCACATAGAGTTTAAGTATAATAATATTACCATTAGGATTGTCCTACTAACAATTAGTATAAAGAGCATTTTAAGAGCTTCATCTCAACACTGAAGTTTAGGAAATGTGGTGAGAGGCAAAAATATAAACCACATAAATGGCATTAGACCATTTGTGCAATGACTGCTTGATCATATCTCAGAAACAAAATATAAAATAATGGCTCAAGCATCTAGAAGATTAAGCTAGGACCATCACCCAGCTGTCAAACATGCTGCAACGTACTGCCAAGTGTCTGGAAACACAGAGTGAGTCTCTGCCACAAGAACCCAGAGAGCATCAGGAGACAACGCAATTAAGGGCTCAAAGTATCGTTCACTGATATCAAATCCACTCTGCAACTTAGAGAAAAAAATGAAAACTTGTTACAAGTTTCCTTGCTATTTTCCATACATTATTAGTACATGGACCTCTTCTTTCTTTTTCCTGCACCATTCTCTTATTACTCCTCTCAGAGCTGAAAAGACTGGGGAAAGGGTGGGGAGCTTGTGGGGCAGAGAAGAAAACCCGAAATCTGGATGATTCACTTAATTACTGCTGGGTAAAGTAGAATGATGAAGAAGTCATTTAACCTTTAGAATAGGCTGACAAACTCTAAGAGACTCCAAACTAGAATAAAACATTCTGATACATACATACTTGAAAAATTAGCCAACCATAATTCAAGTAATATTAACAGCTGCCAGAATAAAGAGTAGGCAGAACTCTCAAAACACTTTTATCTGCGTTTCTCCTTCATTATCTATCAGCAACCTAGTCTCTAGCGGAAAGTTTTTCATTACAGAACACTGTCAGCTGCTAAACTGCTGAGTGCAAGACAGAGTGTCATCGATCTGCAACCAGGAGTAAGATACCCGATTGAAGCCATGATCACCAGTGGATGCTCCAGCTACGAGTGATCAGGACCCCCGAAGAGATATTCTCACCAACATCTTAATACACCTAATTTCCAAACGCTAAAAAGTTAAGTCCCTCATTAAAACTACTTGAAGAGATGGACTGATTACTGCTGAGGTAACTACAAAGACAGTTTAAACTCCCCAAGATAGATATTTAGGGAAAGTAAAAGTAACTTTAATTCAAGCACATTAAAACACTGGTTCTACCAATGTATTGTTCCTTAAAACCAATTTATTAAAATTCACAACAGGTATGAAACTAAAAGCCAACTACTAAGTGACCACATACTAAGAATATCAGCAAACATCTCTTTATTTCACGAACAACTGAAAAATTAAAATGCTCAGCTTGTTCATTAATGATACACTTGTATAAATATGTACTAAAAGTGAAGGTGAAAGTGAGGTTGCTCAGTCGTGTCCGACTTTTTGCGACCCCACGGACTGTAGCCCACCAGGCTCCTCTATCCATGGGATTCTCCAGGCAAGAGTACTGGAGTGGGTTGCCATTTCCTTCTAAAGGGGATCTTCCCGACCCAGGAATCATTACACTTATTATTATGTACTAATATGAATTACTAACATAATGAGATATTGTATTTCAAACATAAAGTAATCAAATAAATGGTACTTATGTTTCTCTTTCCAACCCAGGGATCAATCTGCATATCCTGCATTGGCAGGTGGATTCTTTACCACTGAGCCACCAGAAATTTCTCGAGTCAATTTCCTGACAAAGGTATGGCAACTAATCAGATTTTCCTGTATGATTTCTAAGAGACGTTAACATACATGGATATCCTTTCCTTCTTATACAAACTGAAAGTTGATTCAATGCACTTTTCAAAGCATAGCTTTAGCAAAAGTAGACAAAATTCTGAGTGTTTGCTTTGGCTCACATCTTCGGGCAGCTCAGAGCAATTACATACAAGCTCTCACCACCCAAAATATTAATCCTACTTTCCAATAAGTCGACCCCACTGTTCCAGGAAGAAGCTAAGGAAATGATTAGATTTTGACTAAACTTTTCTAAAACTGGGAAGTACTGGAAGTTAATTGGGACATTTTGGAAAAAGCATTTTCTACAGCAGTTCCCTACAGTACCACAAACAAAATCAAATGGCTAGGTTTCCTTGTGGTGCTGTAATAATTAATGAACTTTCTGAGGATATCTGGTGTATCTAGAAAGAACAGGTTTTTTAAGAGTATCTGACTCATTAAGTCTGGGTTTATAAATAAAATTCCAAATATCTACAGGAAGTGGTTTGTTACAGAAATGTAGGAAATTCAGAAGTTCCTTAGCAGCACAGTATTAAGCTGCATGTGAACTTCTTTATTGTTGCTTTAAGGGCAATCAGAAAGGTAGATGAAGAGGAAAAGGTTAAAAACCATAATTAGAAAAGAAAAAAAGAAGAGAAAAAAAACAACAACAACTACAATTAGGCTCTAGGAAATCTCTGTCTCTGTAATGATTTAACATAATCATTATCAGGTAAATTTCATTAAACTAGATATAATTAAATGCATATTACCTGTACAAAGATAGTGTAACCATGTAAGTTTCCTTCCACTGAAATGCTGGCTGTAAAATAATTCAAACTGTAAAAAAGAAAAAAGGAATCAAATTATTTTAAGCTACAACAACCTAACTTACTTGGCTATCACTACACTAAAAAAGCAAAAAGAAAATTCATGTTAGAAAAAGACATTAGAGCCCACAGAGTATATTTACTCATTTTATAGGTGAGAAAATGCAAAACATATTAAAGCTCCTAATAAAAATTATGCAAATATCAGACCAGCCCTTTTCACTTACAACTCAGTCTGTAGTTTCACTGCCAAACCAGTCCTGCAAATCTGACTTTTTGTATAAAGTCAGAAATTACGGTTTTGAATAATATCAATTTGAACTTTATAAATACAAGTGAAAGTTGCTCAGTCATGTCAGACTCCTTGTGACCCCATGGACTGTAGCCTGCTGGCTCCTCCCTCTATTCACAGAGTTCTCCAGGCCAGAATACTGAAGTGGGTAGCTGCTCCCTTTTCCAGGGGATCTACCCAACCCTGGGATTAAACCCAGGTCTCCCACACTGAAGGCAGATTCTTTATCAGCTGAGCCCCAAGAGAAGCCCAAGAATACTGGAGTGGGTAACCTATCCCTTCTCCAGCAGATCTTCCTGACCTAGGAATCGAACCGGGGTCTTCTGCATTGCAGGTGGATTCCTCACCAGCTGAGCTACCAAGGAAGCCTATAAAGCACTAAGCAAAAAATATTACTGTGCACATTTTAATATGAAAATATAAATCATTAAATCATACCTTCATCTCTAGTCTCCTATAACATATACCCTGCTGAAGGGACAGGCTGACCAGTGTCAACAGTTACTCCAAAAGTGACAACCATGATTTAAGTTCCACATACAAACACTAATACAAGCAAAGCATCAGAGTCTTGACTTTGTACCCTTTTGTTGATACTACTGTGGAAAATTAAACATAGTAACATAGCTTTGACATTAAAAAAATTCCTCCCTCTGACTGAATGTGAGCCATCAGTCCAAAAAGTACAGTTCTTTTTAAAGAGCTAGTATATAATCTACAGTGAGAAAATGATACTGAAATTGTACTAGGAAAAAAAAAAAGGACAAACTCCCTCTACTGGTACTGAGAGAAAGTTCAAATGGAGAAAACAATATTTTTGAAAGCACGATTTTACAGTCAGAAAAAAACCCACTTTTTGTTTGTAAATAAGGACACTGGAACCTGGGGGTGGTCATATGTTAATAAATGAAGTTTAAGGGGTTTATTCCAGTACTCCAATAAGTACTGGAAAATAATTATTTCAAGGAGAAAGAAAAGAATGACAAAGTTACAAGGAAACTATTACTATTTCTGCCCCCAACTTCTCCTTTAATTTCAATTGGCAAAGTAGGCTCTTAAGAAGAAATATTAAGACTGTTAAAGGTGAGGGGTCGGTCAGTCTTCTAAGTCTACCTTATGCATGGTATCTTAAAATATACCTGACTATATTATGCTAGCCTGCTGTTACCACTACTATCAGTATTAGCATTAACTACTACTACTATCAGCTATCGTTTATTGAGTACTTACTTTACACATCTCACTTTATCTTCATATCAGCACTCTGAGTATTAATATCATCAGTTAACAGAAAATTAGAAAGTTATTTGCCCTGAGTCACAGAGTACAGTAAATGACAGAATTAACATGTAAAACCAGGATTTATTATTCCAAAGCTTAAACTGTTATTTGATTTATAATCCTTATTTTGAAAGAAACGAAAACATACGTAATTCAAAGATTCAAATGGCACATTGTGAACTTCTCTAGGAAACAGTGTAATGAAGTATCATTTTCAATTTATTTTTATTATTTTTCACTGAAGGATAATTGCTTTACAACATTGTGTCGGTTTCTGCCATACATCAACATGAATCAGCTGTAAGTATAAATATGTCCCCTCCCAATGGAAGCCCCTCCCACCTCTCATCCCATCCCATTCCTCCAGGGCATTGGTCTGAGCTCCCTAAGTCATAGAGCAAATTACCACTGGCTACCTGTTTTACATATAGTAGTGTGTATGTTTCCACGCAACTCTCTCCATTTTCATTTTAAATAACATATGCATACCTTGAGGTTCACAACCTCAAGTTATTGCCCAAATAAAAGATTACTAAAAGATAATGAAAGCCTTTTGGATACAATATATGTATGACTGAGTCACCTTCACTATTTACTTGAAATTATCAAAAGATTGTTAATCAGCTATGAGGGTAAAATTATCACAAGATTGTTAGTCGGCAGTGAAACTGAAAGTTGCTCAGTCATCTCCAACTCTTTGCAACCCCAAGGACTATGTAGTCCATGGATTCCACAGGCCAGAATACTGGAGTGGGTAGCCTTTCTCTTCTCCTGGAATCGAATGCAGGTCTCCTGCCTTGCAGGCAGATTCTTTACCAGCTGAGCCACAATGAAGCCCAAGAATACTGGAGTGAGCAGCTGATCCCTTCTCCAGTGGATCTTCCCAACCTACGAATTGAACCAGGGTCTCCTGCACTGCAGGTGGATTCTTTAAGAGCTGAGTTACCAGGGAAGCTCTGGTTAGTCAGCTATACTCCAACATAAAATTAAAAGTTAATGAAAAGGATAATGAAGATTTTGCTGAAAAAAAAAATGCTACATAAACTTCCATCCAATAAAGAAATAAGAAGCCTTGTTTGGTGAGTTAGAGAATAAAAAAGGGTCAGTTGGAAGAGAAATGGAAACATGTCCATCCATTCAAGAATGTTCAGAGTAGCATGACTGCTACTACTGCTGCTAAGTCACTTCAGTCGTGTCCAACTCTGTGCAACCCCATAGACAGCATGACTTATACACCCAAAAGATCAAAACAGCTCAAATGTCCATCAACTGATGTTGGATGAGTAAATAAAATGTGGTGACTCCAAACAATGGAACATTATTTGGCAGTATTTGGCATAGGCTAAAACATGGATGAACCGTGACATTTTGCAAAGTGAATGAAGGCAGTCACAAGAGACCACGTATGGCATAGCACTACAACAGATGTCCAGAATGGGTAAATCTACAGAGAAAGAAAGCAGACTGCCTAGAGCTGGGGAGGGGTAGGGAGCTGGTGAAGGTGAAGAGTGACTGCTAATGTGTAGGGGGTTTCTTTCAGGGTAATTAAACAATTTAAATGATCTAAAATTAATGGTGCTAATGAACATACTGTGAATATACTGAAAACCACTGAAAGTGTACATGTTACATGAATTGTGTAGTGCTGTGGCCTGAATGTTTGTGTCTCCCCAAATTTGTATGTTGAAATCCTGATGCCCAGTGGATGGTTTTAGAAGGTGGGGCCTTAGGGAGGTGCTTAGATCACCTCATCTGAGCCATTAAACCCCACAGAGCTCCCCAGCTCCTGCCACCACGTGAGGTCACAGTCTATCACCTTCGAGGGCCTTTGCCCCACCATGCTGTCATCCCGGCCTCGAACTTCCAGCCTCGAGAACCATGAGAAATCAATCTCTGTTGTTTATAAGCCACCTAGGCCGTGGTATTTTGTTACAGCAGCCTTATAGAATGACTACACAACTATATGATTAAGCCATATGGTACATGAATTATAGCTCAACAGCTGTGGACAATGGAGTCTCCACAGTCTCTGCAAATGCTTTAGGTTAGAATTCTAAGGTTTCTATTCAGTCACATTTTAAGACCATGTTTACTTGTATTTTCCATCTTCAATCCATTTTTCTTTCTAGAATATTTTCCATTCTCTATATATTTACACAAATTATAGCCCAGAAACAAAAATAACTATTATAAAGGATAAATAAATTATAAAAATGGCTCCACATTCAAGTGAAAAATTAGAAGATGACTGCTTTAAGTCCTGGATTCTAAACCTTTCTTCTAATATCAAAATTTTTGTAATTTAGAATTACGATAGATAATCAATTTACTAAGAGTAAGAGACACGTTCTGACAAAGAACTGACACCACTAAGTGTTTTAGAAACTATTATCATTTACATTCTTCCTACAAGGCAGAATAATCATAACTTGTGAGTGTGTTTTTACATCACATGAGCCCTTAAGACTTTGAAGAAATATTTAAAGTGATATAACATGAAGACAATTATTAAAATTCCTTAGGTCTTCCAATATATCTTCTGTCCACTTACCATCTGTACACTTTTTTCCAATTCCTGGGGAATTGCAAATGTAGATGAAGGAGCCTGAGTAAGAGGCCATGCACCAGCCTAAAAGGAGAAGAGCAAAACTGTTAAGTGGATACAATTCTCACTTGAAAGTGAATGTTTATAAAATGATGCAAGCAACTACAATGGGAATCCCTGGTGACTCAGCAGCAAAGAATCTGCCTGTAGTTTGATCCCTGGGTCAGAAATATCCCCGGGGGAAGGACATGCCAACTCACTCCAGTATTCCTGCCTGGGAAATCCCTTGGACATCGGCAGACTACAGTCCATGGGATCTTAAGAGCTGGTCACAACTTACCAACTAACACCACCACACCAAGCAACTAAAACAACTTTTTCCTCCTCCCTTCAAATGCTGATAAAACCTATCAGCATGTCTATCAGGGCACAGTTCATTCCAAATCAACGTTAACATGTAACTTCAGAAGCTATAACCCTCTGACTGAAAGAAAGGTAATCAGGCATCCATCTATTAATCAGTCCTCTGTATCAGAAATGATTAGTAAATGCCCACAATAAAACACATACCTGTAGAACATATATTTGAAAACTAATTCCCAAATCTATTACTGTGTCCTGATTTTTGATAAAATTGTTGAACTTATTGTTGAGATCTGCACTGACACTCATATCTGTATACATCCGATGTAGCTTGCTGGTAAATTCATAACCACAGGCTTGCTGCAGAAGAAAGTTTCAAAGATTTAAAAACAAAAATAATAAGCCATACTGATTAGTAAGAATGTTGTGCTACTGCTATGTGTCTGGTCAAAGATCCGGCCTGTACACTCACACCAAAGGCCTGTATTACTCATCATGCAAAGCAGTTACTCAAAATATTTCAAAAATTCCTTTCTCCTTTTTTTTTTTAAACACAGATTAAATAAGTGAATGAAAACAAGTATTCATGAAATAACAAATTTCCATTTAAAACCAGAACTTTTCTATAAATCTGTATGTCATTTCAACACTAAAAACTGCTTCATTACTGTAAGATACCTTATAAGGTTTACAGATAGTATCAAATACACATGAAAGATTACTGGGAATATTTGAGCCAGTAGTTAATGGTATAAAGAGGACACTGAGGCAGATTTTTAATACTATCAGCTGAATAATGAAGAAATCTATTTCTTTGAAATTATTCCAAACTCTGTGATCATCAGGTCAAAAAATCTAATCTTGGGATACAAAAAGCTTTGTCAACATTATCTTTAAAAATTAAAAGTTATTTTTGGTATCTTTAAAAAGGACTGCATATTCAATGTCTGCTATACAGGAAAACTATCAACTATTGAATAACTCAGGATAAATATGAATCAGCAACTGCTTATCTCATCAGTGTGTAAGCTAAAATTACGTAAAAGTGAACTGAAATTCAAATGCCCTCTACAAAACCTGTACTTAAAGGAATATTTTAGGTATGCTCCTTTCTAAGTAATACAAATCTTATCTTGTATAAAATTCTGTATCAACATACAGAGATTCTGTCCTTTAATACAGCATTTGCATGTGCTAACATGAAACTACACTTTACATTTAACCAGCCAACTGCTAATGAATTATTTCCTGTATTACTCATACTGTGAAAATGACCATCTCTGTGTGCTAGTGAAATAACTTCTAAGACATCATATCAAAGTCCTACAGTACCTTTAATTTATTGATCATGGCTTCTTCAGAATCCATAGACATAGATAACCCATGAATTAAACGCTTCGCCAACATTCTTGCGTAGAACTACATTTAAAAAGATTAAAAGATTATTTCCTTTCTGATTTAAAGTTCAAACATTAATCAAAGCTGACACATAAAACTTTCAGACTCAAAAATTACCTTTTGGAAAACATCTTTATCGTCGATATACTTGAAGACAGTGATAAAGCTCGTGAGCTTGTCCTCTACTTCATTCTCTGTCATCCCCTTTGCTGATTTCTTCAGCAAGTTGTCACAGTACTTAGCGAGCTCAAATAGAAATTGACAGTAACTCTTATAAAGGGTCCTTCTCAAAGGAGGCACCATGGTAACAATGCAAAGTAAGATTATGGGTTTTTGCCATCCTCAAGCTTATGTTTTGAAATTATGTACTAAAACTTAAAATACATGTCACTGGGTAAATTTTTTAAAAAATCTATAAACAAGTAAAATCTAATCAACACTGAATGATCCAATGGAGCACTGATATAAGAAATTAGGTTTTGATGCAACACCTAGGTGAGTTTTGAGCAGTAAAATCATTCCTGACATTAAAAAATACTTATTAAAAAATGTTACAACCTTATAAGCAAATTTCCTTTAAAGGTTTTCATTTGTCATCAAATTCCCCATTTAGAGTTGAGATAAAATTAAACCTATATGAAATTCGATGCAAATTATTTTAAAGCAGTCATCCTTTCCAACCCAAACTTTGTAAGATGGAATATTTTCTCCTTCAATTATTTTTTAAGAAAAGGCTACAGAGATGACCTACTGCATCCCTTATACAAATGCCAAATTGTATACAATGTTGATCAGTTTCTATTTTTAATAATTTCATTAATTTTTCCAAAAAATGCTACAAAAACAAATCTGACATTAATCTCAGCTTGCATTCTCTAATGACAATTTTTCATAAGATTACATTTATGTAACCATCAAACTTACCAATTCAGGAGCTTTACAAACAGACTTGGGTTCTCTGTAATTTACAACTGATGTAAGAGCCTAAATGGAAGACAGAACAGGAATTAGTCGCCAGTAATAGGGTAAAAGACCTTTTAGAACTAACAGCCAGAAAAGATGTCCTTTTCATTATAGGGGACTGAAATGCAAAAGTAGGAAGTCAAGAAACACCTGGAGTAATAGGCAAATTTGGCCTTGAAGTACAGAATGAAGCAGGGCAAAAGCTAATGCAGTTTTGCCAAGAGAATGTACTGGTCATAGCAAACACCCTCTTCCAACAACACAAGAGAATACTCTACACATGGACATCACCAGATGGTTAACACCGAAATCAAACTGATTATATTCTTTGCAGCCAAAGATGGAGAAGCTCTATAAAGTCAGCAAAAACAAGACCGGGAGCTGACTGTGGCTCAGATCATGAACTTCTCATTGCCAAATTCAGGCTAAAATTGATGAAAATGGGGAAAACCAATAGACCATTCAGGTATGACCTAAATCAAATCCCTTATGATTATACAGTAGAAATGAGAAATAGCTTTAAAGGACTAGATCTGACATAGTGCCTGATGAACGATGGACAGAGGTTCATGACAATGTACAGGAGACAGGGATCAAGGCCATCCCCAAGGAAAAAAAATGCCAAAAAGCAAAATGGCTGTCTGAGGAGGCCTTACAAATAGCTGTGAAAAGAAGAGAAGTGAAAAGCAAAGGGGAAAAGGACAGATATACCATTTGAATGCAGAGTTTGAAAGAACAGCAAGGACATAAGAAAGCCGTCCTCAGCGATCAATGCAAAGAAACAGAGGAAAAAATAGAATAGGAAAGCCTAGAGATTAATTCGAGAAAATCAGAGATACCAAGGGAACATTTCATGCAAAGATGAGCTCAATAAAGGACAGAAATGGTATGGACCTAACAGAAGCAGAAGATATTAAGAACAGGTAGTAAGAATACACAGAAGAACTGTACAAAAAAGATCTTCACGACCCAGATAATCACGATGGTGGGATCACTTACCTAGAGCCAGACATCCCGGAACGTGAAGTCAAGTGGGCCTTAGAAAGCATCACTATGAACAAAGCTAGTGGAGGTGAGGGAATTCCAGTTGAACTATTTCAAATCCTAAAAGATGATGCTGTGAAAGTGCTGCACTCAATATAACAGGAAATTTGGAAAACTCAGCAGTGGCCACAGGACTGGAAAAGGTCAGTTTTCATTCCAATCCCAAAGAAAGGCAATGCCAAAGAATGCTTAAACTACCACACAAATGCACTCATCTCACATGCTAGTAAAGTAATGCTCAA
>SJYV01054512.1:511365-573987 GCA_006410875.1 Neotragus pygmaeus | reverse complement strand
TCACTGCAGATGGTGACTGCAGCCATGAAATTAAAAGACGCTTACTCCTTGGAAAGGAAAGTTATGACCAACCTTGACAGCATATTAAAAAGCAGAGACATTACTTTGTCAACAAAGGTCTGTCTAGTCAAGGCTATGGTTTTTCCAGTGGTCATGTATGGATGTGAGAGTTGGACTGTGAAGAAAGCTGAGCGCCGAAGAATTGATGCTTTTGAGTTGTGGTGTTGGAGAAGACTTGAGAGTCCCTTGGACTGCAAGGAGATTCAACCAATCCATCCTAAAGGAGATCAATCCTGGGTGTTCATTGGAAGGACTGATGTTGAAGCTGAAAGTCCAATACTTTCGCCACCTGATCCAAAGAGCTAACTCATTGGAAAGGACCCTGATGCTGCGAAAGATTGAGGACAGAAGGAGAAGGTGACAACAGAGGATGAGATGGTTGGATGGCATCACTGACTCAATGGACATGAATTTGAGTGAACTCCGGAAGTTGGTGATGGAAAGGGAGGCCTGGCGCGCTGTGGTTCACGGGGTCGCAAAAAGTCAGACACAACTGAGCAACTGAACTGAACTGAATAGGGTAAAAATACAGCTGGCTTAATATATGCTATAATCACATCCAAAAATTACTAACCAACACAAAACATGGCATTTTGGTGGTAGTTTGTTAATATTCTTTTCATATATAATACAGAGTAAACTCCTATCCTTGTATCCCTCGTGACAATTATATAATGATTATATATATTCTGTTCCTACTGAAAGATGCTCTTTATAACTTATTTCTAATATCTGAACACAGACAAAATAAAACTATATTTAAAAAAAATCTTACAACAAACATGTAAGCAAATTTAAATTCAAGTTTGTAAAATATATTTATTTTTCTTTCAAGTATTATTCAATATAGCCTAAGTATTATATTCAAAGGAAAAAAGAGCACTAAATAACACTAAAATTTTACATGTAATTTTCAGAATGTACTAGTATATTAACAAGTCTCCTTTTACAGCAAAATCATGGGAAATTCAATCCCCATATAATCTAAGCATTCAATTTAATAATTCAGTNTAAGTATTATATTCAAAGGAAAAAAGAGCACTAAATAACACTAAAATTTTACATGTAATTTTCAGAATGTACTAGTATATTAACAAGTCTCCTTTTACAGCAAAATCATGGGAAATTCAATCCCCATATAATCTAAGCATTCAATTTAATAATTCAGTTATTTACTTAAAAATTATAAGTTACATACTTCTGACTTTCACTATGAAGTTGGTTAAGGTGAAGAAAGCTGAGTGCCGAAGAATTGATGCTTTTAACTGTGGTGTTGGAGAAGAGTCTTGAGAGTCCATTGGACTGCAAGAAGATCCAACCAGTCCATTCTAAAGGAGATCAGCCCTGGATGTTCTTTGGAAGGAATGAAGCTAAAGCTGAAACTCCAGTACTTTGGCCACCTCATGCGAAGAGTTGACTCATTGGAAAAGATTCTGATGCTGGGAGGGATTGGGGTCAGGAGGAAAAGGGGACGACAGAGGATGAGATGGCTGGATGGCATCACCGACTCGATGGACGAGAGTTTGAGTGAACTCCGGGAGATGGTGATGGACAGGGAGGCCTGGCGTGCTGCGATTCATGGCGTCACAAAGAGTCGGACATGACTGAGCGATTGAACTGTACTGAACTGAAGGTTAATCTTTATGTACAGATTAGAAATCTCATAATTAGTAGCCCTGTTTCTGAAACTACTTAAAGAATAATGATTAAATTAGGAGAATTATATATAGATAAAGATATATATATTGAAATGTTACCTTATCCAATGCACTCATAAAGTGCTGATCACCGTTCAAAACAGTGTTGATAAGTTGAACAAATTTACCATGTACTTCTAAAACTGACTCCACAAATAGTGTTGGCATCTAAAATTAAGAAATACAAAACCATATTTAAGAAGTTCAGGGATAAAACCATTAGGCTTAGTAAAGACTGCTTAAGAGTAAAGTTTTCCCCCAACAAACAATGTTACAAACAATACACATCCTCAAAAAGTGTTTTTAGCTAAGACAGTCAAAATCTAAAAATTCAATGTTGAAATTAGCTGTCACTCAACACCAGAAATGGAGGACTGTGGTTCTTCTTCTAGAAGAACCCATGGAAAACACACTTCTCTCTGGTGCTAGTATTCTGCATCATAAGGGTAACACGATACAATCTCAGAACTACCAGGCCTATCAATTTCATAGGGGATTATGTAAACAAAAACGGTCTTCAAAGTCACTAAAGGCTGAGAGAGGGGAGAGGTTAAAAAGATATTATCTGTGAAAACTGAGACTCTTCCAGAGTTGGGCAGTAGAGTTCCCCACATCTCACAGGGAAGAAATACCTAGTAGTGCAAAAGTAAGTTTTCACTATTAATGAATATAACTGTGAAATTAGACCTAAGACCTCTAAGTCAGCTAAAATTTTCTGAGTTTCCTATGAACACATTCTCTTGTACTTGCATCTCCCAGGCCGTGACACTAACTCTATGCCTCTATGACCAATGTCATTCCACACTCTGAATCTGTAAAACTAACATAAACTAAGAAAATTAATAAATAATACAGGCTATTAGATCTAAACAATATAAACCAACAGTTTAACAAAAATAGAAAAGTTTATGGATTACTGTGACAGGACATGACATCTAAGAATTATCTGCCAAAGACAAATCTATGCCTAAGGAAAATAGCACTTCATAAATGCTCCTGTCAATAAGGTCTATAGGGCTTCCCTGATAGCTCAGTTGGTAAAGAATCCCTCTGCAATGCAGGAGACTCAGGTTCAATTCCTGGGTTGGGAATATCTGCTGGAGAAGGGATAGGCTACCCACTCCAGTATTCTTGGACTTTCCTTGTGGCTCAGCTGGCAAAAAGTCCAGCTGCAATGCTGGAGACCTGAGTTTGAGCCTTGGGTTGGGAAGATCTCCTGGAGAAAGGAAAGGCTACCCTCTTCAGTATTCTGGTCTGGAGAATTCCATGGACTGTATAGTCCATGCGTCGCAAAGAGTAAGACACGACTGAATGACATCTCTTTTCTTTAAATAAGGTCTATACACAGATCACTCCTCACAGGGGAGCAAACAGTTCTACTTTGTCATGTCTATTTTACTTGTCATCCATTACTAGTAAAACCAAGGAAGGTGGTCCAACAAAATTTGACAACAGGAGCATACTTTGATAGGAAAGACACTGTTGTAAACTATCATTTCTTCAGGGAACTCTTAAGAAAGACAGGAATTGGGGACATGAGGGTCACTGTTGACTATTTTGGGTAATAAGCATATATTTAGGGAAGATAGTTTTAATCCAAATTTGCTTCCTGGGCTATCATACCCAGGACATGTAAAAGGAAACCAAATTATAAGTTGTCTATATGATCAGTGATTAATACCAATACTACTACAATTAACTAAACATAGATGCTAGTTATATAGAAACACAACTGTTTTGAAATAGCAAACATACTTTTCTGGGAGAAATTAACTAAGAACTGGTAAATGAACACAGTAGTGTAAGAAGTCTTACTCAACTGATTTCCTAATCACTGATAATTCTAAAACATGTCCAACAAATTCTAGGTTTGAACATTTTAATAAAGATGTCTCATTTATTGGCATGGTAGGACTTTTCTTTCATGCTTTTAAACAGTAAAGTCAAAAGAAAAACTCCATGATAGTCTGATTAAGAGAAAAATCTTCCCATTCCTTATGTCACTCACATTTTCCTGAGTAAGATTACTGGTTGCTCTAAGGCCCTCATCATGGATATGATTTTGCAGCTCCTGAATCATATGAGGTAAACCAGTGGACACAGCACGGAGTAAGACATACATATTTGCCATGTCTGAGGGGAGAAAGAAATTTATTATGAAATTTACAAACAGTTTAAAAAATATTTTTAATACAATAGGTAATACATGGTTCAAAATGCAGAATTACAGAAGCACATGCAGACAAGCCCCCGCCCCAATCCCCCTGGTTCTCCTCCCCTGGGAAAGCAATGCTGTGGCTGTTTACTATCTTCTCAGAGCTGTTTCCTACCCATTCAAGCACTATTCTTCCCTCTGCCCACTTTTTTCAATGAACGGTGTAGCCTATTTCATATACTATCTGCAACTACAGAACACAACATTTTAAGATCTTTTCATATGAGTACATAAAGCCTTTCCTCATATTTTACAACTGCTTAACACTCCATTTGACAGCTATATGACAATTATTTAACAACTCATGGGAATTTGGCTGTTTCCAATCTTTTGATATTTACATTGTTACGATTAATAATCCTGCATATGGGCAAGAGTATCCACAGTATAAATTCCCAGAAGTGGGACTGCTGTGCAAAAGCTGTCTTACAGAAGGGCCTTGTAGACAGAGCCCCCAAGCAGCCGGGAGCTCCGTCAACAAATGCTTTGACCTTCACACGGAGAGGTGCAAAATGACATCTCAGTGTAGTGGTTTTTAAACTTTTTATTGAAGCATTACACACATATGAAAGAGTATACAATCCCTAAGTGTATAGCTCAATGAATTACCACAAGTGACCCCCCTTCCCCAGCCAGGTTCTCACCACCCACAGTGAGAAACAGACACAACCTCCTCCCGGAAGCCCCCCTGCCTTCACTCCTCCTCTTGCTCTTCCACAACGGTAATCACGGTCATGACAACACTATTCAACTGCACCACAGATTCGATCTGCCTGTTTGAAACTATCTAGAACAAGATCATCCAATTCTTTCATGTTTGGTTTCTTTGGTTCAATATAAAAGGTTCATCTGAGTTCTACGCAGCTCTCAGGTGTTTCTTTCCACTCTTTAACATTCCATCGTATCTGTGTGTGGCACTTTATTCATTCTACAGTTTCAGGACATCTGCACTGCTTCCAGATTGGGGCTATTACAAACAATGCTGTTGTGAGCATGCTTGCACATATTCTTCTGTGCATGTATGCATGCATTTTGGGTGGGGGCGTTAACACCTAGGAGAACAATGGCTGGATCTTCAGAGATACGTTTATTCAGTGTTAGTGGCTACTCACTGTCAAGAGTTTCAAGGTGGCTACATCAATTTATACTCTACGTCCAATGTATAACAAGTTCCTATTACTCTATACACTTCCAAACACTTATTATTTTCAGTCTTTTTCATTTTATATCAAAATGTGATTATTTACTGATACCTTAGTGTGATTTTAATTTGTATTTCTGTTTTAGTGAGATTGAGAGACTTTTTTATATGTTTATTGGCCATCTGGATATATATATATTCTGTAGTGCCTGTTCAAATGTCCTAATTATTTTACATTTTGGACGTAAGCCGTTTTCAACAATTGCAAATATATAACCCTATGACTGTCTTTTTTTCAAATATAACTGACATATATTAGTTTTAAGGATTATAACAAAATGATTTCCAATATTGTTATATACTGCAAAATGATCATTACAATCAGTCAAGTTAACATCTTTCACCATACATATTTATAACTCTTTTTCCTGTGATGAGAACTTTTAAAATCTATTCTCTTAGCAACTTTCAAATATATAACACAGTATTATTAACTAGTCACCACGCTACACATTATTACATCCCCACGACTTTTTTTTTTAGTAACTGGAAGTTACTAAACCTCTTGACTTCCTTCACCCATCCACCTTGACTTCAGCAACCACCTTATCTGTTCCCTGTATTAATGAGCTCACTTGTTTTGCTTTTTAGATTCCATATATAAGTGAGATCTCGCAGTATTTGTCTTTGTCTGACATTTCACTTAGCACAATGCCCTGGAGATCCTTCCATGTTGTTACAAAATAGCAATACTTCATTTCGTTTACATAGCTGAATGATATTTCTCTATGTGCTTGTGCGTTTATTTTCATCCACTCACCTATTGACAGACACTTGTTTCCTTATTTTGGCTCTTGTAAATAATACTGCAGTATTTGGGATGCCTGTATCTTTTTTAGTGTTTTTTTTTTCTTTTTCTTTTTGGATAAATATCCAGACGTAAAATTGCTAGATCATATGAGTTTTTTTAATTTCTGAGAAATCGCCATACTGAGCTTCATAGTGGCTCCACCAATTTTCATTCTCACCGACAGTACACGAGAGCTCCCTTTTCCTTATATCCTTGCCAACATCTGTTATTTCTAGTCTTTTGGATAATGGCCATGCTAACAGGTGCCAGGTGATACCTCACTGTGGTTTGGATTTGTATTTCCCTGATGATTAATGATGGTGAGCACCTTTTTATGTACCTGTTGGCCACTTGGAGGTCTTCTTTAGAAAAATGCCTATTCAGGTCTTCTGCTCATTTTTCAACCTTTTTTTTTTTTNATGAAGGGTGCCCAAGGCCCAGAAAACTAGGAAGCTCCTCTTTAATGAGATGCCATGCGAAGAGTTCTGAGACTGTCCACGGTCATAGCGTGGTTGCTTCTGATGGTTTGCAAAATGTCTTGGGAGTTTATAGGTACTTTGTTGTGGGATAATTCTACCTTTTAAACTGCTTTCCTCTTTTCTTAAACAAGCAAACAAAACCCCCCTGCCTAGCTACGTGTTTTTGTTCAATGGGTAGGAACTAAGCTCTGAGCCCTGACCTAAGGCTAGAGCCGTGAGGAAGACTGCCAACAAAATAAACAAGGAAAATACAGAGTGTCCTAGATGGCGCTGAGACGTTTGGTGGAGGAAAGCAGAGCAGGGGGAGAGGGAGCGAGGCCTGGGGTGGATGCAGGGGCACAGCGGGATGCTTGCAGAGTTTCTGGGGAATGAGGTTAGGGGTTAAACATGCACCTGCAGTTACACATCGGGAGGCGCAGAGACCGGGTTTGTGGACACTGGGGCAGCACAGGGCGGGCTGGACCGGGAGAACAGCACCGACAGACACACACCACGTGTGGCATAGACGGCCAGTGGAAGGCCGCTGCGCAGCATGCGGAGCTCAGCCTGCTGCCGTGCGATGGCCTGGCGGGGGCGGCGAGGCTCGCACACACAGCTGGTCACATTGCTGTGCAGCAGAAACTACCACAGCATTGGAAAGCAATTATGCTCTGATTTTAAAAATACAATAAGGGAAAAAAAAAGGTTCAGGTTCAGACCACAGTGACTGCCAAGCCCCTGAGGCAGCGGCCTGCCGGCTGGGCTTCCTGAGAGCGCAGAACGGGGAACAGAGCAGGGCGCATGTGCGGATCGCATATAAATGTTTCAAATATAAACACAAAGCATACGTAATTTATAAACCCATGTAAATAAATTTCTATGATATGTGCGTATATGGGCTTCCCCAGGTGGCTCAGCGGTAAAGAATCTGCCTGCAGTGCAGGAGCCTCAGGAGTCATGGGTTCCATCTCTGGGTCACGGTGATCCCCTGGAGAAGGGCACGGCAACCCACTCCAGTATTCTTGCCTAGAGAATCCCATGGACAGAGGAGCCTGGCGGGCAGTCCATAGTGTCCATGGCATCGCAAAGAGTCAGACAGAAATGAAGCGACTTGGCACTCACATGCATATATAAAAGCTCACATGTATGTATTTGTGTGTAAAACTATGTCAACCTGTTTATGGTGGGTTTTTTTTAACGTGCATGTGAAAGTCGCTCAGCTGTGTCCAACTCTTTGTGACCCCATGACTGTATAGGCCATGAGATTCTCCAGGCCAGAATACTGGAGTGCGTAGCCGTTCGCTTCTCTACAGGATCTTTCCAACCCAGGGATCGAACCCAGGTCTTCTGCATTGCAGGTGGGTTCTTTCCCAGCTGAGCCACAAGGGAAGCCCCTTTTTAATATGCAAGTATTTTTTTATTCGTATGTAACCAAATCTACCAACTTCTCCTGCCTCATTTTTGTCCATTTCAGTATCCATCTGACCCACTAAATTTCCTGCTAAAGGCCTGATGTGAGCTGAGTGAAACGAAAGAGCTTGAGAAGACCTAGATTTGCAGTCCAGACTGGCTGCTTTCTCAGGAAGCGACTCGGGGCAAATGTCCCCAACTGTCCCGCGCTTCGGTTTCCTCATCTGGTGAATGCGGGTGGCCCTGCCCCTCTCAGTATTAAGGCTTGTGAGCCTCTACCAGAGGGTGCACCGTGAACGTCAGGCCCCTTAGCACCTCCTCCGTAGGACCCCTTCGGCCAGCATCACCCCACACACAGTCAACAGGATGAAACAGGCCCCTGGGGACACCAACCTTACCCCAGCTTGGACGGGAAATAGCGGGTATTCATCGCGTCTGTTTCACTTTTCATTTTCTGACACCATCCCAGCCCCTCCCTGCAGGGCCCACTCTTCTTTCTCTTAGAATTCCCTTCCTCTGCTTCACTCCCCACAAGTCAACTCAATGGCCTGCACCTTCTGGAAGCCTCGCGCCCACCCCCCAACGTTCCAGGCCAGGGGGTCAGCGCCACTGGACCCCTATGCAGGGCTGCTGGGGAAGCAAAGCTACAGAAAGACGATTAGGCGGAAATGCCTGCACCCAGATTGGGAGGAGGGGCCTAGTCAAGAGCACTGAAAAGCCCTTCAGATGCTTGGCAGGAGTAAAGCAAAACACCCGAAGCTGCCAGGGATGGCAGCTCATATCAGCAAGCTGCCGGGACGACGGCTTCTGGGATTCCAGAACATATTTTCATCTAGCTCAACATGGATGCCTTCTATCAGCTCATCCCACTTACTGTAAAAATTATCCTAAAACCGAAAGGAGCAAATGGAATGGAATTTTGTAGAAATGGGAGTAAAATCAATACTGAATCCCCAAATGGGAGATTTCTGACAAAAAGGAAATCTTCTCAAATGGAAAGCATGGGGTGCCATTTGCTGCCAAGAGGAGGGCAGAGACTCTGTCTTCTGCGCCCTCTGCCCACCTTCCACCCTCTGCAGAGACCCTGTTATTCCTGTTCTCCGTCACACACGCTTCAGGGAACTCTCAGGATTATTCTTGCCCTGAACCACACAACTGGCCCAGGATCCGCACTGTGACATCTACTGGCGCTGTTTCTTCCAAGTCATTCCGTTCTTTCCGCCTCTAGTCAACTTAACCCGAATCTGGGCGACGGCATAGGTCAACCCCAAACTGCGGGTCGTCTGTCCTGTCCCGGCCCTGGTTGCAGCGTCTCTCAGCCTGGGACGCTGGTCTCTGCATTTCTTTTCCCAAACAGACGGCAGGCTCCTTGGGGGCAAGTTGCTGGCTTTCTTGCCTGGTGTAGGTTAGCCCAGTCTGCTGTGACAAGCACCACAGGCTGAGCAGCTTCAACGGCAGACTTTCAGCCAGCGATGCAGGAGTCTGGACTTCCTAGGCCAAGGCCGGCCCCGCCCAGCCCTGCGGGCATCTTGGTGCTGCCCTTGGCAGGAGCCCGGGCCAGCTCCGTCCCGGCACCCTGCTCCTCGTGGGTCCAGGTCTGGACGCAGGGCTGCGCCGTCTCCCTCCCCTCACCTGTGGGACAGGTCGGCTTGGTCTCGGGCTTGCCCCGCGGGTGGTCACGGAGGATGCGGCCCCCAGGGACACTCTGCAGGGCCCTCGGGACGAGGAGACAGGGCCTGGGGGGCAGCCCTGCGCCTGGGCTCCAGCCTCCTCGGTCAGCTCTCAGCCTCTGCTCCCCTGGGGCCGTGGGCCTGGCCATAGGTGTGGGAGTGAGTGTGAGTGTGAATTCAGGTCTGCCTGTGAGTGCACGTGTGGCTGTAGGTGTGGGTGGGAGTGTGAATTCAGGTGTGGGTGTGGGTGCAGGTGTGTACGCACTGAAGGAGTCTTTGGGGCCTAGAAAACAACAGTCTCGAAGGCGCTTGCTGAATCACCTAACTTCAGAGGAAACCAAACAAAACTTTAGGCCCTGCGCTGATGCTCTAGGCCCATTGCATCTATCTGGGATTTATCAACCCCTGTCCAGGAACCTCACACCCCCTACACCTGCCCAGACGACTTATCACCCCTGCCCAACTACAAATGCTATCTCAACTAAAGAATACCCAAAACATCCCACTTGATTAACATTTCCCTTATCGCTTCCACAAGCCTCCCTACAAATACGGAGCTTCCCTGATCCCTCTCCGCGCTCAGCCTGGCCGTATGGCTGACTGTCGCCCCTCTTTGTCTGAATAAAGGTAACCTACTTCTGTTGAGGTTGTCTTTCCTCTTTCTGCCTCGGCCTGAACTATACCTTGCATTCTTGGTGCNCATTTTGTTAATGAAAAATGTTCCCTTTGCTGGGCAGAATCTTCTTAGTTTGATGCAGAACCACGTGTTTACTTTCGCTTCCCTGTGGCTCAGCTGGTCAAGAATCCGCCTGCAATGCGGGAGACCTGGGTTCGATCCCTGGGTTGGGAAGATCCCCTGGAGAAGGAAAACGCTACCCACTCCAGTGTTCTGGCCTGGAGAATCCATGCATAGTCCATGGGGTCACAAAGAGTATAGCACAACTGAGCAGCTTTCACTTTCACTTTAGTGTCAGCTTCAAAATATCATCACTAAGACAAGTATCAAGAAGCTCATCACCTTTGCTTTCTTCTAGGAGTTTCACGGCTTCAGGTCTTAAGTTAAAGTGTTTAATTCATTTTGAGTTTAATTTTTGTGTATTAGTATTAAGTCAGTCATCCAGTTTCTTCAAAAACATTTATTAAAGAGACTGTCCTTTCCACGCTGTGTATTCTTGGCTCCCTTGTCCTGTGACTGTTATTGTGATGCTCTTTTGATGATCCAATGGTCTTATGGTTTTGTATTGATTTTCAGCTTTTAATGATAAAGTAATAAACTTGATCATCTTTCCCTGTGGTTAGTGCTTTCTGTGTCTCATTTAAATTATCTTTCTCTACCCTCAAGTCCTGAAGTTATTCTATGTTATCTTCTGGAAGCGTTACTGCTTTATACTGAGATCAAAAGCCCAAGGTGAGTTGACTGATTCTGTATCCAGTGTTTGAAGTAGTGATCAAATTTCACTTTTTCCCCAACTGGTTATCCAATGGACCTGGCACTGTGTGTTCAAAATACTATCTTTCACCCACTGCTCTGCAGGCCGCCTTGGTCTTAAGTGAAATATCTTTGTATGCCTGAGTTATTTCCTGGCTTTTTACTTTTATTCCACGGGTCACTTTGACTACCCTTGTGCCACTTCCTTAATTACTGTAATTTTTAGAAGTCATGCTATCCTGCAAAGGTTTCTCACTGTGCTCTTCAAAACTGTCTTGACCATTCAGGCTAGCAGTGTAACTTTCAGAGTTTAAAAAAATATTGGGTTTTGCAAAGCTTGCCCTGAATCTATCAATACTCCTTTCAACGATGTTCAGTTTTTTGTGTGAGTCTGGCACATATCTTGTTACATTTATTCCATATTATTGAAAAATTCTCATTGCTTTTTTCTAAAAGAATTCTATTTTTTCACTGCTTAGTGTTAACATCTCACATCTTCACTTTGTATTTCTATTTTGACTGAGGCTGAGCATCTTCAGGTATTTAAAATCTACTTTTATTTCCCTTTCATGTTCTTTGTTTTTCCTCCTTCTAGAAGCTCTTAATGTATTAAAGAAATTAGTCCCTGTGATTTTTAAAAATGTGCAAACACACTTTCCCAGTTTTTCTTTTGACTTTAGAAAATAGTTTGAAAATATAAACTTTTCCAAACAGTCCTTTAAAATAGATAATTAATAATCTGTAAAAAGGCATATTGAAAAACGTATCAACATATTGCTTAAATATGTTTGAAGCCTAAGGAGGCTGGAAGATGATATAAAAAGTGGGTTTATAATTTCACTCCTTTTCCTATTGATGTTTGGTATCACTTACCATTTTTTTTTTCTTGTCGGATGATATTATGACATTCTGCATGTAAGAACTGTAAGTGGTCTGCTACCATTCGTTGTTGACATTCGTGAATCACTTTAGTATATGAACTTGGATGTAAGTATTTTCGACACCGAATTTCTTCATCTTTTAATCTACCTAGAACCTTTAGAAATATATTCTTACAGTCATGAACTACTATGAGAAAACACCTGAAATATCAGTAAGTAACTTACATGGCAAATTAACAAATAGAATTATTTACATATTTACATATTACATATTTACATATTCACAATTCAAAGTTCCATTCCATAAATCATTTCAAAATCTTATTTAAGCTACACTTCAGCACTGCCTTATGAAAAAGAACAAAAGTTAACTGGTCTGCATTTTTCCCCTTATTTTTTGACTCCAATTGTCCTATATACACAATTCAATGATTTCTGGTATATTATTACTGTTTTAAAATTGTCATCAAATATGTGTAACATAAAATTTGTCATTTTAACCATCTTTAAGTATACAATCTAGTAGCATTAATTGCATTTACAATGTTGCAGAACTGTCTTTTCCCAAAACGTTTTCATTACACCCAACAGAAGCTACGAAACCATTAAGCTATAACTCCCTGTTTTCCTCTCCCCAAAACCTTTAATCTACTTTCTGCCTCTCTGACTTTGTCTATTCTAGACATTTTGTATAAGTTAAACCATAAGATATTTGTTCTTTTGTCTCTGGCTTCTTTAATTCAGCAAAATGTCTTCAAAGTTAATCCATGCTGCAGCATGTTTAGAACTTTATTGTTTTCTAAGTCTGAACTATAGTTCATTGTATGTACATACATTTTGCCTGTCTTTTCAACTCTTGAAAGACATTTGGGTTGTTTTCAGTGTTTGCGAACAGCCTGTTTATGAGAGTCAGATATAATGATGAGAATTTATATATCACTGATACTCTGTGTATACCTTTCAAGACTGGATCTAGAATCTTAAGAGTCTAAGATGTAAAAAGGGCTAAAAGCTAAGACCCACTGACTTTGTGTAACCTGCACTTAATGGAGGAAAATGTCCTAGGTAACTTACTCAAGGTCCCAGAGCTAATCACTGACAAAGCCAAAGAGAATTAAGCAACTCCTGGACCTGGGTTTGTGGAACAGACACCAGTGTATGATATCAGTAAGTACTGATATTTCCTGATCAATGTCCTATGGAAGCTTCACTACAGCATTTCTACTTCAGACATTTATTAAAGGTGAACAAACTAACAAAAATCACCTGATAATAAAATGCCTGAGATTCAATACTGTGGAAGAAGAAAACTAGTTAAAATGTCTAACATATCTGATGACTGAATTTATAATCTGATTATTCTTTGACTAAGAAAATATACATAGCCATTTAAAATATGGTTATCAATGTGCTGGTTTAATAATTAAAATTTCTCATGCAAGTTTTTCTCAGTCTCCAAAAACTTAACAGACCAAAAGACCAAAAGTATCTAGAATTATTATAATTTTACTATTTTTTTCCTTCTATTTTACAGAAAGAAAGAAAAAAACTCCCAATACCTAGCTTTTGAATTTAGCCTATTCTCTTAACTACTAAACATAAAATATAGCTTATTATTTTGTTAAGAATATGATATATATTAATTTCAGATTAATCAGAAAGCACTGACCACAATGAAAACTGGAACAGCACTTTTTCTCATGGAAAATGTCAAGCAAGAATAATGACTGATCAAGAAAAATGCAACCTTTGCCACCAAAAAAAAAAAAATTAAGATAACTAATATTAAATAAGCCACACCTGATATATAATAGATGACAATAGTTAACATAATGCTTTCCTACCTTTTCCATATACTGTGAGCAGTTTGATTCTTGTAATAAATTTGAAGCTTCTTGTTTGTAATACTCTCCTGTTTCAGTCAGAAAGGGAGACTCAAAGATTTCCTGATAAAACTGAATAAATTAAATCATATTTTAAAAATCAGAACAACCAACCTAAGAAATTAAAGGTCTAATAATTTATGTTTTAAAGGAAGCTTTGTTACCTTTAAAGGGAATTTTTTCTTATACTGTTCAACATGAACAAAGGAGTTAATAACCCCGTGGATTACTTTCTGGTTTGGGTCTTCTCCACCACGATCACTAACACAAGGTAAAACAAAAAACGTTCTTGAGAATACAAGTATCATTGGAAATATACCAAAGTATGCCAAAATATGGCTGCTTATTCTATTAGTCTAATCACTTTATTTATGAAGTACTTTAAAGGTCAATGCACCCATGATACTTAAAATGCAATTTTAAATATTGCAGCTGAATTAATATTTATGACAGTTAATGTACCCATTAGATGTCATTTCAATAAACAACAGAAAAACTTAATTGTAAAATTAAAAGATACTATGCTGATAGTAAGATTATTCTTCAATTTTAATAGAGTAGCTATAAACCCATCAATTCAAGACTTGCAATACCAGTGGTTAAGAATATTTGAATTTCACTCACTACAAATTCTGTTACTAGAGGATTTTGTCTGAGAATCCAGTTTTTAAACCATCACAAGTGTGCATACAGTATTCCGACAGGACTCATTCCTCAAAAGTACACTCTATATAGTATTTTGCTCAATGAAATGACTAATAGCTATTATTCTCTAAGATATCTGCTAAAGCCACCGAGTTGCTTTCATCTAAGCACAAAGGTAATTCTCTACTTAGAATTTACTGAGATATGCTTTAATATTTCTATATTCTTTTACAGCTACAAAGGGATGTAAAATCATCTCAATTATTGAGATGTGACTCAATATTTCTCAGTTATCGAGATGTGACACAATTATGTGACTTTTGATAAGCTCCTAGTCAGTCAAGGGCACTACTGGGATGCAAGTCTTAGTCACAATAAGAAATGTAGGTGAATTTTTTATTTTTCTAATTATAGACATAGAAAAAAAATTAAAAGGTTCGCCTAAAGCCACAGTAAACAGCCTGGCTCTATGCTGGAAGGTTCTAAATCCAGTAATAATGCCTAAATCAAACCATTATCCAGTTAAAGGTTTACCTTTCTATTGGTTATCTTCCACCTCACTTTTAAATATTTTCTTTCTTTGAATGAATAATTATTTTACAAAAAAAAGCAACAGAAAAGTATACCATCATCATTTCCAGTACAATCATCTGGGTTTTACACTGGGATAGAAAGCGTTCCTAACATTTAGGAGAATCACTGTGGCAATAACCTTTGTAAGTTAGTGTCCTTCCCTGTCTCCACCTCCCTCTAAGCCTCTTTCCTTCTTCCTTTAATTATCTGGATGTTCTGGGAAAAGTTTTTTGTGATTGAATTAATATGGCTACAGTCCTGACAGTCACAAAATCTTGGTTACAAAGTCTATGTTTTGTTATCACTAATAAGGACAATAAATACATACAAGGTGAGCTCATGTCTTCTGCTCACCTTCCCTCTTGAGCCCAAATTAAATCTGGTGAAAAAATGATATGACTTAATTTATCAATTTGGAGCGCATAGCTCTTTGCCTTTTAACTCTGTCTGGGACAAAGTGAGAAATATCTAAATCAGGTTACCTAAAGTTACTTTCATGACCAAATTCTACTGTCCCTGCTCAGCACCCAGAAAACACCCACTCCTACTCCTGCCCTTTTTGTCTCTGACCCAAAAGGCCCAGAGAAGCAGCAATCTGGTAAGGTACTGCCTAGAAAGCATATCAATATTTCTAGCACTTAATGACTAAGTTGTCTTCTACTGTAAGAATAACATCTGAACTCAGAAACCCTTAGGCATAATTATTCAATCTTTAAGATCATCACATACTTTTATAACTGCACAAAATGTACAACAAAATCATTATAATTTATTTCTATTAAGTTGACAGATAATGAAAATAAACTGAAATGATGCTAATAAGGTAGTATTATATAAAAGTAATGACTAAGCTGGTTATGTGAATAAGCTCTGGATTTATCTAAGAACAGTGATCCCAAGAGATGAACCCTGAGAAAAGAATATAAAGAATTTTTATTATGTGGTTCATTATTTGATCTTGACAGAACTAAGTGGAAAATGCTTACAACAATCATAATGAAATCACTCGGCTGTGAGCTTATAGGAATTGTTTATTGTAGTTCTTAAGATCCGGATTTTGGAGTCAGACCACCTAGGTTCAAGTTCTGGTTGCATTAATACGTCACCATGTGCAGGTGCTTAAACTTTCCTACTCAGAGATTTCTCCTTCTGTAGAGTGGGGATAAGAAATGCACCCACTCTCAAGAGGATATGGTAAAGATTAAGCATAATCCAAGAAAGTATATAGCAGTGCCTAGTAAATGAGTGAAGCATCACTAAGCTAGCATTTTAAGTACAGACTGAGCAAAATGGAAGCAGGAGAAGAAAGCTAAGAGACCCAAAAAAAAAAAAAAAAGGCACCGAGTGCGATTTTAAAACCAAGGCATTTAAGAGGGCAGACTAGGTTTGTGATAGTCACTGAAAGTTAGGCTGAGGGACTTCCCCGGTGTAACAGTGGTTAAGAGTCTGCCTGCCAATGCAGGGGACATGGGCATAATTCCTGGTTTGGGAAGATCCCATATGCCCAAGGAGGCAACTAAGCCTGTGCATCAGTCGCAACTCCTGAGCCTGTGCTCCAGAGCCTGTGCTCTGCATCAAGAGAAGCCAGCGCAATGAGAAGCCCACGCACCCCAACTAGAGAGTAGCCCCTGCTCGCCACAACTGGAGAAAGCCCTCAGGCAGCAACGAAGACCCAGTGCAGGGGAAAAAAAAAAAAGGCTGAAACTCTCATAAATCCTGATTCTGCTATGTGACAATGGGCAAATTAATCTCTTGGTGAAACCTTCATTTGCCCCCTGTGATTATGATGAGAAGATTAAATTAAATGCAGTCTCCTGCCTCAATCCAAACCTGAGAAGTGATAGGAAGGATACTTCTTAATATTCCATTGTTGGTAGTAGCCCTTGGACCTGTAGACACTGAAAATAAGATGGAATGAAGACTAGATAGCACAGAAAAACAAAAATGCAGAAGAGAAAGGACGGCTACAAGAAGGGGGTGGAAGATGTGAAGGAGGATGGGTAAGGAGTGGCATTACTGGAAGCGGGCTGGCGCAAAACCAGTGAGCTCACTGGCAGACTAGCTGCTCAGGGCGTCCCTGCAAGAGCAGTGAGCGTAGTCCCAGGAGGAAGGAAACTGCTTGCACCCAGACTCTGTGGTATCCACTTGAGGGCACCTCCGGTGGTACTGGGAAATCAAGGACTAGCAAGATTTGGTAGCATCAAGACTTGATGAATGGTAGAGAAATGGGTTCCCATACTCTGCCTTTGGAAGAACAGTTACTTTATAGAGGGCAAAATTCTAAATATATATACTCTGTGGCTCTAAAAAGCTGCATATGTGCATAACAGAACTCAGAGCTGTACTAATGGAAAGACTGGAAACAACCTAACATACATCACTAGGAGAAGAGTTTAATAAAATGAGGTAGACTCTACTCGATATAGAGTTTAGGAAGAAGGAGGAAGGTAAGATCTCTGTGTACAAACACAGAAAAATTATCAAGATAAATAAATCAGTATGTCATAAATTATTTTTAAAAGTTAGAAAAAAATGAAAAAATTATACACTTGAAAAAAGAAAACAAAAAAATAGTCTGTATTTATTTCTGTACATAGATATAAAAATTCATAGGAAAAGCTTTGAAAAGACAGTTAACCAAATGATAAACAGGGATTACCTCCATGGAGAGCAAAGAATCTGGAGGATTCAATGTTTTTCAAGAATGCATTTACGTATCATTTGTGTATTTGGAACTAAGTTTTTCACTACGTAGCTGGTGCCAGGTCTAAGGAAGAAAATGTACAAGATAAGCCTGAAACATCCTGACATACGAGATAGCAAGAAAGTTATCAAGGATGAAAATGGTCATAGCAAAAAGACTCTGGCACCAACTAACCAAAGAGAGGCTATTCAAACTTTAATAAAATTGAGACAATAGAAACAAATCAAACATATTTAAGTCTTTATGTTTCATCATGATATATTGGGTGGAAAAAGCTAACAGGCCACTTTCTGATGATGACAGCAAACCAATTCATTATCCTGACAAATGGGTAAAGAAAAGGAGAAAAAGCAGTTATTTCGTCTTTCGTATATGATAACCAAATAACAGACAAGGGTGAGTATATTTTTATAAAATTTTTCAAGTTAAAAAATGAAAATCAAACAACAGGATTAAAGTGTCACTATTTTACAAATCTCAATAAACTAAAAGATGCCAGCATTTAGCATTAGTGGCTGCTTGAATTTTTAAAAAGCATAAAAAATCATACATTATGAAAGAACAAAATATCTTGGTTTCCCAGGGAGAACCGACCTGAGTCTGAGTAGGTCACTTAACTGCCAATTTACAGGAAACACACAGGACAAAGGAACACATATAAATGGGCGTCATGCACTCAACTGGAGAAATCTAGACAGTGGGAGAGTGTAAGGGTCAAATGGCCAGGATTCCTGAACAAATGTATTACAAGTGGAAATAAAAATGAAGGATGGAGGAGAAATCTGTTGATTAAAATGTTTTTCAGGATGAACAGGACTAAACTATAGCATCTAGGAATGCACACAAGGGTGAAAAAACCATAAAGAAACAGGAAAGTGACTGTGCGAAAGTCAGGACAGCTGTGTCTCTGGGAGAAAGGCAGGGTTGGGACACACAGGGTTTCAGGGGAGGCTGGCATGGCTCCAGTTCTTAACCTGGGTGGCAGTGAGAAGCGCATCTGAATTTCAATAATTCATTCAGCTATACATTTGTGTTGTATGGTCTCCTCTGTCTATATTTAATTTTACACTAAGAAGGTTAAATGATACACACACACACACACAACAAAATCCCCCAAAATCCAAGGAAACTGTTATAATAATATTAACATGTGACAGAACACGGGAAAAGAGCACAAGGTAGATAAAGGTACTATGTAACAGTAAGAAATGTGAAGAGAATAATCCTCATATTTATACAATTAACAACAGACGCCCCAAATTCATAAAGCAAAAATAGCCACTGCAAGGATGAAAATCAATAAATCTAAAATGAGCTGGGAAATTTAAACCTCTCTTAGAAACTGAGATATGAAAGAATTAAGCCTATTACATTAAATTTTATGAGAACCTGATGGCTTAGATGGTAAAGAATCTGCCTGCAATGCAGGAGACCTGGGTTCAATCCCTGGGTCAGGAAGATACCCTGGAGAAAGGAATGACAACCCACTCCAGAATTCTTGCCTAGAGAATTGCATAGACAGAGGAGTCTGACTGGCTATAGTCCATGGAGTTGCAAAGAGTCAGGGACAACTGAGTGACTAATACACACACGTTAAATTTTATTTTTATCCATGATTGTATTTTTTCTTCAATGAAATCTGTATTTTTCCTCAATGAAATCTTAACAGTTTAGAAATAGAATAAAAAGCCTATGAACATGTCAGAGAAAATACAAATCAGTCACAGCAGCCTATGTTATAAATTGCTCCTAATTCACAGGTGAACAAAGAATTTTACTTAAAGTTTTTATTTTTGCTCAAAGACTATCTGACACTAGCAA
The DNA here is from genome assembly GCA_006410875.1 of Neotragus pygmaeus. Classification (NCBI taxonomy): domain Eukaryota; kingdom Metazoa; phylum Chordata; class Mammalia; order Artiodactyla; family Bovidae; genus Neotragus; species Neotragus pygmaeus. Next base: position 554,550 of record SJYV01054512.1, on the reverse strand, counting down.
GTTAACTACAGAGCTACTGGAAAAAGGAAAGCAATTTTGAATCCATTTAACATTAAAGAGTTTGTGTTTTCAGTAGTATCCTTAAGTACCTAAACAATTCCTTTTACTTGCATTAAAAAACTGATCTGCTTTCTTCTCTCCAATTTCACATTCTTACACTGTAACATTTAGATCCATGAAATTGCAGCATTTTATTTATTAAAATTATCAATGTTAGGCTGTTACTACATTGAAAGTCCCAGTTGGCATTCTACTATTTTACTATAAAAGACAAGTTATTGTATGAACAGAATTACTTATATGTTTCCTTAGTAAGCAGACACTATGAAAATATGCTGATGCACAATCTATGACTCCATCACTTGTTTCTTTCTTCCTTATATAGAAGGAGCAACTAAACTTTTGGATTATCAATTAAATTTTGTGTGTACACATTTAATGATACCACAAAAAACAAAAATTAAACTAAGAATTGTTTCATTGACTCTCTCAAGCAAACAAAAAATTCTGTAATCTACAGTCTGCTTTTGAAAAAATCCTCCATTAGCCTGACAGATAACTTTACCTTAAGGCTGAGATGGCCCTCAACTTTCTGAAATCTTCAAAGAAGATTAACACATTATAAAAGGTAAATCATACCAGTCTCCTAGGGTGGCGAGGATTAAATGGGATTAGCATGTAAAACTTCAATTGCTGCTTGGTACACAGTTTCCATATTTTATTATTATTACTAAGCCTTAGTACCCCTCACTAGAAAATGTAAGGTAATACCTACTTAATAAAGCAGACATGAAAAAATAAATGAGATATTAGTAAAGCATGTCAAATAATACTGTAAAGGAAACTGACTATAACAACAAAACTAAGATGAGTTGGCCTAATGTCTCTGACCACAGTCTCTATGTCTTTTCCAGAATTAGTATCCTATAGTCGTTATTGTTTTTCTTACACAGTCATGTTTTCCTTAATTTTTTATTAAATTCACTTTTAACAAGCTAACAATCACACTTAAAAATTTACTAGGTTGGATCAAAACTGTTATAAAAGAGACACTCATTGAAAGTACATTTAGAAAATTTATAACAATATTTCCATTTTACTTGTAAAATAGCTGAATTTCAAGAATGAAGTTGATATTTTTAGCAAAGGAAACCTAAAACCCTTGTTGGGAGTGCCCTTTTAGTCATTCATAGTTCAGCAGAGAAAAGAGGAAGGAAGAAAACAGTTCCCTTTTGGAAACAACAGAATTATTAAAGTGGGAGTGACCATTTAAAAAATACAAGTTATTAATTTCTACCACATACTTCCTATTTGGTATTAACATTAACTATTAAAACAGTGTCTTATCCTTTTTGGTGAACTTTTTTTCATAACCCCTTATTTCCTATTAGGAGCCCCATAGTGAGAAAAATGCTTTCCTTTTTTTCCTGACATAAAAAAACTCCCTATCTGGGTCTTCTTAAAGAAAGCAGTTTCAGAGGTAGTGGCCATTATCATGTGGCAATTCACTGGTCTAGGGAATTCCCTGCACAGCAGTTCCAGTCACCTAGGGTGTAGTAAGAATCTTCCAGGCCACACCTGAGCCAAGGACGCCCTGCTCTGGACTCCACAGGAAAACTTACACTGTGCCACAACCGATTCACACAGCAGCTCAGGCAAGCCATCCTCTCTGGGCCACAAGCAGAATCAACCATTCTAGAGCCTTTTTCTCATAAATTTGCCTCATGGGTTAACTGGTTGTAAAGGTAACCCAACTAACTGGAAGAATCTCTTTTCCTGAGCAGGTTATCGTCATCAGGGTTTCAACCGAGAACATGTTCAAAGAACTCAGCAGCACTGTCTACAGGATCCAAGAGGTTTCGGGACTACAGAAGAAGTCACTTCCTTCGGGGACTTACTTATTTACTAAGCATATGATGTCATAGTAAAATCTTGTGGTTCACCACCCCCCGCCCCAAAACCAAAAGATTATAAAACCACTTTAAAATACTAGCTTTATTAAAATGGAAAAAGAGGGTCATTACAGTAAAATGGGGCCTATGTGCAGTGGACAGCCAGGCCAGTGTTCAGTATTTCAAACCATCTCAGTCAGCAAATCAGAACCAACTTAAGAAGATCGATGTCAACACTCACTTTTTGATTTCTCGGAGCAACATTCGGATAAGGATGGTCTGAAGTGGTTCAACCATCAATTTCCTCCACATGTCCAATGCTAGCTGCCAGGAAAAATTGAAAATCATCAAGGCTGAATTACTCAGTGTTTGCTTTAAACATCTGTAAAAGTAAATACCCATCAGAAGAAGTATTTATAACTTTATTTCAAAACACAAATAAAAACTGAATATACATATGGAAAATAAATGGCTTAATTTAAAATGACATTGGCTCACATGTCAGACATTCTGAATAAGGAACAGAATTAAAGTTTTATCATTAACTGAAAATCTTACAGAAACAAATGATTTTTAAAAAGCCTTAGTTGAAATAAGTTTGCTGCATCCACAGATTTCTATTTCATCTCTTCTGGGTTCTCTTTTAAGTCCATGTCCTTCACATTTTTTTTTTAAACTATAAGAGTCTCAACATTTTCTAAATACATTTTATGAGCTTCATAAAGCAAAACTATTAACCTGTCATTCATCCACCATTAATTTAATTATTAAAATAATACTTTTCCCACATCTTTTCTGTTCTTCTCATCTATGTGAAAGTCTTAGTAAATTATAACAGTATTTCATTTATTTAACATTTAGGATGTTTTAAATCTTGACAATTTTAAGACAGTCAACTCAGTGTTCTTAAGAAGACAGTGAACCACATTACTTCAGTATATAAAAACACGTTTATGTTTGCCAGTCTTTTAAAGAATTTCCTACCTCTCCTATTTCCATAAGTGGTTCATTCATATCTACACCACCGTAACCATACTGAAGGTCAGCTTCTGTCAGTTTATTCTTTTTAATAAACTGTGTGTTGAGATACCTGAAAAGCAAACGTAGTATCAAGATGCTATGTCAAAATCAGCAGGAGAGAAATCACTCGGAATTTTAGAACAATAACTTCAGAGTTATAATCAACTACAGAATAGTTCATAATATACCCCAACGAAATTAGAAATATAATTTTTTAAAAAGATAAAAATTATCAACCAAACTCTGTTTGTAAGGCCCTAAAAGACAAAAAATAAGAAATCTAGGGTAGAAAAAAAAAATCCTACTACCACAGTCCCACCTAAAAAAACTCAAGGGTTTTGCTCCAAAAATTTCTATTACTGTTAGAGCTCAACAGGTGCTATCCAAGGGTCAGACCCTCTACAAGTTAATTTGCTCATTTTCAGATTCTCCTTAAATAAGCTGAGTTCACTTTGCAAAGCATTAAACAGAAAATGCTTAAAAAGATCAAATTCAAGTAAGTTCTCTAATTTATATTTTATCACCATTAAATATCTAACTTTTTATTTCTGAACCAAAAACAAAATCACAATCACTAGGTAAGAAAATGGAATAGACTCTTATAGATAGGCAGAAGGAAAAATGGACAGAATTAAGATCACTGTGTCAACCAGAGGGAAACAGCTTTATAACGAAAGACCAACTGTGATGAACTCTTAGAATCACTGAGATGAACAGAGTTCTAAGATTAAAGGAAATGTGTGCAAAGGGTGTGCAATATTTAAGTACCATTTGCCACCATCCCAGATTTCACAAGGCCCTTCATGCTCACCTCCTAAAACTATTCGTTGGACAGATTCTGCCAAGGTGAAAACGGCTATTGAAGATACAAGTATTTAGGCAACAACCATGAAATCTCTGTATTAAAACACACACGTTTGCTGCATCGAAATCAAAGGTCTACTCAATGTTCAAACAATTGAAACTGAAAGCAAAGACAACAAAAATCTCAACAGCGGAACTCTTCCGCCAATTCTAGGAAACGATGGGAAATAATAAAGCACAAGGCCACAACCACAATTGTTTATACACGTTCCCTCCCACCTTCCCTCACTTCAAGCTCTGGCCTCCAGGGCTTATACCGTGGAGCTTCAGTCAACGTTTTAGTCTCTTCTGTCCACCGCTGACAAAGTCATTTCCCTCCAAGTACCACTGAACCTTCCCTTCCATTCTCACCTTAACCCCCGTTATTTCCTGCTGGGTTTCCAACCATGCTTCCAGCTGAGGATAAGGGAACAGGAGAGAGAGAAGAAGCCTCGGCTCGAGAGAAAACGCCTGCTTTACCTGAAACCAGACTCTCTGGGGCAGGGAGGCGCCTCTGGCCTAGGTCACTCTGGTCTTGGCTCACACACCTCTCAGGCCTGACCTGACCCCCAAGCCAAACCAGCCTTCACACCCCACCCCCAGTGAAGTTAGTGTCCAATACACAACTGTTTCCTTTTCTTCACAGTACTTGCCACTATGTGAAATAACCCTGTTCTTTGTCTGCACATACTCTCTAGAATGTGAGGGCTGCCAGACGGTGTCCAGAACCGTGGCAGGCAGACAGGCAGTCCTTGAAAAATACTTCTTTGAATTAACGAAATGAATAAACGGGTAACTTTCCAGCAAGCATGGATGGCAAAAGCTAACAGCAGAACACAAGTCTGGAAAAGCAGCCTGGAGCCAGATCATAAGAGTCATGAATGCCAGGAAATAAACACAGTCACTAATATTTATGGAGTGCCTATTATGCGTCAGAGACAGCCCTAAGCATTGCAGCTGGCTGAAGTAGGTATTTGTGGCACCATTAGGATCCCCAATTTATGTGTAAGAAAACTGAAGCTTAGAGAGTTTAAAGAATTCGGCAGAGGTCCACGCACTACTAAGTTGCAGAGCTGACTCAGAAAATTCACGAGGGTTCCCTCTCTCATTCAGCAAGTACTGACCAAATGCGTACTACACACCAGGTACAACAAGGCAATGGGGACAGAAAAAAAGAGAAACAAAAATGTAATTTCTGCCCGGTGAGCTTACCCATCCAGCAGGACATAACAACAGGAAGAAATGTAACATTTCTGAGCAGGGGGAACTTAACTGTCATACCTGCACCATTACACGTGCCTTTCTCAAAGAGCCTCTGCTCCAAATCCCTCCTTTTCTGGTCAGTGCACCACGGCCATCAGCAACCCTACCTAGAACGTTAGCACCACTTACCTCACACTCGATTTTATCTCCTTTTCATCAGCTGGTCCTCCTATTCTAAACTATTCATCACCTCCTTCCATTATTTTCTTTTTTCACTTCCAATGCATTTGTTGACTCTTCGTTTGGATCAAGTGCAACAACATTCTCATGACTGGTCTCTGTTTCCCATTTCCGGCATCTCTCATTCATCTGAAAACTCTATTTTCAGGATACCAACTTCCTATCCAGAAACCTACAGCAGCCCCCTTATTCTTATATTAAATGTAAACTTCTTAGCACTGCTGATTTGGAAGAGAAGCTGCTAGATCCACAGAAGTCTGAATTCACTGATCCCTTCCCAAGGTCTGTGTGTATATTTCAGAGCCAGTACCCTGTGTCAGGGAAGCTTCATACGCTGTGTTATTTCAGAGGACCAGTCACTACTCTCTTTCCCTCATGGGATAAATTTTAAACTAACTTTTACTATCTAGATTCTTCTCATTCCAGATATTCTACTCTTGACAGCTTAAGCTTGATAGAGAAGCTTTTAAAATAATTTATAGATATAACTGAAAAAAGTAGGGTAGTTGTTCATTTTGATTCAGACATGATTCTTAATTTCTAAGTCACTGTAGTGCTTTACAATAGAATTTATTAACCACACATTTGTTTTTAAACGAACATATATATACTATGAGATCATAAAATAGCTTTCAATAAATTCTTTAAATAGTCTTTACTCTTTTGCACAGGTAATATCACACTGCTCAGGTGCAACCTGTGCAGTAGTACACATTTTTATAATTCATCCTGGCTCAAAGTGGTTAATAATTATCCTTTGCTTTTCTGGAGTACTAGCAGTAACCCAACAGCATTAACTAACAAGAACTAAGAGCCTAAAGGTAAATTTGAAGTCTCTAAGAAATCAGGCATTTGAACCTATCTTAAGAGAATTGCATTACAAGGACTGTTCTCATGCTAATACCTGCTAGATTTCAGGAGTTGTTAGGTCTCAAGCTAATTGGCCCAGTCAATTAGGTCGCAAAGAGTCAGACACAGTTTAGGACTAAACAAATAACCTTGTGTCCCAGCAGTTCCGTCAAGGGCCAGCAGGCCTAAACAGGTATGGAGTAGCAGGAGAAGTGGGACAGAAACATTATTACTTTCCTTTAAGATCAGAATCCTTAAGTCACCTATGCTAACGCACATCCATTTTATAAATCAACCAGAGTAAAGAAGACGCTAGAAATTACTTCGAAATAATATTGAAAAACACTTTTGAAACAAAACTGATTTTTTTTCCTTTACATAGATTTCCTTATAGACTGAGATTGCTAACAAGATAGCCTGGATAACCTACTATCCAACAAGTATCAAACACTTTTCATCTAATTACTGCCAGATGTACCTCCATGAGATCTCATGACTCAGTCTACCAGTATAATTAAGCAATGATGATCATCACATGAAGCCAGCCACATGGAGGTCAAACAAAACCCTTCAAGTGAATCCCGTGAGCCACTGACTCTAAGCCTTTGCTACAGACAGTGGAAAGGCACTAAATGATCAAATTTGCACTTAAGGAATTTACTAAATAGAATAAATTAGAAATCAAAAGCTGGGAAACTGGTTACATTATCATTAATATACAGCTGAGAAAAGATAAAAGGTCGAACTACCATATTATAATAGCAATGCAAAGGAAATAATAAACTTAAGAGACATTTGAAGGATTTGACCAGGAGGTGTCAGGCAGAGAAGATAACCTCAGGTGAAGGATAAGAGACTTCTGGCACATACATCTGGGTGTCCAGTACTACCGTTGAGATGAGCATTACTGGGGGCAGTGTATGCATAAAAGATAACAAGTTGTAAACATCTGCAGCAGTATGATGTACCCACAGAACACCTTAGAGGTACAGGCTGTCAGGTAAGAATACTCCTCTGAAACTGAGGTTACCTGCAATAAACGTCTATTTTGGTGGTAATCGATATACAGGTTGTAGTTAAAACCAGGAGTAACTGAGATCATCCTAGAAAGAATAAGGAATGTGGCTAAGGAATGAGAATAGAACCTGCATGACTACAGTCTCTATCTAGAATGAGACTAGGCAGAATGAAGGCGTTGAATGGACTTACTCAGGCTGACCTGGGTTTAAATTCTCCCCTTGTCATTTTTCCAGCTCAGGGACCTTGAGCAAAGACATTTAAACTCTTTGACCCATAGTTTTCCTCCACTGTAAAAAAATCACCTCATATGGCTTTATCTGTACACACATATATATATGTGTGTGCATCATATATACTATAAAACTTTAAAAAAGTTCTTTAATAGTACTAATTTCAATAGTACCAAATTGATTTTGGTCGAGAGAGATGCAGAAGAACCAACAGAATGCTGTCTCAGAAAACTAAGAAAGAACAGGACAATAACTTGGATCTTTGCTGAAGCATCTCAGCTAATGAGGGGCCCCGCTGCAGGTGAAGCTCTTTCTTTTGTCATCTGTACAGCAGGGGCCCCAGCTTCTCAGCAGGAGCAAAGGCACACATGCGCCCTCACTCTGATCCTTAAACCTCCCTCTGTTTTCCCTCATAGTTCAGCGAAGGAATTCTCAAAGTTCTATTTATGACTAGGTAACTTTGGTGGATGAGGTAGGGAAAAAAATCAAATGGTCAGGATGTTTAATGGATGGCAGACACCATTTTATAAAAGCCAAAGCCACAGTAAGCCATGCCTTTGCTAGCCATTGCTGGTTTCTGGTTTGGTTTTATTACATTTTGCTCTTCTAAGAAGAAACAAGAGCTACTGGCTATTTAGAATTAAGCTCCAGTTTCTAACATAAGCAACCTACATCTAGTAAAGTCCAATGGTGATATAAAAACAAAAGGAAAGAAAAAAACCCATAAAGCAAAGAAGGACAAACACAAGGAGGTGACCAAAACTTGGCCCTGGTGTGGCTTCCTGCAAAGCATCATGTAAATGTGCAAGTCAGCTGAGCTTCTCAGTTTCTCCTCAGTTATAAGCTGAGGCAGCAGTTCATCTGTGGCCCAAGCCACAGGGCAGAGGGGGCACAGTTCTCACTGCAGCCATCACAGGCCACTGGGGCCAGCATCATTCCTTTATTTATCCACGATCCTTCAATAAATGGGATTCTGCCTGTGTACCCCAGTACCTATTTCCAGTGTTGGTGTGAATGAGTCAGAGAGGACCAGGCCAGAGGGCCGTGGAACTGCAGGAGTGGGCAGTTAAAGCAGGAGATCTAAGCAGGAGACCGAGGCAAGAAGTTCAGGGCAGGGAATGGGGATTAGTCACTCAGGGAAAGGAAGAAAACCAATCCAGACAGACAGACAGAATGGCGTGAGGAATGGCAGGATGAGATGAGGCTGGGTACCTCCAGGAGACATAAAATACTGAATCCTGGAGTCAAACAGGAACACGCTGGAGGAGGGTCCTGGCTTATATCCACTAGAAGTTTCATCCAAGCTGAAGCTTCACTTTAGATCTGTCAAGATTTAATGCGTGCTACCCAGTCCCAGAAAACTGAAGAAACAAGAGCTAGGCCATCAAATACAACTTCAGTTTTCACAGACTAAGTCTCCACACATGGCCTGGCTCCCAAATATCCACATGACCCGCACTAGAGACCTGTCCCTTAGCAGAGCAAAGTCCATACATCACAAAACGCTTCAATTCTGTGCATTTTAGTAGGTCATAAAAGCAAAAGCTCCTTCAACTAGACAAATATAGGCGTCTGTCAGGGGAGTGAAAGTGAAAGTGCACTTACCTGTACAAGCAGTCCATATAGTCTGCACCCTTGCTATATTCCTCCCAATACCTATGGTACATAACAAGCACTTGCTCTTCAGACTCCAGAACTCTCTAGACAAAGAAGAAAAACACTTTTTACGCACAAAGCAGTGATCATTTTCATTTGTAAGCAATGAAATTTATCAAAAACTAATGTTCTTACATAAGTGACATAATTTGAGCATTATATATTTACAAATTACATTCTAATTTAACTACCTTCGAGCCAGGACATGGAAGCAACCTAGATGTCCATCAGCAGATGAATGGATAAGAAAGCTATGGTACATAAACACAATGGAGTATTACTCAGCCATTAAAATNGGAAAGAAAAAAACCCATAAAGCAAAGAAGGACAAACACAAGGAGGTGACCAAAACTTGGCCCTGGTGTGGCTTCCTGCAAAGCATCATGTAAATGTGCAAGTCAGCTGAGCTTCTCAGTTTCTCCTCAGTTATAAGCTGAGGCAGCAGTTCATCTGTGGCCCAAGCCACAGGGCAGAGGGGGCACAGTTCTCACTGCAGCCATCACAGGCCACTGGGGCCAGCATCATTCCTTTATTTATCCACGATCCTTCAATAAATGGGATTCTGCCTGTGTACCCCAGTACCTATTTCCAGTGTTGGTGTGAATGAGTCAGAGAGGACCAGGCCAGAGGGCCGTGGAACTGCAGGAGTGGGCAGTTAAAGCAGGAGATCTAAGCAGGAGACCGAGGCAAGAAGTTCAGGGCAGGGAATGGGGATTAGTCACTCAGGGAAAGGAAGAAAACCAATCCAGACAGACAGACAGAATGGCGTGAGGAATGGCAGGATGAGATGAGGCTGGGTACCTCCAGGAGACATAAAATACTGAATCCTGGAGTCAAACAGGAACACGCTGGAGGAGGGTCCTGGCTTATATCCACTAGAAGTTTCATCCAAGCTGAAGCTTCACTTTAGATCTGTCAAGATTTAATGCGTGCTACCCAGTCCCAGAAAACTGAAGAAACAAGAGCTAGGCCATCAAATACAACTTCAGTTTTCACAGACTAAGTCTCCACACATGGCCTGGCTCCCAAATATCCACATGACCCGCACTAGAGACCTGTCCCTTAGCAGAGCAAAGTCCATACATCACAAAACGCTTCAATTCTGTGCATTTTAGTAGGTCATAAAAGCAAAAGCTCCTTCAACTAGACAAATATAGGCGTCTGTCAGGGGAGTGAAAGTGAAAGTGCACTTACCTGTACAAGCAGTCCATATAGTCTGCACCCTTGCTATATTCCTCCCAATACCTATGGTACATAACAAGCACTTGCTCTTCAGACTCCAGAACTCTCTAGACAAAGAAGAAAAACACTTTTTACGCACAAAGCAGTGATCATTTTCATTTGTAAGCAATGAAATTTATCAAAAACTAATGTTCTTACATAAGTGACATAATTTGAGCATTATATATTTACAAATTACATTCTAATTTAACTACCTTCGAGCCAGGACATGGAAGCAACCTAGATGTCCATCAGCAGATGAATGGATAAGAAAGCTATGGTACATAAACACAATGGAGTATTACTCAGCCATTAAAATGAATACATTTGAATCAGTTCTAATGACGTGGATGAAACTGGAGCCTATTATACAGAGTGAAGTAAGCCAGAAACAAAAACACCAATACAGTATACTAACGCATATATATATATATATGGAATTTAGAAAGATGGTAACGATAACTCTGTATGTGAGACAGCAAGAGAGACCCAGATGTATAGAAGAGTCTTTGGACTCCGTGGGACAGGAAGAGGGTAGGATGATTTGGGGAAATGGCATTGAAACATGCATAATATCATATAAGAAACGAATTGCCAGTCCAGGTTCAATATAGGATCCTTGGGGCTGGTGCACTGCGATGACCCGGAGGGATGGTACAGGGAGGGAGGTGGGAGGGGGGTTCAGGATGGGGAACACGTGTATGCCTGTGGCAGATTCACATTGATATGTGGCAGAACCAATACAATATTGTAAAGTAATTAGCCTCCAATTAAAATAAATTAAATAAAAAAATAATAATTTAACTACCTCAGTAACGATGAAAGAGCTAGGAAAAAAAACAACAAAAACGTGAATCTTAGAGATGAAAATGAAACATCCACATTACAGAGTAAATGCTTCATTTCCTAAGATAAAAAAATAAAATGTAATGGTTTGATGCTGTTCCTTGGGCTAGAATACTAGGTCAGATTAAAACAGAATATAATTCCATTGCCATGCATCTCTCTTTTTCCTCATGTCCATCAATTTTGATCAGATTGCTAGTTGTACGTCATCACCTCACATTATTCACTTCTCTGAATAAGACTGTGAACATTGACCATTTTCCACATTCTCCAAATGTTATTGTATATTTACTTAATAAAATAAAAATATAAGCCTATTATCTTTTAAAAAATGAAAATCAAGCTGAATCTGAGGCCTGGTATTTAAAAAGTTAATTTTAATTGAAATTCAGTATAACAACAAAAAGTCACTGGCTAGGACGGACATTCCCAAAGTCACTGCTTCTTGTACCTCAATTGTCCTTCCATCAGCTGTCCATGTGACCTTGGGCAAGTCCTGATCTCAATGCTCATCGAATAACTCTGATGAAATGCTATGCTTTTAAACTTGGGATTTAAACAATTAAAGCTCACAATGATAGAAGAGCCAACAAATTGTACTTTTTTTGCCTACCGTGTGGTAAATAAATTAAAAATACCAACCACTATTAATGATGCCACACTTCCCAGGTGGCACAGTGTGGTACAGAATCCACCTGCCAATGCAGGAGACACAGGTTCAATCCCTGGGTCAGGAAGACTCCCTAGAGTAGGAAAGGGTAACCAACTCCAGTATTCTTGTCTGGGAAATTCCATGGACAGAGGAGCCTGGCAGGCTATGGTCCACGGCATAGCAGAGATGGACACGACTGAGAGATTGACATGGCACAGCATTAACAATGCTAGGGAATAGGGCCCCCTTAGGAACTTCTGTGGCTGGTGGGGTAAAATATAAATCCAGAAACAATTTCTTACTACAGTCATTCCTGAGTATCAGCTGTTTGTAGGATGCCCCATGGATACCAAAACCCACAGAGGCTCAACTCCCCTACAGTCAGGCCTCCACATCCACCAATATGGAAGACACAGACATGGAAGACCAACTGCATTGTCAAAAAAATAAAAAATGTTCATGACTTAAGACCTAGTAATTTTAAGTCTAGGGACTTGCTCTATTTAGAAATAATAATAAATAGATAAAACAGGCTTTGAAAAATTAGCTTTTCTTCAAAGTATAAGGAAACATCACAGGATCAATTGTGCTCTACTTACAGGTTATCACCCTTTGAAAAAGGCCTCATCCTAGTCATGTGCAGGGTTAGACACATCACACAGTTTATGTTACTTTATCTCTATTTTATAGATAAAAGAACTTAAAGTTCAATCCAGGTTAAGTGAGGTAGGTTAAATGAGCTGCCCAGGGTCATAGGGCTAATAAAAGGTGGTCAGAAGTTTCTAGCTCAAATAATAAATGATCTCATCCAGTTCCTGATAAGATCACTAAGCCGAAATGAGTCAGAAATGCTGCCATTAGCCAAATACTGCACATTTGTTCACTGCATATATGCAGATCATCAAGTCTGTGATGTTTCCCGCATGTGCACGGCACACTGACCGAAATAACTGGTCACGGGGAGTTCCTGTCGAGCTTCCTCATTTATCATTCTCCTTTTTAATCCTCGGATTTTCAAGACCTTACATAGGATATTAAGAGGCAGCTAAAAGGTTGATTACAGAGATTCACCAAGAGGTGGGAAAGGGACAGTAAAAACAAAAAAAACCTGGTTCTACAAACACCATCCGAAGAACCTGTGAGGACTTGATTTCAAGTTGAACAAATCTTGATTTGAAACTCTCCTCACTTACTAGTAGCATGACCTTGAGCAACTAAACTGATTTCCCTTGGAGAACCTAACCACACAGTGCTTGACTCATAGCTCTTAAATACATTTTAGAAAAATGCTATTTAGGAAACAAAACAAATAACCTTAACTTGATACAAGTTCTGCACTGGGAAACAGTGAACTAGTGAAATAACTATGTAGCCATAAACACACTTACATCATGTATACAGCAGTCCTTACCTTGTGCAAATGCCGTACATGATTTTCCAAAAAAATCTTAGTTTCTGTATAAAGTCTTTCTCCAAGGGGTTCAGGATAGGCCACACATAAAGCATAGATATCTCTAGTTAAATTGTTAAGGTTTTCATATTCACTGGAAACATGACTTTAAAACAAATGAGATTTAACTCAAGTTAGAACTCAAGTTAAAAAATGAAAAACCTCTATTTCACTCTTATAGTTTAGGATTATATAGATACATACAGAATGAAGGACATTGACCCAACATGTGACAGGACAGGACCACATAAGGTAAGTCACACCCCCCAAAAAAATGCTTTGTAAGAAATTAAATGCTAACATATGATGCTGCACAATTTTCAGAGGAGGGTGGGGGGCTTTTTTTTTTTTCAGTTTCAAAATTTGAAAGATTTATTGCCGCTAAAATTTCTACCTAATATCTTAGTATCGGACGTCCACCTTATATTCCTGGGCAAAATAACAGGAAAAGGAAAAAGAGAAAAACTGGCTGTAGAACAATTAGGAACACAGTTCTTTATTTTTCAAAATAAAATTTTTAAACTGAGATTCCAAGTTTGCTGTTTGCACAGACATTTTTTTATTTCAGGGGAGGAGCAGAAAACTCTCGATCAGGTGAAGAGTAATTGGATCATCTTAGACGGATCAAACAATAAACATTTTAGAAATATCAATAAATGAAGGGACTTTTCAAGGAAGCTAGCTATCTCAAAACCATTTATAAATCAACAAGTAACTATATATTCTGTAGAATAAGAACACATTTAATTATTCCACTTTCTTTAACTTATGCTCATTTTCTCTTGTCATCTTCTATGACCAACTTCTTCTCTTATCTTTTTACTCATTATTTTAGTTAAAATAGCCTTAAAAGTACCTAAGTATTTGCCTAGCCCAACCTCATTCATGCACAAGTAACTTTTAACACTTTTTAAAGTTTTTACTAAGATTCCAATCAGAAACAGTTCATGATATTCCACACACATACACACACAGAACTTAAAAGAGACCAGTTCAATAAATAAGCTCTTCAAAGGCAAAATCCATTATCAATTATCACCTAGATACAATGGAAAGTACAAGAAATCAGATGTTAGAAATCTTGCATAAAGTCTGTGCTCCATCATCAATTACAAGCACAGCATGGGTAGGTCCCTTTACCTCTGAGTTCCAGTTTCCACATCTATTGTATCTGCCCCACCAGTCTGATAGGCGTGTTCGGGGCACCAAATAACACTAAAAATGTAAAAGATCTCTGCAAACTATGAAGCCTTCTAGAAAAGTTACCATTATTTTCTGTATCTGTAGTGACTAGAACACAGATAGCCTATCAAATGTTTCTCACTGACAACTGCAACAGTAATGAATTCAAAGAACTCCACTGTTCCTGCACCAACATTCGGTTTAATATTAATAGGGTTAGGCATTGACAACAAGTTGAATCACTCTTATGAAATCCCAGCCTTTCTAGAGAACACACACCTTGTTCGATGAGGCAGCCATCCTTCAGCCACAGGGCTCTGCTGGAGGGGGCAGCGAGCAGGAGACGGCAGGAACTTTCACCCATGTAATAATACCTTCACGTCTCATCTTCCCTTTAGACGGAAAGAGTCTCTGGTTTCTGCAGGGTCTACTCAGTCCATAAAGCCTCCTACAGGGCCCTTCAACCCAGAGACCAGGCCTCAACCCTATTTCCTTCCTCCATGTGGAATGTCCCTGTGGTAGAAGGTGAAGGCAGGTCAGCAGTCTGCCAGGACTGCCCCCAGGCCCTCCCAGCCACGGCACCTGGCAGACACTGGGCAGAGTTGGTCAGACAGCCACCCACCCTTCTCCCCAGCTACCTGCGGCTGAAGGTTCCTAGAGATCGCTTTAACCTCCCAAATACTAAGAAGCTAAAGTACTGGAATGCTGTGGGTTTACTCCAGAGTATATATCCTGGGTGCTGGAGGTCACACTGTGTTTTTACCTATATAATGATATCATTAATGCTATAATATACATGTCTCCCCTCTTAGCACAGGAGGCAGCATGTCAGTCTCAATCTGAAGGTCCTGAGTTCGAACCTCAGCAAGGGCAAATCTCTCTTTTAGGGCTTCCCTGATAGCTCAGCTGGTAAAGAATCCACCTGCAATGCAGGAGACCCCAGTTCAGTTCCTGGGTTGGAAAGATCTGCTGGAGAAGGGATAGACTACCCACTCCAGTATTCTTGGGCTTCCCTTGTGGCTGAGCTGGTGAAGACTCAATTTGCAATGTGGGAGACCTGGGTTCAATCCCTGGGTTGGGAAGATCACCTGCAGAAGAGAAAGGCTACCCACTTCAGTATTCTAGCCTGGAGAATTCCATGGACTGTACAGGCCAAGAGGTCACAAAGAGTCAGACATGACTGAATGACTTTCATTTTCATATACATACATTACATTCAGTTCAGTTCAGTCACTCAGTTGTGTCTGATTCTTTGCAACTCATAGACTGCAGCACACCAGGCCTCCCCGTTCATCACCAACTCCCGGAACTTACTCAAACTCGTCTCCATGGCGTCGGTGATGCCATGCAACCACCTAATCCTCTGTTGTCCCCTTCTCCTCCTGCCTTCAATCTTTCCCAACATCAGGGTATTTTCCAATGAGTCAGTTCTTCACATCAGGTGGCAAAAATATTGGAGTTTCAAGCTTCAGCATCAGTCCTTACAATGAATATTCAGGAATGATTTCCCTTAGGATTGACTGGTTTGATCTCCTTGCAGTCCAAGGGACTCTTAAGAGTCTTCTCTAATACCACAGTTCAAACACATCAATTCTTCGGCTTCCCAGCTTTCTTTATAGTCTCACATAAATACGTGACCACTGGACAGCTTTGACTAGACAGACCTTTGTTAGCGAAATAATGTCTCTGCTTTTTAATATGCTGTCTAGGTTGGTCATAACTTTTCTTCCAAGGAGCAAAGATATTTTAATTTCATGGCTGCAGTCACCATCAGCAGTGATTTTGGAGCCCCTCAAAATAAAGTCTGTCACTGTTTCCATTGTTTCCCCATCTATTTGCCATGAAGTGACAGGACCAGATGTCATGATCTTAGTTTTTTGAATGTTGAGTTTTAAGTCAACTTTTTCACTTTCTTTCATCAAGAGTCTCTTTAGTTCTTTCTCACTTTTTGCCATAAGCGTGGTGTCATCTGCATACCTGAGGTTATTAACATTTCTCCCGGCAATCTTGATTCCAGCTTGTGCTTCTTCCAGCCCAGCATTTCTCATGAGGTACTCTGCATAGAAGTTAAATAAGCAGGGTGACAATGTACAGCCTTGACGTACTCCTTTTCCTATTTGGAACCAGTCTGCTGTTCCATGTTCAGTTCTAACTGTTGCTTCCTGACCTGCATACAGATTTCTCAGGAGGCAGGTCAGGTGGTCTGGTATTCCCATTTCTAAGAAATTTCCAAAGTTTGTTGTGATCCACAAAGTCAAAGGCTTTAGCATAGTCAAGAAAGCAGAAATAGATGTTTTCCTGGACCTCTCTTGCTTTTTCCATGATCCAATGGATGTTGGTAATTTGATCTCTGGTTCCTCTGCCTTTTCTACAACCAGCTTTTTGTGGAAGTTCACGTACTACTGAAGCCTGGCTTGGAGAATTTTGAGCATGACTTTACTAGCATGTGAGATGAGTGCAATTGTGTGGTAGTCTGAGCATTCTTTGGCATTGCCTTTCTTTGGGATTGGAATGAAAATTAACCTTTTCCAGTCCTATGGCCACTGCTGAGTCTTCCAAATTTGCTGGCATATTGAGTGCAGCACTTCCACAGCATCATCTTTCAGGATTTGAAATAGCTCAACTGGAATTCCATCACCCCCACTAGCCTTTGTTCGTAGTGATGCTTCCTAAGGCACACTTGACTTCACATTCCAGGATGTCTGCTTCTAGGTGAGTGATCACACCATCGTGGTTATATGGGTCATGAAGATCTTTTTTGTACAATTCTTCTGTGTATTCTTGCCACCTCTTCTTAATATCTTCTGCTTCTGTTAGGTCCATACCATTTCTGTCCTTTATTGAGCCCATCTTTGCATAAAATGTTCCCTTGGTGTATCTAAATTTCTTGAAGAGATCACTAGTCTTTCCCATTCTGTTGTTTTCCTCTATTTCTTTGCACTAATCACTGAGGAAGGCTTTCTTATCTCTCCTTGCTATTCTGCTATTCTTTGGAACTCTGCATTCAAATGGGTTTATCTTTCCTTTTTTCCTTTGTCTTTCGCTTCTCTTCTTTTCACAGCTATTTGTAAGGCCTCCCCAGACAACCATTTTGCCTTTTTGCAATTTTTCTCTTGGGGATGGTCTTGATCACTGCCTCCTGTACAATGTCACGAACCTCCATACATAGTTCATCAGGCACGCTATCAGAACTAATCCCTTGAACCCAATCCCTTGAATCTATTTGTCACTTCCACTGTATAACATAAGGGATTTGATTTAGGTCATACATGAATGGTCTCGTGGTTTTCTCTACTTTCTTCAATTTAAATCTGAATTTGGCAATAAGGAGTTCATGATCTGATCCACAGTTAGCTCCCGGTCTTGTTTTTGCTGACTGTATCGAGCTTCTCCATATTAGGTATAGTATATATGTGTGTATGTATATAAATTTTTAAAAATAAGATTGCTTTCATGTAGGAATGCAAGGCAGCAGGTTTTAGACCACAGGGAAACCACCAATTTATGTTTTCATATACAACCCCTAACTCGCAAATGCAGACAACCCAGGTAAGAACTGTTTCCACCTCACAGCCACTGAGTGTGCCATGTGCTCCTGCCTGCAACGCTGCCCCTAGGTTTCTGTGTGACCTGCTCCTCCCTCTGTCCTAGCCTTTGCTCAAGTTTTATCACCATCCTCAGAGACCTTCCCTGACCACCATCTGTAGAGTCGCACACACACTCCAGTCACACTCAGACGCTTCCCTGCTTCAGTCCTCCCCAACCCACTGCCCTGATATTTAACCTGTTATGATTAATAGTGGAGAAGGCAATGGCACCCCACTCCAGTACTCTTGCCTGGAAAATCCCATGGACAGAGGAGCCTGGTGGGCTGCAGTCCTTGGCGTCGCTAAGAGTCAGACACGACTGAGCGACTTCACTTTCATGCATTGGAGAAGGAAATGACAACCCACTCCAGTGTTCTTGTCTGGAGAATCCCAGGGACAGGGGAGCCTGGTGGGCTGCTGTCTATAGGGTAGCATAGAGTCGGACACGACTGAAGCGACTTAGCAGCAGCAGCAGCAGCATGATTAACAGAAGCACTGGCATTAGGTTTGCTTTACATCTGCTTAATGCCTATCTCCTTCAGCAGAATGAAGGGAAAGTGGCTTGTTTTGTTCACAGCTGTACTCCCAAAGCCTGAAGCGATGTCTGACATACGCTAAATCTCAGTTAAGTATTTGTTGAACAAAAGGTTATGGAAGATTGTTGACTGTCACATACGGGCAACAAACTTGGAACTGTGAACAATAATACATTTTAAAATAGTTATACTGGAAAGTTCTTCCACTCAGGAAAGCTTAAACCTGTTTTCAACAAGCTTATGAACCCAGAGTGCTGACGGGTGCAAGCGTAGATGCCACCAAAGGATACGAGAAGCGGTCGTTCCACGTTGCTCTCTCCACGTACTCCAACATGACCACAGCTTTGATTGTCGTGAGGAGTTTGTTCCAGGTTTCATCAAAATCCACTACTCTTGGTTTCAAAGACATTGTGCAAGTTTAGTGTTGAAATCTGTTAATTAAAGACAATGCTAACATTAGCATGAATTAAACGGAGTCAGTCACTTGTCTCTAAAACAATCGCATCACTAGGTAGCAGGATGCAGGAAGGTGTGAGAACAGAGCCCGGTGCGTGGTGAGAACAATCCACGTTGGCTGCCATCTTTTCATACCTGTCCAGACAAGGAATTCTTCAGAATGTTTGTATTCACTTCAAACTCTAAGAAATAGAGAGCTTTTAACACAAATTATTTATAACTCAGGGTGGTCCAAAGAATGAGAAGCTTCACGTGCTGACAGAAAGAAACTGGGACTCAATGAGCCAAAAAGTTAAACTCCAACATGAGAAATGCACAGCGGATACTTGGTCAAGACAAAAAGTCTTCAGCCCCAAATCCTCATGGTTTGCACTCCTTAAACTGGAGACCAAGCCCATATATGAGGAAACACAAAACCATTAAAGGGTTTCTTTTCTTAAAGCATCAGTTTAGCTGGATTCCAAATCCTTCTCCATAACACACCAGAAGAACAGAATTAAAAGAAAAACCTCATAAAGCCACACTTAATTGCACAAGAAAGCATTTTTCCAGTGCAAGCCTTCACATCCTCCCCGAAGTTTTCCCTTATTACCGGGACTGGGAAGCACCAAGTTAGTCTGTTGCCAGGGCAAAACAAGGAGGAAACATTCTTCCTCTTTGTGTCCCACTGTGGGGAAAAAAGGAGGTAAAGAGACAGCAGGGAGAAGGCAGGATGCATAGAGAGAAAGGAAACGAGACAAGAGACCAGTTGCATGGTCCACGAACTGGAGGAGGCTCTGGGCCCTTCTTACGTGGTAAAGAAAAGAATTCCAGAGGGGTCCAGGTGACAGACTTCAAGGAAGAAAAGAAAAGGAATCAGAGAGGTCAAACAAAAGCCCAAAGAGGGTGTGCCACACCGAATCAACTCTCTTCTGTCAACAAAACAGGCCTTAAATTTCCTCTAACTAGCAGTAATCCCTGTGTATGTGTGTGTGTGTGTACTGGTGGGGAAGAGGGGAACCTAAAGCTCCAGTTTTAAATCAGAAAATTAACCTTAACTCCTCATTCTTTTCACACATCCTATCTAACTGTGTGGGATTTTCTTAAATCCTTCCATTCTTGTGCAACCCCATGAAAGCTCTGGGGTCAGGCCCTGAACATTTCCAGTTTGCATTCATCTTTTATTTATCAAAGAAGTACTAATAACTGTTAATATTTATACAGTACTTACTATGAAAGTGAAAGTCCCTCAGTCATGTCTGACTCTCTGCAACCCCAAGGACTATATAGTCCACGGAATTAATTCTCCAGGCCAGAATATTGGAGTAGGTAGCCTTTCCCTTCTCCAGGGGATCTTCCCAACCCAGGGATCAAACCCAGGTCTCCCACATTGCATACAGATTCTTTACCAGCTGAGCCACAAGGGAAGCCCAAGAATACTAGGGTGGGGAGCCTATCCCTTCTCCAGCAGATCTTCCTGACCCAGGAATCGAACCAGGGTCTCCTGAATTGCAGGCAGATTCTTTACCAAACTGAGTTATCAGGGAAGCCCATACTTAACTATGAGCCAAACACAAATCTAAGTGCTTTATATAAAGTCACTTAATCCTC
Organism: Neotragus pygmaeus; assembly: GCA_006410875.1. Taxonomy (NCBI): domain Eukaryota; kingdom Metazoa; phylum Chordata; class Mammalia; order Artiodactyla; family Bovidae; genus Neotragus; species Neotragus pygmaeus. Next base: position 534,077 of record SJYV01054512.1, on the reverse strand, counting down.
CCAACAATCTGAAGTAGGGCCCACTGTTCCCTCCATTTTCTGGATAAGAAAACTAATTACATGGTGATTAACAAACTTACTTAAGGTCACAGAGCTATTTATTGATGGCATCAGGATTCAGACCTGCACTGGAACTCCTGCCCTCAACTGCCATATACAACTATGTGCTGTGTGCTCAGTGATGGCCGACTCCTTGCGATCCCGTGAACTGTAGCCCACCAGGTCTCTCTGTCCATGAGATTTCCCAGGCAAGAATACTAGGAGTGGGTCGCCATGTCCTACTCCAGCAGACTTAGTAACATCCTTAATGAGTACTTAGATACATGTCAGGCATTGTACTAGGTGAGGATAACAGTGGTCAACAGAGTTCTTGACTTTCAAGAAAGTTAGACTCTTGGGTCTGGCATTCAGCAACAAAAATAACCTACCTAAACCACAGAGCTGACCATGTCACTCTGGTACTTAAAGCAGCTTGAGATTTTCCACTATGGATAGCTTCTGGTTTAAGCTCACTGGCAACAGGATCATCAAGCTTCATGATGTGACCTTGGACTGAATCCCATCCTCACCCTGCTCTTCTCATAGGACTCCTGTCCTTCGCATCATAATCTGGAAACTTCTTTGCTTAGAGGTCACTGAACACAACAGGCTGATTCACAAACACTGAGTGTTACACTGATTGCTTTTTGTACCTAAAATTCTTCTCTTCTCCATGCCTCCTCCTTTCAATCCATTCACCTAACTCCTACTGATCTTTTAGCCTTGGCCCAGAGTATTAGCTTTTAAGAAATTTCCTGGGCCCACTTAAGCTAGATAAGGTGTCCTCTTCTGTATGACTTCAGAACTCTCTTTAACCGCTATTAGAGGATTAAACTACCCTCAGCCAATTCGATGGACATTAATTTGAGTAATCTCCAGGAGTTGGTGATAGACAGGGAAGCCTGGCATGCTACAGTCCATGGAGTCACAGAGTCGGACACGACCAAGCAACTGAACTGAACTGAGCCATGATTATCTGAGTGCTTCCTCAGGGTAGGGAGATTACTGTGTAACTGTGTACCAAAAAGCTATCACTGTTTGCTTCACATTCCATTCCTCCCCCTATAAGAATGGGATCATACCACACACCTTGCTTATACATTATCTTAATGGTTGCATCGATTACCTTTTAGCTTTATTCAAGTTTTAGCAGAATCAGACTGGCATTGATTTCTCAGTTGAGAATAGAGAGAATGCGTTTGTGTACAGTGATAATCCACTCTTAGATGGATGGAAAATGTGAACACCAAGGTGAGAGATGCATCAGCCCAGGGAAATACACTAAAAACTAACAAACTAGTAACAGGAAGTATGCTAAAACAGTCGGTTAGCTTCTATGCCTACCCAATAGAAAGCTCCTTTATTTAAGCTCCTTAAATAAAATGTATGCTCCTTCATCTTATTTAAATTGTTTAAATGATCATTTACTCATGGAAAATTTATATAAGGGTATAAAAGACAGAGGGCAAAGAAAGAAATGTTATCACAATAACATTTATGAAATTTTCATTACATTTGAAAATGATTCATAGATTAGTTTCTCACTGAGAGCACCATTTCTAAGTATCGTATGGCTGTTAATAATAATTACAAAAGTGATTTATATAAACGCAGAGCTACCACGTGACTCAGTAATTCACTCCTATGCAAGAGAAAACATGTCCACACAAAAACTTGGACGTGGAGCTTTCCTGGTGGCTCAGTGGCAAAGAAAATCCACCTGGCAATGCAAGAGAATCCAGTTCGATCTCTGATCCAGGAAGATCCCACATGCCACGGAGCAACTAAAGCCCGGGAGCCACAACTACTGACCCCATTTGCCACAACTACTGAAGCTCAAGCGCCCTACAGCCTTGCTCTGCAAGACAGAGAAGCCACCGCAGTGAGAACCACAACTAGAGAAAAGCCCACACAGCAACAGACCCAGCCCAGCCAAAAATAAAATAAAATAAAAAACATAAAAACTTGGACATGAATGTTCATAGCAGCATTTATTCATAAAGGCCAAAAAAGTGGAAATCACTCAAATGTCTATCAAGTAAAAAATGGATAAATAAAATGTACTACATCCATACAATGATTACTCTGTAGTACAAAGGAATGGAGTACTGACAGATGCTACAATATAGATAAACCTCAAAAACATACTCTGTGAATAAAGTTGGCCATAAAAGACTGCCTATTACAGGGTTCCATTTACATGAAATATCTAGAAAAGACAGATCAGACACAGGAAGTATTTTAGTGTTTGTACAGGGTTAGAGGACCTGGAGAAAAATGGGAAGTGACTGCTAATTAGGTGATGAAAATGTTTTAAAACTGATTGTCACCATGTTTGCACAACCCTCACATGTGCTAAAAACCACTGAACTGTAGAGTTCAAATGAGTACACTGAATGGTATGTGAAGGATAATTCAATAAAGCTGTTAAGACACTTACGGTGAAATAACCGTACCAGAAATTCTGGAGCAATTTAATGTGGAGGGGAATGTAGGGGAGAACAGGTACATTTCCATGATTGCAAGTTCTGAAATCTCAGCCTCCCTCTCACTCCTATGCTAGAGTCACCAGGTCCCATCACTAGAGGAACCTATTATGTGTCTGGGAGCATTTTATGCATATATGTCATTATTTCCCCCTTTTACATAATTGAATACAGAGATGGTCTTTCTTCATCTGTTTTATATAAATGGCATCACACCACTTACTTAATATATTCACTTAACAGTACATTTGGAAAAGCATTCCATATTAACACATAAGGATCTCTTAATCCTGATAGCATTTCTTGGAGAAGGAAATGACAACCCACTCCAGCATTCTTTGTTTGGAGAATCCCATGGACTGAGGAGCCTTGCTGGCCACAGTCCATGGAGTCGCAAAGACTTGGACACGACCGAGTGACTAGGCAAATAGCATTTCACTGCTTGGCTGTACTTGGATTCACTCTATTATGTCTGATATGATATGTGATGAGTCCTCCAAAATTAAAGTACCTAGTTTAATATCAGTATTTTTGAGTTAAACGTTTTTTAGAATGTATTAGTAAGTTCTTTCACATAGATATCAACAGTTTTCTTCTAAAGATACTGTTAACACAACTTAAGTTACAATTGCTACAAATACTTATTAAGAAAATTACAATTTATCATTACCCTTACTGCTCATTAAATACCTTATGAATTCCTCCTATGTGTACATATTATATATACAAACATTACTAACCATCAACCTGCAAGTCAGCAAAATCCAGACTACAGGAGACCACTGGATAATCAGATTTCTTCAACAAATTACAGAGAAGGCAATGGCACCCCACTCCAGTGCTCTTGCCTGGAGAATCCCATGGGTGGAGAAAATTATGCACATACATAAGATAGAGAAGAGAAAATGAGAGTGAGAGACATTTGTGGAGGAGAAATTAAACTAAAATAGACTGAAAAGGCACATTTAATCTACCATAGTATGACTGTTCCTATTTGGATCTAGATTTACGCTCTTTTTTAAAATTCATATTTATGATAACCCTGGAAATCTGAAAACACTGAGGGGCTATTTCATGACCTTAAAAATATTTTTTATAACAATTATGAGAGCTTTAAAAATGAGAGTTCTTATCTGTCAAAGACACATTCCAAAATACTTATGAATGTAATAAATGCTATCTGAGACCTACCTCAAAATTAAACAGCTTCTTTATGAACTGTTTGATAATTGTTGAGAATTAGTGACAAGTACATTAGGCATTATTTTTCAAAGTAAAAGGGTTTAAAAAAAATCTTTACCATCATCAACAGTTCCATAAATATGAGGGAGACTGGGGAGCACATAAAAGAAATCAGAATCAGAAAGTTTTTTTAAAAAGTATTATTAATCCAAAAGATCTAATCTTCAATTAATATGCATTCTAGAAAATCAGAATGAGAGGTAATTATCAAAGAAAAAATACTGCAGAACTAATGAACATTAGTTTTCCAACTTAGAAGGGCATATTGAGTACCCAGAATATTTGATTTTAAAAATAACAAGGCACCACTTTTTGACATACTAAACCACTGAGGATAAAGAAAGGAGTTTATAATTTTCCAGAAAAGAAAAAAGTCACAACAGACTCTAAATTTATATCTAGATTTACAATTGCAACACTGGATGCTGGAAGGTAATATAAAGCAACGCCTTCAAAATGCTCAGGGGAAAATGAATCACCTAGAATTCTCTATCCAGAATGGTAGCAAATAATTTATATGAAATCATTTTACTCAGGAATCTATTGGAAGATATCCTCTATCAGGAGGAAATTAACAAACCAAGAAAGACTTGGGATCCCCAAAACAGAGAGATCTAACACAGAAGAGAGGAACAGGAATTTTTCAGGACACAAGCTGGACAGATTTTAAAAACAACCTGTCTATACAGACACAGAACAAAGGGCTCCAGGAGGGTTCTTTCCAAGAAAAACAAGAAGGAAGGATACTTCCAAACTCATGTTACAAGGCCAGCATTACCATGATTACCAAAGGACACTCCAAGAGAAGAAACTCTAGATACATATGTATGTATGGCTGAGTCCCTTCAGTGTCCACCTGAAACGTTTATATTTGTTATCAGCTATATCTCAATACAAAGTTTTTAAAATAAATAAACAAAATGGGTATCAAAATAAAAAAAATACACACACACCAAAAAGAAAAGAAAGCTATAGGCCAATATTCCTGATGAACATAGATGCAAAAATCTGCAAAAAAAAAAAAAAAAAAATTTTAGCAAGTCAAATTCAACAACACATTAAAAGGATTGATACACCAGGATCAACTGTGATATATTCCAGGGATACAAGGTTCAACATCCACAGAGCAATCAATGACATTAATAAAATAAACAATGAAAAATCATATGATGATCTCAACAGATACAGAAAAAGCATCTGTCAAAAGTCAACATTCATTTATGACAAAAACTCTCAACAAAGTAGGCATAGAGGGAATGTACCTCAACATAATAAAGGTCATATAAGACAAGCCCACAGCTAATATACTCAACAGTGACAAGCTGCCTGATAACCACTTAGGCAGTTTCTATGAAAGTTAAGCATATACTTTCCATGGGATCCAGAAACTCCATCTCTGGATATTTACACAGGAGAAATGAAGACTAGTGTCCCATCAACTAGTGGATGGAAAACAAAATGTAGTGAATTCACACAACAGTATACTATTCAGTATTAATGTGGGACAAATCACTGATATGTGGACAACAGCAGAGGATTCTCAAAAGCATTATGCCAAGTGAAAGCAGACGTACTCATTAAGCTACATATTGCATGGTTGCTGAAAAAGTCAAAAATACAAAAACATACATCAAATCACTGATTGTCAGAGACTCAGGACAGATACTTAGACTAGTATTCTGACAACAAACATTTTCTAATCAGTTACTAGTTCTACAGAGAACAGCTAGGAAACCCAAGCTAAAGACAAAAATCAAATTGATAAGTTATCTAGATTTCTGATAGCAATGTTCTAAAATCTCTTTACCTTTTTTCTCTCCACACACCTACCTCACCCCCAGGAACACTAAAAGAGATCACCTGGAGGAGGAAATAGCAACCCACTCCAATAATCTTGCCTGAAGAATCCCATGGACAGAGAAGCCTCGTGGGTCCACGGACTCACAGAAGAGTTGGACGTGACTGAGCAACTGATTATGCACGATGCACTGACCTTTCCTTTCTCCCGAGAATCTTAACTTTGAGGTACAGATGCTGAAAGAGCTATGAAGCAACATGGTACCATCCCAAAGTGTTAACACAGCCTGACAATGTGTTAGGATGTGTTAACACAGCCTGACAAAATTCCCACCCCAACAATGTTTCAAAGAAAGCAAAGTTGCCAGCAATAGCAGAAATACAAAAGATATAATTTTGCCAACATCAGATGGATTTTAATATGGAGTGATACTGTTTTTCACTCAGACATTTTTCACACAAAGAAGTGATTTGGATAATTACACTACAGCAGGTAAAGCAGTAACAGCATCTCAAAACATTCATTTTAAGAACAGAACTGATGCTGGTACATAATTAAATATTTTATTTGAAGCACAAACTATTTTAGTAAAATGTATAACCATGTTCAACATACTGATCAGTATGACTACAGCTTAATTACTGATAAACATTTCAGTTGCCTTCCAAAAGTATAATTATCAACAATGTAAATGGCTAAACACTTTATGTCTTTTTAGTTAAAAAAATTAAAAAAAAAAAAACCTATCAAATTTAACTTTTTATTTCAGTATTGATAATTCCCAGCAATAAAACTCTGGCAGTGCAAAAATTATCAAAAGAATCAGTTCAGTTCAGTAGCTCAGTCGTGTCCGATTCTTTGCGACCCCATGAATTACAACAGGCCAGACCTCCATGTCGGCTTCCCTGGTGGCTCAGAGGATTAAAGCGTCTGCCTGCAGTGCATGAGACCAGGGTTTGAGCCCTGGGTTGGGAAGATCCCCTGGAGAAGGAAATGGCAACCCACTCTAGTATNCTCAAGCCCCAGTCTGAGGGTTTCATCTTCTCAAAGCATGTCTTCCAAAGCAGCTAAACCTTTAGAGCAGCAGGCTGGCCTGCTGGCCCCGAGTTGAGATGGTCCAGGCTGCGGGGACGATAACATTGGAGCTGGCAGGGGCCTCTCCTGGGTCCAGCCCCGCCTCTGCCAAGCCGTCACTTAGAGAGCAGAAACCCTCCTGTGGGCCTCTGCTGACACGGGGCAGAAAAAGACGAGAAACAGTCCAAATGCTTTCACCCTCAAAGCACTGGCGATGGAGCAGCGCCCAGCCCTCGCGAGATTCCAGGTCTCCTCTGCCCTCTGGATTCTTAGCATCCATTTCCACCGGGCCCGTCTGGGCCACCTGACTGCACAGCCAGAACCTTCCAGGGGAACTGCGAGGCAGCAGGGAGCGGGTCAGGGCACAGCCTCCGGGGACCGACGCGGCCGTCGCGGACGCCAGGCGAACGGGCCGGAGCCGACCGGGCCCGAGACGGTGGAAGACTCAACTTCCCGCGGCCCTCGAGCCTCACTACACGCTCTCTCTGACACGTCAGCTCAGTGACACACCCACGGGCAGCATCCCAGTTCCCAGGCTGATCATGGAAGGTCAGAAAGTGGGCAGTGGGGCCCCTTCCCCCAAACAGAGTGGAGAGCCCCCAAGTCATTAGCCTATGAAGTTGCCCAGCTCGTAGAATCGAGCCACCCCGCACCTCGGGCGCGCCCGCCTTGTCAGAGTGGCCTGAGCACCTGCCCCGGGACCTGCTTGCCCCTTACTGCGGCCCGCTCTCAAATCCTTCCCGGCTGGGAGCCAAGGGCCCTCGTGGCAGCCCGCCCCGGGGCTCAGCCACGCCTGTGATGTGAGCATCCTCTCAGGGCCCGGCGTCCTGCACCATCTTCACAAAGGAAGAGGGGGAAGGCGGCCTTTCCCTTCTCTCTCGGTTTCCCTTTCATTATGAAAGCGCAGCCCGCGTATTTCTCCGGACGGAGCCCCCTCACCTGCCCTCACCCCTCCTGGTGTCCTGTATTAGCACACCTACTTCTCACGCACCACTGCCTCTCGCTGAACTCCTTCTGGGCTGAGACAAAAAGAACCTGAGCGTCAAGTCCCNCACATGCTAAGCTTACAAAAATATTAATTTTTCTAAGCCTTATAGATTTATCTTCCATACTTAGTTATTTAATCTAACTTGAATTCATATTTTTAATACAGTATGATGTAAAAATCCAGCTTTTCTTTAGCTCCAAAAATCAAGATAATTTTCTAATCTTTCAACTGTGCAATCCATTTCCCTCATTGATTTTAAGTATAATTTTAATATATAATATCCATAAATACATGAGCCCATTGGTGAGTATTCTTTCCTGTTCTACTTGTCTGTTTAATCCTGTACAGACATGTTATTGTTTTCACTCTTATAGCTTTCTAATGTAATTTAACATCTCACAGGCTGCTTTCTCCCTATTTGTTATTCTTGCTCAAGTTGACTCTGCTCAACTACTCTTCTTGGGTAGCTATTCTTACTTAAATGTTAGCATATATGTCAGATTCTTCAAAATATTCATCTCAAATTTTGATTGAAATTGTATAGACTCTGTAGATTAATTTACTGGTTTAAGTCATGCCATCCATGAACATAGTTATCTTTTCTTCATATATTGAGCCTGTTCTCTATGTCCTAAAATTGAACTGTAAATATTCTCTACAAAGTTCTTGTGCATTCTTTTTAGATTCATTTTAAAATCCTTTTAGTTTGTNATTTACTGATTTAAGTCATGCCATCCATGAACATAGTTATCTTTTCTTCATATATTGAGCCTGTTCTCTATGTCCTAAAATTGAACTGTAAATATTCTCTACAAAGTTCTTGTGCATTCTTTTTAGATTCATTTTAAAATCCTTTTAGTTTGTCTTTGTTACCTTTTTTGAACAGTGGAGAAATCAGGTAGTTTGTATCTTTCAAGAAATTTGTCCATTTTATCTAAATTGCCAGATCAATGGGCATAAATTTGCTTGTAATAATCTTGTGATGGGGGAGATTACTGGATTATATCTGTGGATCGAACACACTTAAAAGGGTCTTTATAAAGGAAACAGGCAGGAGAGTCAGAGAACTGATGTGACTACAGAAGCAGAGACTGGAGGAATGCAATTGCTGGCTTTGAAGCTAGAAGAGAACTGTAAGTAGAGGAACATAGGCAGCCTCTAGAGGCTGAAAAAGACAAAGAACAGATTCTTCCCTAGAGCCTACAGAAGGAATAAAAGCCTGCCAACACCTTGATTTTTGTTGTTAAAATTCTGATCTCAAGAACAATGTTGTTAATCAACTATACTCCATTAAAAATAAGAAATTTTAAAGAAAAAAGGATAGTCAATCTCTTTAGGTCATTAATAACTAACCACAAATAGGCCTTTGGAGAAATAAAATATCCTAAACCTCAGAGTGCCTAAAATCTTTTAGTAAATCTTTGGCTCTTCCATTTGAAAAGATGAAAAGTTATTTGAAATCAATAACTTATGGTTTTAATTATGAACACCTGAGGAAGTAAGGATAGCATAAAGATTTCTTTTATAAATTGAGACAAAATAATGTAATACAATTACCTTGAAGCAGATACCTGATAAAATGCTATTCAAATAATAACTGGAACACTTTGGTGATTGTCACAAACAAAATGATTAATGAAGTGTTAAATTCGCTTTATCAACTAACAAGATAAATCTTAATTAGATAAGACTAATTTAAAAATTAGTCACTACTTATTCAAACAAACTGTAAACAATTTTGACAATAAAGCAATGCTGGGTAATTTACCCTGATCAGTTTTCATTTATTTTACATTTGTATTCTCCAGTATGATGCAGGAGATAATTTGTTACTTTACAAACAATGTTTTCTGTATACCCAGGGAGAATTTTCTTATGGAAGACACTGAGTGGATTCTTGGTCATACATGTTGTGGTATTTTTCTCATTTCAGGAGTTTTAGGGTTACTGGTCTCTAACTTTTCAGCTTCTAACAGATTTCAAAACAAATCAACAGACACATTGGAACATTGGTTATTTTGGTTTAGTGTTGGGTAAATGAACATTCTAGGAGATTCTGACATTGTGCCAAATGTCATTAAGGCTAAGTTATAAAGTCATGTTTCTTTATGAAACTTTGATATTTGCCAAGAGGTTCTTTTTTTTTTTTTTTTCATATTGTTACCTATTACTCCATTCAAAGGACTTAGGTTGATAGAGGGCAGTCAAGTCGTTTACACTGCATAAATTATATCATTAAGTGTCTGAATATGGATTGATTTGTTCTCAAGACCTCAAAACTAAACACAGCTGAAAGTTAAATCCCATGACAAATGAAAGCTCTGTACAAAGATCACAGACAGCATATAGTAAATGGAATTGCTAAAAACCACATTATCCTCTAATATACACCTGATAAATGATCATCTAAAACTGCAATTTGAGAGAAAAAAAGAATTTAATGTTGCTGCTTCAGGACAGCAAGAATCAAAGAAAAAAATGTAGCATATACATTAGAAGCAGAAGAGGTTAATGCATTCAATTTAGTGTTCAATGTAAAAAATGTGGGGGAGGGTAATAAATGATAAAATTAGATTAAAGTTAATGCATTAGGCTGTTCCTCCTGAGCTTCCTGTTAAAAAAAGTTGGTATTATATGAAGTAGCATATTTAATGCTACTTTTAAGTTTAAACCAAACAGTTATGGATTAAATATGGAAAAATCCAACTATGGTACTCTTTTAGTTTTGCGATTGTAAAGTAATATATTATTATTTTGAATAATAATAATTTGTGTTATATAAATAGTATAGCATGTAAGATTTACATTTTTGAATAGTAATTTAAATTAGCCATGCTGGTCAAATTTTAAAGAATTATCTTTATGACTGATTTTTAAACAACTGACACCAAATCAATTAGCTAGCTGAAGTGGTATTCTTACTAAGCAGTCCATTAATCCTGGAGAAGGAAACGGCAACCCACTGCAATACTCTTGCCTGGAGAATTCCATGGACAGAGGAGTCTGGTGGACTGCTGTCCATGGGGTCACATAGAGTCAGACATGACTGAAGTGACTTAGCATGCATGCATCATTGGAGAAAGAAATGGCAACCCACTCCAGTATGCTTGCCTGGAGAATTCCAGGGACAGAGAACCCTGGTGGGCTGCCGTCTATGGAGTCGTTCAGAGTCGGACACGATTGAAGTGACTTAGCAGCAGCAGCAGCAGCAACAGTCCATTAATCCATAGGTCATTTGATTCTATTTCTTTCTCAGATCTTTTATTGTTTAGTGATGGATACTATTTCTGATGGAAAAAGCATATGATTAATTTGGAATCATAANACTGTATAATCATAAGGGATTTGATTTAGGTCATATCTGAATGGTCTAGCGGTTTTCCCTACTTTCTTCAATTTAAGTCTGAATTTGGCAATAAGAAGCTCATGATCTGAGCCACAGTCATCTCCCAGTCTTGTTTTTGCTGACTGTATAGAGCTTCTCCATCTTTGGCAGTACTTAATTGGAAGAGAAATTCTTACCATGGAGCCTGTGGGGAAGAGGAAGATTGGTGGGTGAACAGGACAGGAAGCACCTTAAAATTAAAGTGTGAAGTTTGAAAGAACAGACAAAAGATATGGTTGTCTTATTTTCTGCAGCAAAATTGGAATACAGTTTTCAACAAAGTTTTCTGTACATATCTTTTTATTTTCAATTAATTATAGATTAGAAGGATGCTGTGGAGAGTATTACAAAGATGTCTCCTGTACCCCTCACCCAGTGCCACCTGTGCTAACATTCTGCAATGACTATAGTACAGTATCAAAGCCAGGAGATTGGCATTGGTACAATCCACAGATTTATTGAGATATCACCAGGATTACATGCATTTTTTACTTTATGTATGTGTGTATATGTATAGTTCAATCTAAAGGAGATCAGTCCCGAGTGNTTCTGCAATGACTATAGTACAGTATCAAAGCCAGGAGATTGGCATTGGTACAATCCACAGATTTATTGAGATATCACCAGGATTACATGCATTTTTTACTTTATGTATGTGTGTATATGTATAGTTCAATCTAAAGGAGATCAGTCCCGAGTGTTCATTGGAAGGACTGATGTTGAAGCTGAAACTGCAATACTCTGGCCACCTGATGTGAAGAACTGACTCATTGGAAAAGACCCTGATGCTGGGAAAGATTGAAGGTGGGAGAAGGGGACAACAGAGGATGAGATGGTTGGATGGCATAACCGACTCAATGGACATGAATTTGGATAAACTCTGGGAGCTGGTGATGGGCAGGGAGGCCTGCATGTTGCAGTCTATGGGGACACAAAGAGTTGGACATGACTGAGCAACTGAACTGAATTGAACTGAATATGTACAGTTCTATGTAATTTTTCATTTATCATTAGTTTTTGTAGATGCGTATATCACCAATCTTTCTGACTATTTAGGTCAAGTTCTAAAATGTGGAAATCCTGAATCCAAAGTTACAAAAATTATTAAGGCTTTTCAGATATATGATTAAATTGCTTTACAAAGTATCTGAACCAATTTACACAATTACTGGTATATCTGTGAGCTACTATTTTTTCATGTCATCTCAAGAACACCATAGGCATAAAATAGTATCCTGTTGTTTAATTTGTTTTTCTCTAATTACTGGTATGTTTGTCATAAATGCAATTTATGCAACTCCTGTTATGGCCTAGAAGAAATAGACACATCCCTCCTTATTTTTCCATGAAATACAGAGAGAGGTCCTGGACATAATACATAAAATAAGCACAGAGAAACTCTGAAAACTGGGAAGATGAAGGCAGACTTGTTAGGGTCTTTGGGCCTTAAGGGATAAAACAGCAGTGACTTCCCTCTGTTTTCCTTTTCCTTTCATTTATCTTGCTAGACACAGGAGAGGCCAACAATGTAGAGTCTCCAATGGGTGGAGAGGAAAAAGGCCTAAAGAAATGCTTGTTTTTCTTAACCAGAGGACTGGGAAAGGCTAGCTGAGCAGGCAGAGACTTTCTGACATCCTGTGCCCTACTCCAGCCAAACACCACAGAGAGAGACATCCATATGGCCACCTGGCTCCTCTTCCCTGCTGTGGTGCTGGTGTCAAGGGATGCTAATTTCCATCTCTGCCCAACAGCAATGACCCAACACTTCCCTCCCTCCCAACTCCAGAGTTGGGGAAGGAGGCAGGTAAAAGTGGGGGCTCTTTAAACTTGAATGTGAAGTCCTGGACAAGTAATTACTTATTTCGAAAACAGAGTTTTCCAGGGGGAAAATGAATCATTTTAAAACATCTGCAACAAATTAAACTATAATTTGTAATTCTAGAAATAGCATTTTTAATGTTACAGACAATGGAAAATACCTCACATGTGATGAGAACGGTAGCAAAATAATGCACTGCAAACTATAACAACATTCATTTTTACTAGTCAGTGGTATTAAATTAAGTGTTGCTGATCTGTTTTATGAAGATTTAAATTCACTCATCTATGTGAAGATTGGTCAGAAAGATGCTTCCAAAGACCTTCCTGATAGACTTGACAGGAAGGTGTTTGCTTCGTTAAATCCTGGAGAAGAGCAGTGCGCTCTCAGTTTAGCCAGGCTGAGAACCCTCCCAAGCATGTTGCTGTCGTTTAGTCTGTAAGTCATGTCCAACTCTTTGCAACCCCATGGACTGTAGCCTGCAAGGTCCTTGGTCCATGGGAGTTCCCAGGCAAGAATACTAGAGTGGGTTGTCATTTCCTTCTCCAAGGGATCTTCCTGACCCAGGGATGGAACCCATATCTCCTGAATCCTAGAGTGGGGTGCCACTTCCTTCTCCGAGGGATCTTCCTGACCCAGGGATGGAACCCATATCTCCTGCATTGGCAGACAGATGGATTCTTTACCACTGAGCCAGCAGGGAAGCTGTGCTACTCATGTGTGCAATTCTTTTTACATAAGAGCTACCTTCTTGCACTAACCTTTTGCATTAAGTCTGTCTCTAAATGGCTGCTCACTTTTACCTACAGAAAGCCAATTCATTCATTTTGCTTTGGGGAATACATTTAAGTTTACAAATGAAACTGGAGCTAACTCCTTTGAGTGAAATGATAATTCACAGGAAAGTCAGCCTCAAGGAATTAAGTCGATATTTGAGGGAAAAGTATTTTTTAAAGAGGTCTATGCTCAGACCAAANAGTTCCCAGGCAAGAATACTAGAGTGGGTTGTCATTTCCTTCTCCAAGGGATCTTCCTGACCCAGGGATGGAACCCATATCTCCTGCATTGGCAGACAGATGGATTCTTTACCACTGAGCCAGCAGGGAAGCTGTGCTACTCATGTGTGCAATTCTTTTCACATAAGAGCTACCTTGTTGCACTAACCTTTTGCATTAGGTCTGTCTCTAAATGGCTGCTCACTTTTACCTACAGAAAGCCAATTCATTCATTTTGCTTTGGGGAATACATTTAAGTTTACAAATGAAACTGGAGCTAACTCCTTTGAGTGAAATGATAATTCACAGGAAAGTCAGCCTCAAGGAATTAAGTCGATATTTGAGGGAAAAGTGTTTTTTAAAGAGGTCTATGCTCAGACCAAAACTACAAATAATTTTACTCAACACTTGAGATTTTCTAGTAATTAATCATTATTGTGAAATAGACAAGACATTGTTATTCTTTGGTCCNCAGCCTCAAGGAATTAAGTCGATATTTGAGGGAAAAGTGTTTTTTAAAGAGGTCTATGCTCAGACCAAAACTACAAATAATTTTACTCAACACTTGAGATTTTCTAGTAATTAATCATTATTGTGAAATAGACAAGACATTGTTATTCTTTGGTCCAGAAGGCTGTGCAGTCTGTAAAGGAAAAGAACAAAAAAAGAACAATTTCTTCTCTCTTATATTTACAAGTCTAGTCAGGTTAGATTTTAGATGGTACCAAAAAGCCAAAGTCTTATGTCAGACACCGATGTGGGCCTAATAATTCAGCCTAAAGATGACTATGATGTCTCTGTCCCAGCATTTAACCTAAGAATCTCAGTTTTAGTGAAACTTTGATGAGCAAAAAGGAATGTTAAGAAAACTGATCTCTGGCTTTAAAGTAACCAAAGGTAAAAAGTCTATGACCATTAGTAGCTCATGACTCAACATGAGTAACTGGTCGGTAACTACTAACATTTATGGCCAGACAGTAATTAGTCAGTAGGACAAATTACCATATATAATCTTACATATGTAAGAATATTGTTCTCTACATGGTGTTCATCAAAGAGGATTACTTCTCAGGCAAAGTGAGCTGTTCAAAAAGTATTTATGACTACCTTATCTACTATAAAGAAATTTGTAGAAATTATAACTATTACAATTATAGATTCAAAATATTCCAATATTGTGGTATTTTTAGTACTTATTTATATACAGCAGCTCAACATTCAGAANCTCTTGGTATCTCTAATTTTCTTGAAGAGATCTCTAGTCTTTCCCATTCTGTTGTTTTCCTCTATTTCTTTGCATTGATCAAAGCAATACTGGGGCCTAAATAAATTTCAGGTAAGTCAATATATCCTAGTAAGTTTTAAAAATGACATACAGGGGGCTTATCGAGCAGGTTATAGCCTAAATACATAAATTAAGGAAAATATTTACTACCTAATCAAAGAACGTTATGAATTCTGCAATATTTTCCATTTCTAAGACTGTCTCTGGTATACACTGACCAAAAGTTATCATGATTTCATATGAAAATAAGCTCCAAGTATGCATCTAAACACTTTCACCTTACTGCACTGAATGTGTGACCCATGAGCTATAGCCAAGAGGTATCTTTGTTAACTGCAAGCTCAGGGTATAATGTTTACTGTTGCAATGAGGCGTGACACACACTGCTCCACACCACAAATGTCATTTCCATCATGTGACTTGCTTACTTAAGAATTTCTAGGGGACCTCCCTGGTAGTCCAGTGGCTAAGAGTCCATGCTCCCAAAGCAGGGGTCCAGGCTCGATTCCTGGTCAGGGAACTAGATCCCATACGCTGCAACTAATAGTTCACAGGCAACAGCTAGAGTTTACACATGCTGCAAGTAAGATCTGGTGCAGCCAAATAAATAAATAAATAAAATTTTTAATTAAAAATAAAAAGAATTTCTAGTAGTGTGTGTTTTTTTTTTTTAAAAAGGCAGACACTGGTGAAAAAAAGTCAAGAGAAACACAGTGGTGTGTAACTCCAATTGGCAAAATGTACAGTGCAGGAAGAAAACCTTAGGGAGGGGGGAACAGCAGGAAGTACGGAATATATTTATAATACAACAAAGAAATTATAGAAGAATATGCTTCCAAACCAAAGTCAACTTGACCAGAATTAAAGACCTTTCTCCTCCATGACCTGAGACTCTCCCACATGTCTACAGACTGTATTTCTTTCCATGGCTCCTATCTCAATGAAGCTTTTTGTCTTTTTTCACTTTTTTGCTCACTTTTTTCCAATTTTAATAAGCCATGCAGGAATTTAAGGCTCCAACTAGCTTTGAAAAAATTCTTACATATGTTTTAAGGATGAGTTAGAGAACTTGAATTAATCAGAGTTTCTCATGAGTAGGCAAGCTCACCCACTTTGGCGCACAGGTTAGATAAAGCTGTGACCAATAAGCCTTTTCACAAATAAACATTAAGACTGAGTTTTCTTTCTAGTCCTGACCATCTATCCAAATATTAAAAAAGATTACTCAAATTATACTCTAGTTATTCTTTTTAACAACCCAATGACTTGCAATATTTGTTATCCTATTCTGAGAGCTAAATTAAGTC
Source organism: Neotragus pygmaeus (assembly GCA_006410875.1). Lineage (NCBI taxonomy): Eukaryota > Metazoa > Chordata > Mammalia > Artiodactyla > Bovidae > Neotragus > Neotragus pygmaeus. The sequence continues at coordinate 517,659 of SJYV01054512.1, read as the reverse complement.
ACATTATCTAAAAACGCTGGACTCACTTTGGTCATTTCAAACCATTATTATGACTATAGGGAAAGTATGCTCTATTTTTATCAGAAAACAGCAGTTATAAATAAAAAGGGAGAGCAAGTGTAAATGCTATAGTGTTTGACTGGAATGAGTTATCAGTATGGTTTTTAACATACAGACAGATGAAAAGATATAGAAATAAACAGATGTTGTGTATGCATGGATTAGTATTCATACATGTATTTCTAGCTCTGTTCACTGAGAGTGCCTAGAAGCAATGACACCCAGTGGCAATCAGCACACATAACATCTAGATCTTGGTTTCTAAAAACCATTCTCCAAGAGAAGGAACCAGAGCTCACTGGAGAGGTGATTGGTTGCAGGGCTGCAGCAGGGGCAATATAATGAGTCTGGACATGTTAAGATGTCAAAAAACAGAAAGTGCTTTCTTAAAGAGATTGGAGGATGTTAAAAAGACAAAGAGCAAACTTGAAAGCCATAGCAGAACAATCTGAGTGATTAATTAAAGATAAAATTAAATTATAAACCATAGAGTAAAACAAGTATCTGACAACATGGATACAAATATGGAGAAGGGACAGTTCTCCCTTATAGAAGAATTCCAATTAATAAGTGTAGAAGGAAATGAGAAAAATATAAAATTGCCATCAGGTGAACACTGCTGTAATGATTGTTATAAGCAAGAACTACCAAAGAACGCTGAAATTAAAGGACAAAAATTTGAGAACAAAATTTCTGCATAGTTTCAAAAAATCTCCCCCCATATATCCAGCAACTACAAAGAGAAAAAATAGTAACTTCTATAAGGAAAGAAATTTAACAGACATGACCTTAATGAGAGCTATTACCTCTAATACAACATACTGACATCCTGTATCCCGCATTATGATATGCTGTAGACTCAGCATCACTTCTTTAGTATGCCTGCCAAAAATGTACCACTTCAACTAACCATGAGAAACCATCAGAGAAACCCAAATTGAGTCATTCTATAAAATAAACTGACCATTCAGTGCAAGCATGAAGATAATGGAAGATAAGAAGAGATCATCACAGATCAGAAGAGACTAGGGAGACAGATGCTAAATGCTGTGTCTGATCCTGAACTGAATCTTGAAAAAGTAAAGGACATCACAGGAAAAACTAGTGGGATAAAGGTCTGTAGTTTAATTAACAGCATGGTACCAATGTTAATTTTTCTCATTTTGATCATTGTGCCCTGGTTATGTAAGCTGTTAGCATTAGGGAAATCTAGGGAAAGGTGTATCTGAGCTTTCTGTACCATTTGTGCAGCTTCTCTGTAGAGTCTGAAATTATTTCAACATTTAAATTTAAGGGACTTCCCTGGCAGTCCAGTGCTTGCCTGAGACTCAGCGCTTCCGCTGCAGGAGCCATGTGTTTGATCCCTGGTGGGGAAACTAAAATCCCATTTGCTACATGGTACAGACAAATCAACAAAAAAGAAACAAAAAAAAAATTTAAGTATCCTGTACTTTCCGTCAACTGAAATAAAGCAAAACTGAGAAATTCAATAAATATTTACACATGGTAAATCTGACATTTCATTATTTGGAAAGCAACCTACATTAGACCAAGACTTAAGTCATTGAGTTAATAGATATTTATTAAGTATTCACAATACTCAGACCTCTACCAGGTATTAAAGATGTTGCCTTTCAAGAAGCTTACAGCTGATAAGAGAAACAAAGATGATAAACTACTAACCTGACTGTATATGTGTCAGAATTTTTCATCAGCCAGGCTATAATTCAATGATTAAATAACAACAGTAACATTTACACTGTTAAAGTATATAAGTGAAAATTCTCTGGATAACTAAAATCTTCAAATAGAACATTAACATCTACATTTACAGAGTTTAAGTAAGCTTAATACACTAAACACACATATTTCATAGTATTACTACTAATGCTTCAAAAAAGAAAAACTAAGTATTTTTAAAGATATTTCTCCAACCTAGAAACTAAATGCTTACTTATCTCAGACCAAAAAAAAGGGAGGTAACAACAACATAAACAAAATCAAACTGAACAAAACAGTTCATAAATTCAGAACAATCTCAANTTTACAGAGTTTAAGTAAGCTTAATACACTAAACACACATATTTCATAGTATTACTACTAATGCTTCAAAAAAGAAAAACTAAGTATTTTTAAAGATATTTCTCCAACCTAGAAACTAAATGCTTACTTATCTCAGACCAAAAAAAAGGGAGGTAACAACAACATAAACAAAATCAAACTGAACAAAACAGTTCATAAATTCAGAACAATCTAAAAAAAAAAAAAAAACCCCAAAGAGGTAGACCAATTTACATATAAAATGTCTGACTAAAGACAGCTAAGTGAAAATCAAAATGTCAACCAATATAAAAAATAGTATTAAATTCAGTAGGGAACACAATGCGTCTGAGTTTTTTAATTCTTCAGAAAAAATTAAGCTTAAGCAACTTACAGAAAATATTCCATCTCCCTTCCTCCGGGTCAATCAACAGGGGAAGCTAACATTAACTGCACCCCAAAAGTTGTAGCAGAGGCTAATATCAAGACCTTAACTCTAGTCATTGTCTCAAAACTTTTAAGACTTAAAGGAACTTCACTGTTCCCGTAACTTCAACAGGCCTTCCCAAATACAAAGTGGTAACATAGTCTGAATCTTATATAGATCTTCTTCAACTTAAGATCAGGTTATGTCTCCCCAAATCCATCAAAAGTTACAAATATCATCAAGATGCATTTAATACACCTCACCTGCCGAACATCATACTTTAGCCTAGCCTACCTTAAAAGTGCTCAGGATGCCTACATGAGCCCATGGTTGGGCAAATCATCTAACAGAAAGCCTACTTTGTAATACCATGTTGACTATCTCATGTAATTTTTTGACTACTACACTGATGAAAAACAAAACAGTTGTCCATGTGCAGGATGATTGTTAAGTGTACTGGTTGTTCCCTCTCATAACCGCTTGGCTTTCTGGGAGCTGAGGCTCGCTGCCATTGCCCAGCATCACAAGACTATCATACTCCATATTGCTAGACTAAGAAAAGGTCAAAATTCAAAATAGGGTTCTACTGAATGCATATTGCTTTTGTACGACCATAAAGCTGAAAAATTGTTATGGCAAATCATTGTAAGTTGGGGACGGTCTGTATGCCTAAAGATGGTAACATAAGAATTATGCTAACATCTGCAAAGCAACAGAAACTTGACTGTTAAGATTCAAACCCAGGCAAAGGGCCAGACAACTCTGAACAGATAGTCTGACTATTAACTGATTACTGAGAGAGAATTCAGTCACACATCTCAAGTACCAATAACTTTTGTCTCATGAAAACATTCCAAATTTCTGCTTGTTTTTCCAAGCTTTAACATTAGCTAAACTTCCTCAAAACATTAAGATTCAATGCTGGTCTTTTTATCAATTTACTTGAATTTAACTGACAGCACATTCACAGAAATGCTGCTTTCGATCATAATCAAACATTTTTCTAGCACATAAAGAAAACAGGCAGATAAGAAAGGTGAAACACACAAGAAACAGTGCAAACTTTTGTAAAAAAAAAAAAAAAAAAGCCTCATCAAAACAGTTCTTTAAACTAACTCCATATTTGCAGGTCCTAAACTCACAGAAGATAGGGACCAAATCAGAAAATGCTGCGGTGCCCCAGGACCATCTCTTCTTCTTTCGTACATTCTTATTTCAGATGGTCTCATACTGCTTCATAACCTTTTAAATACTATTTAATACTCTCAAAAATACAAGGTGTCAAATCAAAGCAAGTATGCTACCATTTTTGCCAAGTGGGGAGAAGAAACATACACACATTTGTCTACATGGGCACAAAATATATCTCTGGAAAGATGTGTTGAGAGACCGTCAAAATATTTGGCCTCAAATATGTTGGGACAGGAAATAGAGACTCTCATTCTATATTCCATCAAACATTTCAAATTCTGAATCATGTAAATATAGTTTGTATCTAAAGATAATTATAACAAAAAGCAAAACAGAGGATTTTTTAAAATTCTTTAAAAAATTAACATAATTATAATAACCAACAGATAAAGTCAGATGACTCCCCATATCGTTCTCTGACTAAAAGTTAAATCCTATGAAGGCAGAGATTTTTGTCTATTTTTTCACTATGATGTATCCCCACTGCCTAGTCCATAGCTGGTGCTTAAAAAATACTTGTTGAATCAATGAATGCCTCCCTAATCTCTCCACTGAATTTCAGACTTGTGTATCCAACCGCCTGCTTCTCATCTCTACATGAATACTGAATAGGTCCTACTTCAAATGTCCCATCCAACCCTACACCCATACAACAACCTGCTTCCCTCACTTCCCCATCTCAATTCATGGCATCACCACATTCCAGGTGAACCCTCAAACCCAGGAGTCACCCCCATCCCAGCCAACTGCGTTCCCATCCGAACCAGGCCAGATCACTACTTTCAACTCCAAAATAGACCTCAGCATCTTTTTTCTTTGACTCTGGTCACTACTCAGATCTGCCACAGCCTTCTAACCAGTAGCCCTGCTTCTTTCCTCTTATTCAATCTCCTTCACAGTCAGATTGTAAACCAGACCATATCACTCCCAGCTTCGCAAAAAGGGAATAGCTTTTCAATGTTCCTTAAGAATAAAAGCCAAACAAACTCCTCTGGATAACAGACCTCACATGACCTGACCCATGGCTACCACCAAACCTTTTCTTTCTCACGAGGGTCTCAGCCCAACTTCAGCGAGTTGCTTTCAGTTTGCTGAACCTAAGCTTGAAACTACCTTTGGACATATCCATTTGCAGTTCCCTCAGACTTCCAGAGGCCATATCCTTCCCACTTTTCAGATATCAGGTCAAAAGTCTCCTCAGACAGGTCTTTCCTGACCACAGCATCTGAAGCAGTCTCTCCTCGTCACTACCATGACTTCCTATTTTACTTCTTTTATAGCACTTTGGATTGGCTGAAACTTTTTCTATTTCTTACTTTCTGGCCTTCCCTTACCTCCCAGAACTGAAGCTCCAGGAGAGCAGAAATTTCACGTGTCCTGTTTATGGCTGTATCCCTAAGGCCTCAGGTAATGCTTGTCATTTAAACCAGGTGCTTAATAAATAGTGAACTGACAAAGGCAAGGCAAAACAGACTTTGAAGAAGGCCTACAACATTCCATTTAGTGACACTGGTGAAGATAAAAAAACATGAAAAAACTACCTTCCCACAGAAAACACTTAAAAATCACCAAAGGCTGGAGCATGAAGCAAAATACTTCAGTTGCATGTGAGCATTCAGACATAGGGTATTTTTCACATACTATGCACAGATGTCCTTCCAACTTATAAACAGTATCTGGGGTAGGGAAGAGTAACTGAGAACATCGTGTACATCTGCTATTTCATCTCTGACTCTTTTGGAAGGGTCTTCCAACACCGTATTTGGGCAAAAGAGGCAAAATATAAACAATCTGTTTGATTGTCTGCCTTGGAAAGAAACGTGAGATAATAAAGAAGAGGAAGCAGTCTTTTGAGTGTTCTTAAATGCCTATTATGTAGTCGGTGATAAGTCAGAACTAAGTGATTATTTCCCCTATCTTACTATGTATAGATCTGGGACTGGTCTAGTTCAAAGATGTTTACACTGTAAAGCCAAAGTCTGCAGTGAATGTTAATAGTCTTTAATCTTATAATCAAAATGTAAACTTCCAAGGTTCTCCCTTACAACTAGGTATTAGTACTCCCTGGGGGAAAGGAGAGAGAGGATTTAACGACAAAACAGTCTGCAACTCACAAATGTTTTCTGTACATGCACGTTATTTGCAGGGTGGTAGGGAATGGTCCAGACTCCCTGGTGTGTATCTAAGTGCTCTTAAGAGTCTAAGGATCTTATTTCACCAGACCCCAAGGATTGAGACAGGTCTAGCATGCACGCAGGGCACTCCTCCCCAGAGCTATCAATCTTCGCTGTCTGCGGAAACAAAAGTGAAGACACTCGTGGTAAGGATGTAAGAGATTGATGCCTCCCGCCCCCCACCCCTCACACCGCAAACACACAGAGCTGTGTAACCGCGTGAGCGCGTAAATAAAAGAGAACACGCACTCGCACCTTCCCTCCCTGGGAGCAAAATGGGGCCGAGGGAGGGGCGGCCAAGGCCGGCTGGAGGCCCGGGATACAGTCCGGGGGCGGCCAGGCTCCGGGGTCGGAGCTCTTGGAGCCAGGGTCACCCTCAGGATCCCCGGTCCCCGGCCTCCC
>SJYV01054512.1:434163-511048 GCA_006410875.1 Neotragus pygmaeus | reverse complement strand
GGGGGCGGCCCGGGGCCGGGGCCAGGGCGCTCACCTGCCGTCGCGGGAACACGGGAGAGCTTCCGGATGGAACGGCGCAGTGGGGAGCGGACAGGGGAGAAAAGTGAGCGAGCCACGCGAGCGGTGAAACAACCGTCCTCCGAGGTCCTGCTTTCCCGGCACACCCTCGGGGTGCCTCTTCCGCGACCACCAAACGCCCCCCTCTTGTGCTGGCGTTGGTAGAGTCCGAGTACGGCGAGGGCCGAGGGCCACTCTTGTGCGGTGGCGGAAGGCCGAGGGAACCTTGCTCCAAGCCACTGCGAGCGGCCCCAGCTGCCCACGAGCGCTCGCGGTTCGCTGAGCTGGCGACTGAGGACCCCTAAGTCCGGGGGCTGCTGATAACAATGTGTTAGAGAAGTGGTTTCAACACAGGATTTTCCCCTAAAGTTCTTTTAGAACTACGTGAACATCCTGATACACCACCATCTCCTTGCCACCTACTTACTTCTATGGGCTTTTCAAAGGATTGATAGGTATTAGCAAAATTAGTTTCCTCGGACATACTCCTTTTCTAGTGGGTTTTTATCTGTAGACATTCTGAGACATAAATACGTATTTTCAGTAGAGGCCCGTCCCTTCGCAGCCTGTGACCCCAACTCCCCGCCTCCCTGCACCTGTCAGTCCAAGGATGTCCTTCGCCTACAAATGCTCAGGGTGATGTTGACAAAAGTTCAGACAGTACCCATCTCCTCCCTAGTACGCACAGCGCCCCAGGGAACAAAAGCCTGGCTTTATTCTTTTATCAGCCTTTGGTATCCAAAGATCTCAAAAGTCAGTCTTGTCTTCTCTGTGCGTTTTGAGCCTTTCCCATCCAACACTCTTTCTTAAAACCCTGTACCATTACTTCAATGCATGCATGTAGGCTTAGTCCCTTCAGTCGTGTCCGACTCTTTGGGACCCCATGGACTGTAGCCCGCCAGGCTCTACTGTCCATGGGATTTTCCAGGCAAGAATACTAGAGTAGGTTCCATTTCTTCAGTTCAGTTCAGTTCAGTTCAGTCGCTCAGTCGTGTCTGACTCTTCGCGACGCCATGAATTGCAGCACGCCAGGCCTCCCTGTCCATCACCAACTCCCGGAGTTCACTCAGACTCAAGTCCATCGAGTACGTGATGCCATCCAGCCATCTCATCCTCTGTCGTCCCCTTCTCCTCCTGCCCCCAATCCCTCCCAGCATCAGAGTCTTTTCCAATGAGTCAACTCAGCATGTGGTGGCCAAAGTACTGGAGTTTCAGCTTTAGCATCATTCCTTCCAAAGAAATCCCAGAGCTGATCTCCTTCAGAATGGACTGGTTCAATCTCCTTCAGAATGGACTGGTTGGATCTCCTTGCAGTCCAAGGGACTCTCAAGACTCTTCTCCAACACCACAGTTCAAAAGCATCAATTCTTCGGCACTCAGCCTTCTTCACAGTCCAACTCTCACATCCATACAATTCCCTCAAGGTCCACATAAAATCTCCCGACCTGGTAAATCCCACCGATCTTTCTCCTCTTCTAATCTGCCTCTCACAGCACTTGAAGTCTGCAGTACTTATTCTAAGAAAGCTATCACATGTTAAAATCAGTCCCACTATCTGACCTGTTTTCTCACATGATCTCTTTCTTTTAATCTGGCAATTCTCAAAGTATGGCCCTCAGACCTGTGGAAAACAGATCTTTTCAGGAGTCCCGATGTTAACAATCTTCTTTGTAAATGACACGTTCTTTGTTATTTTTTTTCTGGGTTCACAAAACTCAGCTGACATCTCCTCAGGCAGAATCAAGAGGGTGGCAAGAGACATTCCCTAGCCAACCAGTGGTTAGGCCTCTGCGCTTTTACTGCCCGGGCCTGGGTTTGATTCCTGGTGGGGAAACTAAGATGCCACGAGCTGCCTGGCAAGGCCAAAAAAAAAAAGAGGGTGGCACAAATCTGTCCCGTTGGTCACTGTCCCGTTGGTCATTGCATTGATGCCATGCACTCCCAGTTTGGTACTTTGTTCTTGTTTTGTATTAGAAATATCCTTGGTGAAGTAGTAAAAAGTACTAATTTCATAAATTTCAACCCTGAGTACAGGTCTTCTAACATTGTGAGGGAAGAAATGGGAAGCACACGCCTACTCTTGCGGAATACCAAAGTAGGACTGTGGTCTTGAAGGAAAACACTTGAGTGGCTGAGTTGCCAGCTGAACTATTTTTTCGTGGAGTGCCATTTTTCCTTGAAAGAACAGTTGATAGAAATGTTAACATTACTCTGCCTTGGACATTTCTACAAAATGAGTAACATGAGCCTAACACTTCAAGCGAAAACTGACAGTATTTGTTACCAATGATAAAATTTCTCTTGCAAGTAAAATTTGAAAATGTGGGAAATTTGTGTCAATACTGTCAACCGAGATAATCAATGAACAATCTATAACAGGAATAGAAAAGAGTTTTATTCCAGACTAAATGAGAATGATAGCCCAAGAGACATAGATTCTGGCTCAAAAATGAGGGAGGCTTATATGGGCAAAAACCACAAAGTTAACCTGAGTTGTCAGGACTTAGGATTACAAATAGCAAAAAGCAAGGATGCTTGTTAGGTAAGGATTGGTTGGGATTCAAAATGGTTGCATAGTTAAAAGGGAAGACCTTGAGACCATAAGGTTGCAGCCATCAGCTACTAACAGATCATTGTGTTTGAGAACTGCTGTCCTTGAATTCAGAAAATTCAAGTTCTCAGTGATGGAGTAACAAGTGTGAAACTATATCCATAATGGCAACCTGGCTCCCTTTTGAATGCCTGAACCACAATTACTCCATTTTCATTTTTAAAATAATTATTTTTTAAGGGTTAAAGTAGACATACACTGTACCTTCGATAAGCCATAAGACAGGCTGTTCCAGTTAGCCTAAAGTTCAAGTCAGAATGACTTCCCCATACTTCAGATGTGATACTGTCTTCCATCACCACCATGACCTTGACAGCTTAAAGAATTTTCTGATGAGACTGTAGTGCTATTAATGATTGTAATTTTTTTGATATTGGATGATAAGCCATCTCAATACATGGAATATCTACACGATACAGTGTACCAATATTTTCCAAATAACTGATGCAGGCCACTTTAAAATCACCCATGGATAAAATATCGATTCAAAGTGAAAGATCAGTAGATAGATAGGTGTGGGAGTGTGAGTGTGTACATACACATAAAACACAGAGTACAAAAGATTACCTGATATGGCTGCAGATTTTCATTGCAACTAACCCTTAAGAAACATCCACCTGTCAAATTTTCTGTATCAGATAAGAATATCCACAATCACCCCAAAAGACAATTGAATTATCTACCCAAGGCTTGCTATTTTCTTCCTATACTTCAATCATAGAGAATCTAGCTGTCTTTTATTAAGCCAGATATTAAAGAGATACACACAAAAAGAATGCAATGCCTTACTTCTCACTAAAAGAATGAAAACACGCAGGATCTTTTTATTTTGGAAATATGAGAGGTTGGTTTAAGATGGCAGAGTAGAAGGATGTACACTCATCTCCTTCCGTGAGAGCACCAAAATCACAACTAGCTGTTGAACAACCATCAATGGAAGGAAGCCGGAACCTACTAAAAAAAGATACCCCATATCCAAAAGCAAAGGAGAAGCCACAAGAAGACAGTGGGAGGGGGTCATCACGACAAAATCAAATCCTGTACCCACTGTGTGGGCGACCCACAATCTGGAGAACAGTAATACCAGAGAAATTTTCCCACTGTTGGGAAGATTCTGAGCCCCACATGAGGCTTCCCAACCTGGGGATCTGGCAAAGGGACAGGAAATCCCCAGGGAATCTGACTTTGAAGGCCAGTGGGATTTGATTGCAGGACTCCCACAGGTCTGGGGAAAACAGAGACTCCACTCTTGGATGGTACAGACAAAACCTTGTGTATACCAAGACCCAGGGCAAAGGAGCGGTGACTCCACAAGAGACTGAACCAGACCTACCTGCTAGTGTTGGAGGGTCTCTTGCAGAGGCCTGGGTCCACAGTAGCTCTCTGGCAGAGGCAGTGTCCTACACCATGAGCCCTGTTATAGGTCATCATTCACCATATGTAGAGTTTTTAGACTCCTGGGCTGGGTCGCCTCAGGCCAAACAACTTACTGGGAGGGATTGAAACCACACCCATCAGCAGACAATCTGATTAAAGTTTTATGGAGAGAAAATATGATTTTCTGCCCACTAGAGAAAAGACGATTATTTTTCATAAAGACAGTTCGTTAAAATGTGTTTGTTTCTTAAAATTAATATTTTTAAAAATCTTCTCTTTTTAATTCTAATATGGTAACTAGGGCTAGATACAACCCACATAAGCACAGCTCTTTAAGTTACCCAGTAATATTTGAGAGTATAAAGTGGTCCAGGGACTAAAAAGTTTCATAACAGTTGTGGTGAACTCAGGAAACACCTCTGCTCTCCCCACCTTCCTTGCAATCTCCAGCTGCAGAGAGTGCCAAACCTGATTCTTTGTAACACTCATATTTCTTTTCTATTTTTAAGATTTCTTTATTTTATTCTTCTTTTTTTTTTTTTCACTGTGCTGGGTCTTGCAGGGCATAGGCTTTCTCTAGTGGGTGAGCTGGAGCCACTCTTGTTTCCGCGCATGGGCTTCTCATTGGGGTTGCTTTTCTTGTTGCAGAGCACAGGCTCTAGAGAGTCTGAACCCAGCAGTTGTGGTGCATGAGGTTAGTTGCTCCGTGGCCTGAGAGATCTTCCCAGGCTGAGGATCAAACTTGTGTCCCCTGCAGTGGCAGACAGATTCCTAACCACTGAACCACCAGGGAAGCCCATCACTCTTCTATTTCCAAATTCTAGAGACCTTTCTGGAATTGATACCTTTCCCAAACTGTATAGTAGGGAAGTTACATTTTGAAAAGTTATAGCCTTCATATTAAATTGAGATTACTTCTTCCTTCCAGAAAAACAAAGTTATCCTTTCTAATCAACCCTTCAAGTCACTGCTTTAGGCAATATTTGGTCTTTACCTTCAAACCAAACCTTAAACTCTAGTTCATCTCTGAGTCCTCTTGTCTTACTTCTTAGCAAAAGCTACATGTATTACTTAAAAATGAGTTTTGGCTTTGTGTGATGTTTATGGAATTCCTTTATTTTTTCCCAATTTCAAAAGTAATAAATGTTTTTTTGTTAAAAAAAAAAAAGCAAACAAACTTTTTTAAAAAAACAATATTATAAACATATTATAAATTTGCCACTTTGTAGCCAGCTATTTTTACTTCTGAATCTTTCTGGGTTTGGTCTTTATGAGAATATTTAAGTAATTCTCAGACAGGCATAGTAATTTATAAATTTATATTTAAAGTAAATTAATGAAAAATATTTTAAATAGAATATATTAAAATGTCATTAAATCAGTAAACCAAATATATCTATTTCTATTCATTTTCCACTTAAGAGTGTACATAGTTTTCTCTTTTCATTTCATAATCTACAAATAATACACAGCATTCAAGGAGCCCAACCAGAACCGTTTTCTGTGCTTCTAAGCATCCTTTATAGATGTGAAACCCACGGAGCCCTGATTTTTCTGGGACTTATAATTTCAAATAATTTTATCCTTTTTATAATCTATATGCTAAAATTGAATCATCTTTTCTTAAACCTTTACTGGAAATTTGCATTTCATAGTTACATCATTTATTAAAACATTTTTCCATCTTTTGTTTCTAGTAAACTAAAAAGGAAAAACAGAGATTGAAGAACTGTTTTCATGTTTGGAGTAGCTGATTGAGGAGCTGTTTTTATGCTTATACAAATGCAAGGCTCCTCTTTGGAGAAACATCTAACTGCAGGGCCAGGGCAGGAAATAGACAAGATGAGTCTGGAACATCTTGTAGTGTGAGAAAGTAAGGAAGTGCTCAAAAATAAAAACATCCACGTTGATAGGAGTAGGTCAAAGGACACAGAAGCCAACTGAAAAAGCTCCTATGAGTCAGAACTAGAACAATGTAAGCAACAAAATAACGAGTCAAAGATGATAACCCAAACTAGAAAGTAAATATCCATGAAAACTGCAAGTGAAAGTCGCTTAGTCACGTCTTACTCTTTGCGATCCCACGGACTATACAGTCCATGGAATTCTTGAGGCCAGAATACTAGAGTGGGTAGCCTGTCCCTTCTCCAAGGGATCTGCCCAATTCAGGGATAAAACCCATCTCTCCTGCATTGCAGGCAGATACTTTACCAGCTGAGCCACAAGGGAAGCCTGAAGTATCCATTGGTCCATACTAATATAAAGGAATGACTGAATAAGCCTTATATGAGGGAAAGAAAACAATCTCAGGCAGGAGAATGCCAAATAAATTATGTAGGTATTCCACCTAAAGGAAAGGGACCAGAAGTCCCTGCTTCTTAAGTATAGGCTAAGAAAAGTGATTTCCTTCCAAAGAATACAGTACAAAAAGGAAATTTAAAAGAGAAACTTTATAGTGGACATGACAAATGTCACATTAGCCAGATGATGGTCAACATTGATAATGACAACTCATTGCTCATCCTATGTCCCCTTGATGTGATGGGATGGGACTGGCCCTTTTACTGTGATCATCCTACCCCAAACCCCAAATTTCAGTCTAATCATGAGAAAAATTCTAATACAGGGAGGAACATTCTACAAAATACCTGCCCAGTATACCTCAGAACTGTCAAGGTCATCAAAAACAAGATAAGCTGTATCTCAATAAATCTGAACAGAAAACAAAAACAGAAACAAGATAAGCCTGAGAAACTGTCACAGTCAAGAGGAAACATGACTGCTGAATGTAACATGGGGTTTCTGGAGAGGATCCTGGGTCAGAAAAAAGACATTAGGTAAAAACTAAGGACAATTTCAACCATATATTAATAGTAACATATCAAAATACATTCACTAATTGTAACAAATGTGCCATCTCAATGTAAGATGTTAAATAGGGAAAACCAGGGATGGGGGAAGAGAGGAAGTGGGAACTATTGTGTGCTCAGTTTCTGTGTAAATCTAAAGCTTTTCTAAAAAATAAAGTCTGTTAATTAAAAATAAAAATAAAAACCTCACCTAAATGTACACTTAAATAAAGAAAAAGTCTAGGGTCTCTATCAGAAAAGCTAAGAGCTCCTAAGATTTTTCCATATGGAGAAGTGAAACCAGATGCCAAATTTACATGTAGATAATTCTGGTTGAAAGTTATTAAAAAAAGAAAAGGAAAAGTATCCTCTTTTAAATTAGAAAAAAATTGCTTTAATTAAAAAAATTACCTCCGAATCCTTTATATTTCTTTGCAGTCACATTCAGACAGGTAATTTAACAAAATCAAAGCTGTGTCAAAAGAGGGCTCATTTCAAAGAAATATACCCACAGCATTGTAAATCAACTATTCAACAAAATTTTTTGAAAGCAAGAAAGAAAAATGAAATATCCATATAGTTCACTGTCTGAGATAATGCATTTAGAAGGTGATTTCCCAGAATTGGGAATCAAGAATGACTCTGAGTAATGGATTACAATAAATAATGTGATATATGAACGAAAGAGAAATGACATTTTTCTCAACTGTTATATCGTATTAAAAATATGTGTGTCACTAGAGTGGAAATGAATCATGATCCACCCAGAGAAATGTGATGAGAGAAGATGGGAAAACTTGTAACTTAATGAAAATAAGAAATGTGGTCCATCCCATTCTGGGAGGAAGGGATCAAAGAAGCAGAGCAAATCAAATGCGGCAAGTCTGGAAGGAGGGAAGGAAGCTAATTTTGTGAAAGAGTAAATGGCAAAGCATCACCAACTCAATGGACATGAATTTGAGCAAACTCCAGGAGATAGTGGAGGACAGAGAAGCCTGGCACTCTGCAGTCCATGGGGTTGCAAAGAGTCAGACACGACTTAGTGACTGAATAACCACCACAACAAATGGCAAAGACACAATCTCTGAGCAAAAGAAGGAGGTCGATTAATAAAGTCAATTGTGCAGAGTGGGTCCTGAGTGCTTCATCTGCTCAACCAACGTTGAAGATAAGAACTGTGCACCATTATGCAACTGGATTCTAAAGTAGCGTATTTATCAATAGGTATGGCAAGGTCATGTCCAGCTCTTTGTGACTGCATGGACTCTAGCCCGCCAGGTCTTCTGTCTATGGAATTCTCCAGGCAAGAATAGTGGAGTGGGTAGCCATTCCCTTCTCTAGGGGATCGTCCCAATCCTCCCAGGATGGAACTCTACTCTCCCACATTGCAGGCAGATTCTTTAGCATCTGAGCCACCAGGGAACCCCATGGCAAGGATAAGAGCCAGTAAATAGAACGCAAGTCAAGTAAGAAATCAAAAAAAAAGAATTTGAGCCTTTTAATCTTCACGTTTGCTTGCCTAGATCTCTATGGATGAGCAAATAAGACCAATATACTAAGAACTGCACGATGGTTTAATGTTTAATAAAAATACTCACGTATCACAACAACCTGTAAAAAAAGTCAGCAACCGCTTGCTTCCCAAAAGATATTTTATGCTAGTAAAAAAAACAAAGAGAGAAAGTGACGTTCACACAATCATACAGTATGTAAGTAGTCTTAGAAATTAGCATGTGTAGCCTATACTGTTTCTAACAAATAGCCACTTTGTAACCTGGATCCTCAACACATTCCCCTTATGACTGTTTAGGAAGATAGGAAAGATGAGAAGCCTGACTCTTTGCACTGTTTTACACTTTATTTAATTTTTAAATTATCATGCAGTAACATTGATTAGGGGAGAGATATACATTTTTTTTTTTTTTACCAATGTGAACACTGTTTAAAGACTTTTTTGACGTGTGGCATTTTTAAAGCCTTTACTGAATTCGTTACAATATTGCTCCTGTCGTTTAAGTTTTGTTTTTTGTTATGTTTTGATTTTCCCAAGGCATGTGAGATCTTAGCTCCCCAGCCAGGGACTGAGCCCACACTCGCCTTCCCTGGAAGCCAAGTCTTAAGCACTGAACCACCAGGGAAGTCCCTGAACACTGTTTAGATCTGTGGTGCCGCCACCACCACGGGATTCAAAAGAGCTCCGTCACCCTGGCAAGCTCTCTCTCACTACTCATTTATATCACTCTACTTCTTTCCATGTAACCCTGGGTTCTCATCCAAGTTCTTTCTCATGTATGTTTTCCTCCAATTTACCTAGTCTCTTCTGACCAATCGATCCCATAAAAGAACAGGGGAGCAGGACGATGCCTATCTGGGTAGATGGGTACCTGGAGGACCCAGGAGGAGGAAGAGGAGGAGAAAATGAGAGGAGAGGTCTTCCGGGCGGTAGGGAAGCAGAGAATGTATTTACAACATGGTGTTCAGTCTTCCATTTGAGCAGCTCTCATAACCTTCAAAGAAGTCTCGGGTCTCTCATCCATGAAAACCAGGAGTTAGAGAAGTTAAACTTAGAGAGATACAATACCTGGAAGTCAAGATAACTGACATGTAACTTTATGTAAGTTTAAAGTGTACAACCTGTTGCTTTGATACATGTTGTGAAATGGTTATCACCATAGCTTGGCTAACACCTCCATTAACTCACAAAATTACCATTTCCTTTTTGTAGTGAGAACATTTAAGATCTACTGTCTTAGCAACTTTTGATATACAGGACAGTAGTGTTAACTATAATTACCATGCTGTGCATTAGATCTCCAGAACATATTCATCTTATAACTGGAAGTATGACCCTCTGACCAGCAACTCCCCATTTCCCCATCCCATAGCCCCTGGGAACTACCATTTGACTATCAGATTTTTTAGATTCCATATGTTAAGTGATAATACACTATTTCCTTCTCTATTATTTTACTTGTTTCATCCAAGTTGTCATAAATGGCAGGATTTCCTTCTTTTTCACGGAAATGTTACCAAAAGCTCAGCCTCTCTGTATACTGGTGCTGAATCAAATCCCAGGGACAGAATTTTGGGTGAAGTAGAAAAGGACAACTTCACAGCTTTGCCAGGCAAAGGAAGGCACACTGGTCTTCAGTCTCAAAAAACTGCATATACACCCTACAGGATTTGATGAGGGTTTTTAAAACAGTGGGCCAAAGGTGGGGTCTGACAAGATCAGGATGTGAGCCACCTCTGTTATGGTTGGTTGTTCAGTCATGTCAGTTTCTGCAACCCCATGGATTTGCAAACCCCGTGGTTTTGCAGCACACCAGGCTTCCCTGTCCTTTACCATCTCCCGGAGTTTGCTCAAATTCATGTCCATCGAGTCACTGATGCCATCCAACAATCTCATCCTCTGTCATCCCCTTCTCCTCCTGCCTTCAATCTTTCCCAGCATCAGGGTCTTTTCCAATGAGTCTGCTCTTCACATCAGGTAGTCCAAAGTATTGGAGTTTCAGCTTCGGCATCTGTCCTTCCAGTGAATATTCAGGGTTGATTTCTTTTAGGATTGACTAGTTTGGTCTCCTTGCAGTCCAAGGGACTCTCAAGAGTCTTCAGCACCACAGTTCCAAAGTGTCTCCTTGCACTCCCTTAATCTCGTCTCAGGTGGTCCCTCTCCTAATCCTGATAAGCTTCTCTGGTCCCTTTAATTGTGCCTCAGGTGATTTCATGGCTGCTCCTCCTTGATAAGCAACTGTTCCAGTCCAACGTTTGGAAGTCAGGGGAGGAGTCTTGCCTACAAGAAATGTGGGATAGAAAGGCCCCAGTGCTTGGGAACTCCACAGGGTCCTGCTTGGTTTCAGAGACTCGGCAATATTCTCATCTCCTCCAGGAAGTCTCCCCTTCTAGGTCTATTGAAGATTTTACGATTGTGACGTACAACACAAATGTTTGTATTGGCCAGTTTTCTGAATCTGAATGATGAGCATGCTCGGGAGAATGATGGTGAATAGTCACAGATTCACCATAGTGCCAGGACAATTCTGAGGTCATTATAAAAGTGAAAGTGAAAGTCGCTCAATCGTGTCCAACTCTTTGTGACCCCATGGACTACACAGTCCATGGAATTCTCCAGACCAGAATACTGGAGTGGGTAGCCTTTCCCTTCTCCAGGGGATCTTCCCAACCCAGGAATCGAACTCAGGTCTCCTGCATTGCAGGTGGATTCTTTACCAACTGAGCTATCGGGGAAGCCCCATTACGGAAGTTCATAAATACTTATGGATTAACTGCTAAGTGTAATCACTTTTTAATTGACTGAACTGTGGGGCTTGAGAGGTCTTAGTTCCCCCACCAGGATAGAAGCAACACCCTCTGCAGTGGAAGCACCTTGGGCTGATTGGAAGTCACCTGCAGGCAGCATCTTTTTTATTTACAAATGTGTTATTTATTCATTAATTTAACTAAACAAGTATCAAGAGAGTCTATTTTTTCTTAGATCTTCTTCTAGAATCTGACATACCAGAGAAAAGCATACAGTTACTGCATCTAGGAACCTACTAATGACTTTGTTGTTTAGTCTCAAAGTCTTGTATGACTCTTTTGTGATCCAATGGACTGTAGCCTGCCAATCTCCTTCATCCATGGGATTTCCCAGGCAAGAATATTGAGGGATCTTCCCAACCCAGGGATTGAACCCATATCTCCTGCATTGGCAGGAGAGTTCTTCACCACTGAGCCACCAGGGAAGCAAAGCAATTGCCTTAAGAAATACAAATATTTCTCACTATTCAACCTGCTGATAGAAGGGAGAAGGATGGGAAAGATATCCAAGAAGGGGACATAGGTACACATATAGCTGATTCACTTCATGTGCAGCAAAAACCAACACAAAAGCAACCTGGACTTCCCTGTTAGCACAGTGGATAGGAATCCACCTACCAATGCATATTTGTTCCCCGGTCCAGGAAGATTCCACATGCCATGGAGCAAACACCTGTGCTAAATTGCTTCAGTCCTGTCCAAAGCTTTGCCACCCTATGGACGGTAGCCCGCCAGTCTGCTCTGTCCATGGGCTTCTCCAGGCAAGAATACCGGAATGGGTAAATAAATAAATATGTGTGCACATGTCAAAAATTTTTAAAAGAAATATATACAGTCTTGTGGGACTGCAATGTAAACCTTGCTGGCCTCCAGACAAGCTGATCTTGAGGGTTCCCGTGGTGAAGTTGCAAAATTTGGGGCTCCAGAGGAATGTATGTACTTCTTTCTGGGAGATATTAGTGTGCTGCAGGGAGGCCAAGGGAGTGCACACAGGTGACCTCTGTCCCCTGAGAGCACCGCTGGAGTCTCTAGACGTGCCGTAAACCTGAAGCCTGCCCCTCAGTCAGTTCAGTTGCTCAGTCGTGTCCGACTCTTTGCGACCCCATGAATCGCAGCACGCCAGGCCTCCCTGTCCATCACCAACTCCCGGAGTTCACTCAGACTCACGTCCATTGAGTCCGTGATGCCATTCAGCCATCTCATCCTCTGTCGTCCCCTTCTCCTCCTGCCCCCAATCCCTCCCAGCATCAGAGTCTTTTCCACTGAGTCAACTCTTCACATGAGGTGGCCAAAGTACTGGAGTTTCAGCTTTAGCATCATTACTGCCAAAGAAATCCCAGGGCTGATCTCCTTCAGAATGGACTGGTTGGATCTCCTTGCAGTCCAAGGGACTCTCAAGAGTCTTCTCCAACACCACACTTCAAAAGCATCATTTCTTCGGNAGATTCCTGCATCCAGGCCCGGGGGACTAGAAAAACAGGGAAGGATAGGAAGGGTTAAGGAGAGGAAAGAGGAGGAAAGGGGAGAGAGGTCAATAAAGTCTCTCGTTCTTTACCGATCGGGGCACCCTGGCCAGTTGTCTGCGTCAGGAGGAGACCAGGGACAAAAAGGTCCCAGTTGCAGCCGCTGGGTCTGGTCCATTGGCAGGCAAGCTGGCCCCTGAGGACCCCAAGTGGTCAGCATGTCAGTCTCAGTGAAGAAGAGTCCCACCAGAATCACCATTTGTTGCAGGAAGGGGAACCCCTTCCAGGGCCCAAAACTGGGCTCTTGTCTAACACTCGGATATGATTGTCCAAGGAGACACATGTGCTGACAAAGCAAGAGATTCTATTCAGTTCAGTCGCTCAGTCATGTCTGACTCTTTGCGACCCCATGAATCGCAGCACGCCAGGCCTCCNGCAGTGATTTTGGAGCCCCCCAAAATAAAGTCTGACACTGTGTCCACTGTTTCCCCATCTATTTCCCATGAAGTGATGGGACCGAATGCCATGATCTTCGTTTTCTGAATGTTGAGCTTTAAGCCAACTTTTTCACTTTCCACTTTCACTTTCATCAAGAGGCTTTTTAGCTCCTCATCACCTTCTGCCGTAAGGGTGGTGTCATCCGCATATCTGAGGTTATTGATATTTCTCCCGGCAATCTTGATTCCAGCTTGTGTTTCTTCCAGTCCAGCGTTTCTCATAATGTACTCTGCATATAAGTTAAATAAGCAGGGTGACAATATACAGCCTTGACACACTCCTTTTCAGGCTGAAGTAAATAATAAAAGACAGGACCAGTAAACAGGCCTTTCTCATGAGAAGACTGTGGGCACTTTTCAGTCTGCTGACTGCACCATGCCCTCGGGGTGGTAGCATGACCACCATGAGACCCCCCCAACAGGCCTTTGCCCCACTGGCAGATGATTTATGATAAGCAAATGAATCTCCTTCTCATAGGGTCTAGATACTTTTCACATTGGTACTTTTGCACTGAGGTGAATAAGTTTGCCCTTGAGCCCTTTAAGAGCATTCTATTTACTGGCTCTTATCCTTGGCATGGGGTTCCCTGGTGGCTCAGACTCTAAAGAATCTGCCTGCAATGTGGGAGAGTAGAGCCGTTGGGTCTCCTGGAGGTAAGCCCCACTGGTTTTCAAAGCCAGGTGTTCTGGGCGCTCATCTCTTTGGAACTGGTCCCAGTGGCTGTGGTGCCTGATGTGGGGTGTGAACCCCTTGCTTCTTAGGAAGAAGCTCCATATTTGTGAGATCCTCCTGATTGTGGGTCACCATGCTGTGGGTGGAGTATTTTTGAGACCTTTTCTCCACCCCATCTCAGTGTGGCCTTTTATCCTTTGTTGTGCAGGAACTGCTCAGCTAGTTTCCAGACCTTTTTCAGAGGGAATGGTTCCACAAGCAGCTGGGAGTTTGGTGTGTCTGTGGGAGGAGGCAAGTTCAGGATCTTCCTACACCACCATGTTGAACTGCCTCCTCAATTCTATTTTTAAAAATTGAAAGCACAAGTTGTTTAAAAATTTGTGGGAAGAAAAACAGAAAATTGAAATACTAGGTCCCCTAGTCTAATGCATTTTAGTAATTAATTATTTTTCACTTTTAGTGGTGTGTGTGTGGTGTTAGTCACTAAGTCAGTTCCAACTCTTTGTGACCCCAGGGACTATAGCCCACCAGGCTTCTCTGTCAATGGGATTTCCAGGCAAGAATACTGGAGTGGGTTGCTATTTCATTCTCCAGGGGATCTTCCCAACTCAGGGACTGAACCTGCATCTCCTGCATCTCCTGCATTGCAGGTGGATTTTTAACTGCCGAGCTAGTGGTGAAGTGAAAGTTGCTCAGTGTTTGTGACCCCATGGACTATACACGCCATGGAATTCTCCAGGTCAGAATACTGGACTGGGTGGCCTTTCCCTTCTCCAGGGGATCTTCCCAACCCAGGGATCGAACTCAGGTTTCCTGCACTGCATGCAGATTTTTAAATCCAGCATACGAAGACTAGACTAGACTAGACTAGAGGAATCCTAAGTCTACTTCCATGTTCCACATTTTACAATTCTATGTATAGGCTTTACCTATCAGTGCTAGGAAAGAATATACAAATTATAAAGGTGATGATTGATAGTTGGAAAGAGAGACAACTTAAACTATAACACTTGATCTTAAAATAAGACAATTTTCAAGCAGTTTAAAATGTTTGAAATATATATATATGTATACATTAAAAAGATGGGAATATCAGACCACCTTACCTGCCTCCTGAGAAACCTGTATGCAGGTTTGTCAAGAAGCAACAGTTAAAACCAGACGTGGAGCAATGGACTGGATCAAAATTGGGAAAGGAGTAGCACAAGGCTATATGTTGTCACCCTGCTTATTTAACTATGTGCAGAGTATATCATGTGGAATGCCAGGCTGGATGAATCACATGCTGGAATCAAGATTGCCAGGAGAAATACCAACAGCCTCAGATGTGCAGATGATACCACTCTAACAGCAGAAAGTGAAGAGGAACTAACGAGCCTCTTGATAAAGGTGGAAGAGGAGAGTGAAAAAGCTGGCTTAAAACTCAACATTCAAAAAACTAAGATTATGGCATCCAGTCCCACCACTTCATGGCAAATAGAAAAGGAAAAAGTGGAAAGTGACAGATTTTATGTTCTTGGGTTCCAAAATCGCTGTGGATGGTGACTGCAGCCATGAAGTTAAAAGACACTTGCTGTGCTGAGTAAAAGTGGCTAGAGCGGGCATCCTTGTCTTGTTCCTGATCTTACGGGGAATGCTTTCAGCTTTTCAACATTGAGTATAATGTTAGCTGTGGGTTTGTTGTATATGGCCTTTGTTATGTTGATATATGTTCCCTCTGTGCCCACTCTCTGGTGAGTTTCAATCATAAATGGATGTTGAATAGAGCAACTGCTTTTAACACTGGTAGTAGCAGAGCTAGTGTTCAGTTTATTGCTCTAATTCTAGCACACCAAACAGAATGTTTTCTAACTAGAGGGAGTAGACACAATAGAGCACAAGAAACAGGAGATCTGTTTTGTAGCTGTAACATCACATTTAAAGTCATATAAATGTCTGTGCCTCGGGACTTCTCTGGTAGTCCACTGATTAAGCATCTGCTTGCCCATGCAGGGGTCACAGGTTCAATCCCTGGTTGGGGAACTAAGATCCCACATACTGTGGAGCAACTAAGCCCGTGTGCCACAACTACTGAACCTTGTGCACCCTAAAGCCTGTGCTCCACAAGGAAGAGTAGCCCCTGCTCTCTGCAACTAGAGAAAAGCCTGCATAGCAGGGAAGACCCAGCACATAAATAAATAAATAAACTAATAAAGTGGAGAAGGCAATGGCATCCCACTCTAGTACTCTGGACTGGNGAAGAGTAGCCCCTGCTCTCTGCAACTAGAGAAAAGCCTGCATAGCAGGGAAGACCCAGCACATAAATAAATAAATAAACTAATAAAGTGGAGAAGGCAATGGCATCCCACTCTAGTACTCTGGACTGGAAAATACCATGGACGGAGGAACCTGATAGGCTGCGGTCCATGGGGTTGCACAGAGTCGGACACAACTGAAGTGGCTTAGCAGCAGCAGCAACAAATTAATAAAATTTAAAATAATAAATATCTGTGACTCCTTGATAAAATAAGAAACTTGAACTGGGTGACCTTCAATATCATTTCCATTCCAAATTGTTGAAATTCCATAAAACCTAAACTGAATAATGCTATCTTTTAAGGGAAAGAACTAGTTATAAAATCAGTAGGGAAAGCTCTATAATTTGATATTTTTTTCATTCGAAGTTTAATCAGTTGGATTTTTGCAAATCCTCTAAGCCAAAGACCAATGAGCCTTCTAGGTAGTCCCACCCAAAATCTACTTGACTCAACTTCTTGGATCTAATATTGACCTCTTATTCTATCCTCCATGGCAACCCATTCCAATATCCTTGCCTGAGAAATCCCATGGACAGAGCAGTCTGGCGGACTGCAGTCCATGGGGTCCCAGAAGAGCTGACGTGACTTAGCGGTTAAACAACAATAGTTCAATTTATAGATCAAGGCAAAAACTGCTACAAAATTGTAAAGTAATTAGCCTCCAATTAAAATAAACAAATTAAAAAAAAATAAAGGAACTCACAACGGACAGAAGAAAGACATCAGAATTGTATCACCTGAGAGCCTAGATTCTTCTACCAACCCTGTCTACTTTGTTGATCTTGCAGTGGTTCAATTTTAGCTAGAATCACTTAGGGAACCTTTTAAAAGATCCTTCCTAGATCACAACTCAGATTAAGTAAATCAAAACCTCTGGAAAAAAAATTTATATGTCAATGCAGAATAAAGATACTTAAAGACATATTCAAGGCTCAGAAATGAAACAAATAGCATGACATCCAGCAAGGGTTAAGTGTGATGGCCTGGATTTGGGTTCCCCCCCAAATTAAATAATTATATACAATAAAGGGAGTACAGTTAATGTTAGTTACATGTTTAATGAAAAGCAATGAATCTGGCTCCTGAAAGAAGCAGCCTCCTTAAATTAAAATAAATAAATAAATAAACACTATAAGAAAAGAAATTTCACATCCCAAAAATATGAAAATGTATTTTACATGTAAAATACAAAGAGTTATGAAATATAAAGTTATAAAAATTTAAAATAAAATTTTAGTTTATAAAATATAAAGAGAATTATGAAAGATGAGACAAAAATATATCCTCAACAATTACTGAAACAAAAAATTAATGGTTAGAAGACTGGAGGTAAATCAAAAAATGTGTGGGTAGGATCCTGTATACCATGATGAGAAGTTTAGAGTTCATTCTAACCATGTGGGAAATCTTTGGAGGTTTTTAAGCACGGGGCTTCCCAGGTGGCACTAGTGGAAAAGAACCTGCTTGCCAATGCAGGTTACTTAAGAGATGCGGGTTTGATCCCTGAGTCAGGAAGATCCCCTGGAGGAGGGCATGGCTACCAACTCCAGTATTCTTGCCTGGAGAATTCTATGCACAGAGGAGCTGGGAGACTGTGGTACATAGAGTCGCAGAGACGGACACAATGAAGCCACTTAGCACACACGCATAGGTAACAATAAGTAAATGAAAATTCGCTGGGCTGTAGGAGGATGTATTGGTTTTCTAGGGCCGCCACAACAAAAACACAATGTGCCGGGTTCTCTTAAACAACAGAAGATTGTTTCCTCACAGTTTCAGAGGCAGGAAGTCCAAGATCAAGGAGCCAGGGGGTTGGTTTCCTTCGAGGGCCATAAGAGGAAGAACTGTCCCAGGGCCCTCTCCTTGACTTGCAGATGGCTTCCTTTCTCTCCACATGTCCACCTCTCTGTGCGCACACTGCTGGGTTCTCTTTCTCTTCTTATGAGAACACTAGTCATATGGGATTAGGTCCCCATGCTAATGGCCTCATTTTAACTTAATCACCTCTTTGAATACCTTAGCTCCAAATAGGATTATATTCATATGTTATGCTGCTGCTGCTAAGTCGCTTCAGTCGTGTCCGACTCTGTGCAGCCCCATAGATAGCAGCCCACCAGGCTCCCCCGTCCCTGGGATTCTCTAGGCAAGAACACTGGAGTGGGTTGCCATTTCCTTCTCCAGTGCATCAAAGTGNTTGGAACCAGTCTGTTGTTCCATGTCCATTTCTAACTGTTGCTTCCTGACCTGCATATAGGTTTCTCAAGAGGCAGGTCAGGTGGTCTGGTATTCCCATCTCTTTCAGAATTTTCCACAGTTTATTGTGATCCACACAGTCAAAGGCTTTGGCATAATCAAGAAAGCAGAAATAGATGTTTTTCTGAAACTCTTTTCCTTTTTCGATGATCCAACGGATGTTGGCAATTTGATCTCTGGTTCCTCTGCCTTTTCTAAAACCAGCTTGAATATCTGGAAGCTCACGGTTCACGTACTGCTGAAGCCTGGCTTGGAGAATTTTGAGCATTACTTTATTAGTGTGTGAGATGAGTGCAATTGTGCGGTAGTTTGAACATTCTTTGGCATTGCCTTTCTTTGGGATTGGAATGAAAACTGTCATGTTAAGTGATGGTAATGACACAGACATTTTTGGTGCATCTGTAAAATAGTTAAGAGTAAACTAATGCTTGCACAATGACTTGCTCTTCAACCTGGAGTTGCTTTGGTGAGTGTGAAGTTGTAATTACACGAATGTTTTGTGTACACATTTTGTAAGAGTGTATGAATAAATTTTTATTGAATGTGTAAACAAAGAAGAGTACTTTAGTCTTTCTGTTTCCCTATTGCCCCAGAAGCTTTCCTGAAATCTGGTGAATTTAACAAATTCCAGACTCCATAGACTAGTTTCCTACGGAGGCAAATCATTGTATGTTTAAAATAGGAAATCATGTTTAGAATTATGGACATTTCATGAATAGTAGGGAAGTATGTTCAGGTTAACATACAAAAGAAATCCTGACTGTATCTTTTATCAGTATAGACATATATTCCTGATCCTGTTTTCTCCACCCTCATGTTCTCTACAAGTTAATATTGGGCCAGTTCAACTGGGGAATATGCTCAAATGTCATGGCCTATTTAGGTAAACTTTGAAAAATAAAACTGAACAATGCAAATACTTAACAACTGCACCATTGATGTTTTGACATGCAATCAGTAGTGGTCATTAAGGAAATAAACCTGAAATGTCATTGAATCCTGTTAATTTTCTACTTAATGAGACTGCTGTTGACCCATATAAAAGTCAACTTTGAGAAGACTTAGTATCCTACATTGAATCCAGTTTCAATATTATCAGTACAGGTATATACATTGTAAAAATATAGATTTCAGGGGAAGTGTTTCTCATCCATTATACATATATAGATAACTTTGAAGAAACTGAGATATACATTTTAAATCATTTTATTAATTCCCTTTTAAAGCACACGAAGTGTGTAAAATACTTTTTACCATGAGAATTGCACAATAAACTGTTTTTAAATCTTTCATTCATGGGTTTTATTTTAATGATGCTATAGGATATCCAGTAAAAAGTAAGAGAGAATGAAGAGAATAACCTAAGGATGACATTACTGGGGATTTATCTTAATATTACTCATGAAGACAAGTTGAGTCTTATGGTATAATTCAGTTATAGCAAATTTTAAAAATACCTATTTTGCAAATCTCTTGACTGACCATCCCAGGAGTATTATAGGAAATTACTGGCAAGGTGCATGCAAAACAGTTTTGAAAAACATGGGCTGGTAAGGTTATTTGGAACTGTTTAAAATAACTGTCTCACTGGTGATGAAGGAGGCTTGCCTCCAGGAAAACCTTACTAGCAACTTTTTGTGAGGCTCTCCTAAAGTCTCTCTCCCCAAATGAGAAGCAGCTTCACGCACACTTTATGAACAGTGAACAGACCAATCAAATGTCAAAATGAAATTCTGCTAAATTTTAACAATGGGGTTCATGTGGTTCTAATATTTTTACTTTTGAGGATTCCTGAAAATAAACTCAGTTTCTTCAAAGTTATCTTAATGAACGTTTTTGTTTTAAACTCAGCAGACTTAAAATTAGAACATCCTAACTCAGAATGTCAACTGTCATAGAGTTTTGTTCACATTCTCAAAGAGCTTCAATTTTTTTCCACTGGTAGCACAAAAGTTATTTTTTTCCACCTAGAAATGCTTAGTAGTTTATAGCATAGCATTGACTGTCATGAAAGTTTCCGGCTCTGGCATTGGGACAACTATGTATCATGCATAAAGACACTTGGGATGCTTTTGCATTTCTTAAAATTATTGGAGGAGTGAAGTTTATTTAGACATGTGTCTGCACTTAGACACTAATTTTGTTCGTATACACAAGATAGGATCAACCTGAGTATCACAACATTGAAATTCATTTCTATAAACTTTAGCTAATTCCAGTGTCTTACCTACTCTTTCCCAGATTTACTAGTTTAGTGGTCAATGCAGTTGTACTTTAAATGTAGGTCAGTGTTTTTGAAATGTAACTAAAGTGCAGAAGTGGAGCAAGCTGTTGAAAAACCCTACAGTGATTATTAGTCAAGCAATAACTTCCCCAAAAGACTGAAAGTTTTGTTTCCTTTCATGAATTGGGGCTGGGGTAGGGAAGAGGGACTTGGAGACAAGGAAATAGGCCATGATTGTTTGAATTTCATTGTTCATTTCCTCCTTAGCAGCAGATTCTGCTGTTCATTGACTGAAATAGACAAAAGCAGACACCAGGGGGGAATGAATTGAGAATGAGATGCTTGAATAATTTTTAATCCTTTGGTGATTTTAGTAAAGAGTTAATATTTCTTAAATAATAATAGGTATCTGAGGTGGCTCAGTGGTAAAGAATCTGCCTGCCGATGCAGGAGACATGGGTTCAGTCCATAGGTTGAGAAAATCCCCTGGAGGAGGAAATGGCAACCCACTCCAGTATCCTTGCCTGGGAAATTCCATGGAAAGGGGGAGCCTGGCGGCCTGCAGCCCATGGGATCGCAATGAGTCCGACACAACTGAGTGACTAAGCATGCATACATGCAAGCATAATGGGTATCTGAAGCAATTAAACTGGGTGGTCTTGAATCTGTGTTAGAATGCTGCTTGATTTTCTGGGTGATTCATGTTCAAAATAGTAAAAACAGTATTTGCAAGTGTTTCAAATAATTATTTACAAAAACTGTTCCTGACCACTTGTATTTTTACAGAGAAGTGTAAAAATTGTTATTTGAAGGTCATTCTAATTTTGCTTCACAAAACTTACAAAAAGTTAAAAGTGGCATGATTTCCTGTTACTACTGTATTTTTTGTTTTTCCTGTACTCATCTTCACCTAAAGATACATAATAATCATAGGCTCATCCCTGTCAACTTCACATATATGGCTTTTGGTAATTGAAGTTGACTCTTGAACAACAGGGGGTTAGAGGAGCCAACCCCTGAATATCCCATATACTTTTTGACTTCCCTAAAACTTAACTGCTAATAGCCTATTATTGACTAGAAACCTCACCAATAACATAAACAGTCAATTGAAATGTATTTTGTATGTTATTTTATTATATACTATATTCTTACAATAAAGAAGCTAGAGAAAAGAAAATGTTATTAAGAAAACCATAAGGAAGAGAAACATTTTTAGGACTATACTGTATTTATCAGTACTATAAATTGACAAGATGAATCATTTGTCAGTACATCAGTACCATCTTAGATGATACAAAACACTAGCTGTTATATCTATTCCTAACACTAGACATTAAAAATGAAAAGATAATATGAAAAGAAATTTTGTTTCTTTTCTTTTATAGATATAATGATTCATGCATTGACAGTGGCACAGGAGCCTAGGCTATACACTAATGAATGAATCATTATTGAAATTTATGGCATATAATATTACAGTCATTTATAATACAGTATTGGAAACATTGTTACATTAAAAAAACAAAACACCTATCATGACAGTTTCTCCAATTATGAGAGTGAGGCATACTGTATGGTCATGTAACCCTCTGAAAGTTATGAAACAGTAAGAAAACTAACACGCTGTATTAAGTGTCTACCATTCACCTTATGCCTATGTTCAGCTAGATTAGAATCTCCGTATATTTTATGCATTCATGACATACCTTTTCTTAAAAAATATTTTCAATATTTGTAGGCTATGAGTTTCACCTGAGAGTTTTTTCAAATTGTTGCCTGTTTCCCCCAAATTTCCAATATATTTATTGAAAAGAATCTGTATATAGGTGGACCCATGCTGTTTCAATCCTGCGTTGTTTAAACGTCAACCGTACTTCTCTTTTCTAGCTAGCCTGCCCTTCCCCAACTTTTTAATTAACTTGGTTGAGAAAAGAACCAGCTTTACCTTATGAACTTCATAGTCGTCTCCTATCTTCTTCCAAACTTTACTGTTGCTACTTAAATCATAGTTAACCTGTGAGGGTCTCCTACTTTCCCAAAGAGCTAAAATCTTTCTTCAACCACAGCCCAAGAAACAGATTATTCATTCCTATGTTCTCTCTTTTCTTGCTTCCGCTAGAGGTGCACTGCCCTTATTCCACATTCTTTTCATTTTGACCATGCTAATTGTAGTGGGACTTCAGTTTTGTCTTTCTTGCAAAAACCATAGTCCAATAAGGGCTAGAACTCAAGCTGACACCCAGATCAGCCTGCAGTGCTGTGCTGTGGATATCACACACTGTGCTGCTATGTATGACCATTAGACTGCACTGCCTAAGAAGCGGGAGTAAAGGCAGAGGACGCCCAGATACGGTGCCTGAGGCCATGGTGACGTTAGTCACCAACTGAGATAAAAAAAATATAGCAGGAAGGGAGATGTAGAGCAAAGGAGTTGAGGTTAGTTTTAAGTATTTCAGGCTTGAGGATCTGTGAACAAACTTGAGAGATGTCAAATAGGCAGATACATACAGGCCCAGATGGCGCTGGTGGTACTGCCAATACAAGAGACAAAGGTTCAATCCCTGGGTCAGAACGATTCCCCTGGAAGAGGAAAAGGCTACCCTCTCCAGTATTCTTGCCTGGGAAATCCCATGCACAGAGGAGCTTCCATGGCATTTCAAAAGAGTCGGATACTCCTGAGCATTCGACCATAGAGGGGTCATGCTGGAGGTGAGATTTGAGACTCACCTAACAGGGATGAAGCAGTCTTGAAGAGTGTGGCGATTTTTGTGACTGACAGCATGGAAACACCAGCCCTTAACGAGTGGGCCAAAGGAGACTGGGGCAAAGGACTGGGTAACTTGGAAGGGAAGCTTGACTGTGGTGCCCTGAAGAGTTCAAGGAGGACAAAGTTTGGCAAGTAGGAAATGCTGTAGGTGTATTAAGGAAGATAGAAACTAAAGATCATTGCTGACCTTTGCTCCATCAGAGCTCTGGTCCCCATGTCTGTCTTTCTCTCTCTCTCCCTTTCTTTTTCAGGCTGATCCCCTGGAGCGCAGAGGCTCTCTGAGTTCACTTTCCTGCCCAGGCTTCTAAGACCCTCTTGAGAAGGTGCTCTGCGCCTTCACTCCCTTAAGAAGGTGCCTGAGGCCTTCGTGAATAGAGCAAGTCCCGTGCAGGGGCTTTATTGGGTTTCTGTGTAAACCATGGAATATCAGCCTCTTTCTCTCCTTCACTTTCTTATTGATGACGCCGGACCACCAGGTTCTGGTCCATTAAAGGACCTCAACAAGTGGCGCCCAGAACAGGGATCTGGTACATATAGGCAGATTCTCGGATGGAGTGACCCCAGGGCCTATTGAGGCCGATGGATCCAACATATTCACATGGCTTCCTCTTAGGAAGACTCAATCCAAGGGGACCCCCGGCCTTCAAAATGAAGACGGGACAACAAGGACCCCAGGAGGAAAAAATTCCAGTACGGGCCATGGCGGCTCTAAAGATCTCCAGGAAGCACCGCCCTCGGCGACATCACCCCTATGATCTTCCCACTTGCTGCTGCTGCTAAGTCACTTCAGTCATGTCCGACTCTGTGTGACCCCATAGTCGGCAGCCCACCAGGCTCCCCCATCCCTGGGATTCTCCAGGCAAGAACACTAGAGTGGGTTGCCATTTCCTTCTCCAGTGCATGAAAGTGAAAAGTGAAAGTGAGGTCGCTCAGTCGTGTCTGATTCTTCGGGACCCCATGGACTGTAGCCTACCAGGCTTTTCCATCCATGGGATTTTCCAGGCAAGAATACTGGAGTGGGATGCCATCGCCTTCTCCTACATTGCTTCAATTGATCAATAAGAAGAATGGGTTTTATATAATCTTTCTGCTTTATTGACTATGCCAAAGCCTTTGACTGTGTGGATCACAATAAACTGGAAAATTCTGAAAGAGACTGGAATACNTAGAACACTAAAGTGGGTTGCCATTTCCTTCTCCAGTGCATGAAAGTGAAGTGAAAATGAAGTCGCTCAGTCATACCCGACTATTAGCGACCCCATGAACTACAGCCTACCAGGCTCCTCTGTCCGTGGGATTTTTCAGGCAAGAGTACTGGAGTGGGGTGCCATTGCCTTCTCCAGGTTAATGAAGCAATGGATGTTAGTGAAGTACCACATCTGTTTCCCTTTCTTCTGATAATGATGAGTTTTCTTAAGCTCTGTCACTCTTAGTTACTCCTGTCCCTACCCAGTTCATGCCTATGTATTCCACAACCTTGGCCACTGTGATTTGGTCTCGTGACACTGTGGTCTTGGCAAGCCAATTAGAGATCACCCTGGAACTGTTTTGGACTGTTGAGAAAGATGTCCATTCTTTCAGAGACAATGACTAGGTGAGCTGCTGAATGTAAACCTAGAGCTGCTGATAAACCAGCCCACCTACCACCCATCATCAGGAAAGAGCTGGTTCTAGATAAAGTCAACACCTAGGAAAGTAGAACTAAGAGATATAGAGCAGCAGATCCCAGAAGACGCTGAGCACCTGGATGCAAACGTACCTAAAATCACTGGGGGTATTTTTCCCCCCAAAATGAGCCAACATCACTTGGCTAAAGGCAATTGGAGCTGGGTTTCATTCATGTGCAACCACAGGAATCTAATACATCTAATTTAACCAATCAAAACCTCAGTTTACTCATCTGTAAAATAGGGGTAGTAACTATCAGGTACTGTGCTAAGCACAGGGGAGACAAAAAACAGGGATATGTCATTTATTGAGTTAGCTCTCAAGAGAGGCCCAGCATATAACCATGCACATCATGAACTCTCAGAACTTGTTAAGTCACTGACAGCCATGTAACAGCAGACTAAAATGTTCAGAGCATGGCAGAAGAAAATGGAGGTAAGGATCAAGAAATGGCCTTGAATTGTGAAACAGGACTGGCAAAAGGATTCCAGATGGTATACCCAACTTGGAAAAGAATTTGGCAATCTTTTCTCTATTAAAAAATACACTCTGGGGACTTCCCTTGGGGTCCAGTGGTTGAGACACCATGCTTCCAATGCAGGGGGGTGACAGTTCCAGCCCTGGTTGGGGAACTGAGATCCCACATGATGGATGGCATGGCAAAAATACTAAAAAATAAAAATTCTTAAAATTCCACTCAGAGATATGTCCCCTCCAAAAATATGAACCTGTGTCCACACAAAANAGCCTCTTTCTGTCCCTCATGGGCCATCTTTTGGGGCCATTTGATTCTCTGGTGGAACCAGGTCTGGGCCCAATTATTTTGCCTTCTAGCCTCCACCAGCAAGGCCATGTGGTGGCAGATCATATTCCCGGCTCCCTCCGAGGGGGTTGTACCCTAGGGAATTTCTCTTTGGGATGCCCAGGGGGTCCCAAAGATTCCTGAAGCTTCGATCTGGGGTTGTCAAACTCTGGCCTGTGGGCCACATCTGTCCTGCCACTGGTTTCTAGGTGGTCTCAGAGCTAAAAGTGGTTTTTATGGTGTTTTAAGTGACTGCAAAAGAACCAAGAGAAGAAAATTTTGTGATGTGTGAAAAATGACTTGAAATTAACATTTCATTGTCTGTAAAGAAAGTTTTATTGGCACGAGGCCTCAACCAGTGGCTTATGTACAGCCTCTGCTGTTTTGCACCTTGTCAGCAGTGTCGACTAGTCATGACCCAGACAGTATGGGGCTTTATTTTTGTTCAGTTGCTCAGTCGTGTCCAACTCTTTGCAGCCCCATGGACTGCATGCAGCACGCCAGGCTTCTCTGTCCTGCGCCATCTCCTGGAGCTTGCTCAAACTCATGTCCATCAAGTCGGTGATGCCATTCAGCCATCTCATCTTCTGTCGTCCCCTTCTCCTCCCGCCTTCAATCTTTCCCAGCATCAGGGTCTTTTCCAATGAGTCAGTTCTTTGCATCTGGTGGGCAAAATATTGGAGCTTCAGCTTCAGCATCAGTCCTTCCAATGAATCTTCAGGGTTGATTTCCTTTAGGATGGACTGGTTTGATCTCCTTGCAGTCCAAGGGGCTCTCAAGAGTCTTCGGCCACACTGGAGTTTGAAAGCATCAATTCTTCAGTGCTCAGCCTTCTTTGTGGTCCTCTCACATCCATACCTGACTACTAGAAAAACCATGCTTGGACTATATGAACTTTTGTTGGCAAAGTACTGTCTCTGCTTTTTAATATGCTGTCTAGGTTTGTCATAGCTTCTCTTCCAAGGAGCAAGCATCTTTTAATTTCATGGCTGCAGTCACTGTCCGCAGCGATTTTGGAGCCCCAAAAAGATAAAATGCAATACTCAAATGTTTACTATTGGCCCTTTTTTGAAAACTTGCCCCCTGCCCCTGGTCTGTGAGTTTGGCCCTGGAGTCCAGCCCCTGACTGGCTGAGAGGGATGAGGTTACACAAGCAGGTTCCTTCGCCCCTCTCTCCAAGTGTGTCTTCCCCCCTTTAACTTCCTGCTATGGTTGGTTGGAAGATGACCCAGGAGCAGCTTGGGTGGCATCTGGCCCTCATGGGCCCTGGTGCTAGCATCTTTCGGAGGCTCACACAGTGAACCCCATTGGCCCTCAGGAGGCGAGGCCACTGCCTGGCACATGTGGCACATTTTACCCCGGAGAAAATGAGCTTTGGGGGTGGCAGTGGGGCAGAGTCACACCGGAATCTTACAGGCTCCTTGGTCTTGGCTCCAAGAGAAGACCCGTCAGGTTTGGCCACTGCCTGGTCAAGCGGGCGGAGGCAGGGGAAGAAAGGTGTGGGTTGGGGGGCCCAAAGAGCGCTGCACAGGTGGTCCCTGGGGCTTTGGGCAGCACCCCCCACCCTCCTTTCCCGGACTGTGGTCTATCGGATCACGGGGATGGACTTGCAGCCCCACCCCAACTCAGGAGCTGTCGGAGCTGGTCCCTGCTGGGGCATCGAATCCTCCTTGCTCACCACCCACAGTGGCTTTATTAATTGTTTATATTGGAGTCTGTTAATTGGCAATAACCAGCGTGCTGAAGTGTCTTTTAATCACCCCCCTCTCAGGGCCCTAAGGCTGTGAAGGATTGGAGGATTCAATAAAGTAAAGAAATTAGCACCCCATCCTCTTCATTAGCACAGTTAGATAAACTGCCAACACCTGTCTCACAAATCAAGCTGGAAAGAGAAGTGGCCCCTCAGGAACTGCTGTGGCTGAGGTGAGATGCCGGCCGGACCATGCTGGGTGTTGCACACCCACCCCCACCTCCGTGCGTGCACACACACAGGGGCATGCACAGGTGTGTACAGACTCCCAGGCTCACCTCCTGTGCTGGCCTGAAGCACACCCATTTATTCACTAGGCATTTCTTCAGCACCTACTATATGCCAGCTGCAGGATTCCCTGGCATGTGACAATAATCTGTTGCAGCCTTTGAGGAAATTGCAGTTCAGCAGGAAGAGCTCAGAACAGGCCTCCCTGTTCTCTGGACTCTGGACTCTGGATTCTAGACTCTGGACTCCCTGGACTCTGGAACTACACGCTCTGTCCAGCTTCCCACTGGCCATATCTGCTTGGGGAGTGCGTCTGCACCCCGCCTGNGCAGTTCAGCAGGAAGAGCTCAGAACAGGCCTCCCTGTTCTCTGGACTCTGGACTCTGGATTCTAGACTCTGGACTCCCTGGACTCTGGAACTACACGCTCTGTCCAGCTTCCCACTGGCCATATCTGCTTGGGGAGTGCGTCTGCACCCCGCCTGCTGCACATCCTATGAACGCATCTCTCCCCACCACCAACCGTAGTCTGCGGGCCCGTCCACCACCTTCCACCCCTCCTTCTCTCCCCCACCCCACCCTCCAAGCCCCACCTTGGCGGGTCCACCGTATTCTTGCTTCCCTTTACCTCCACCTTCCCAGGGCACCCCTGCGGCACTTGACGTGTTAGAACCCTCACCCTCTCCCCCAGCCTCCAAGACCCCCTCTCCCCACCAACCTTGGCCCAGCTGTTGGGAGCTCCTTCGAAACACGTGTTTGTTTGGGACAGACTCTCTCTTTGGTCTCTAATTCTCAAGGAGGGTGCTGTGGTCTGGTGGGACTGCTCCGAACTTCTGGTGGTAGGTGTCTCAAACAGGAGAGTCCGTGGCTCCAGTCTCCTGCAGAGGGAGATGGAAAGCTTTCCCCATCTTGGAGATGCCTTCAGGGGTGCACCTCCCGAGAGAACGCGTTGTCTTGCCCACCGAAGTTCGATTCAGCTGAACCTTGTTGGGCCCCAGGAGACAGGAGGGGCGGAATGACTGACAGATACCCTCCTGCGAGGGGAAAATGTGAGGGCTCCCCGGAAGAGCACAATGGGGACAGCACCTGCCCTCCCAAGAGGCTTTTTCAGCCAAGGTGGCGATCCTTGTTACATGCAGAGATACATGCAGGAGGGTAAATGCGCCTATCCCTCATTCCATGACTTTAATTTCTGGAAAGCCTGCTCCTGGATGAAAAACCATAAAATGAAAAAATATTTTCATTAATTTTAATGAAAAAAAAGGACGATATATTCAACCCCTTGCCAAGACAATTTCTCACAGATAGAAAGACACAGCCACTGAATGAGGAAAACAGGTTTATGTAAGGAGTAAGCAATGACTTGGAATTAAATACTGTGGCTCCTGACTAAAACGTAATGTGATAACGATTTCTCTGTCCCCTTTGGGAAACAAGCAGTGTTGTGGGACGGGGTGGGGAGGGGCTCATAGAGTTACAGCAGAGAAAAAAACACTTCTGGGCAAAGTGAAGGCTTCCCAGAGGACACTTTCCAACAGATGGAGACGGCTTCACAGGAAATGGCCCCCTTACCCTGCACTTCCTGGCGCATGACATTGGCCCGGGACTTAGACGTGTCCCCCCAGGACCATCTCTGCTTGAGATGAGATGAGATGGCAGAGTCCAGTAAACAAGCTGAATATGACTTCATTGAAAGCTGTAATGCAGAAATATAACTTTGAAAAGTGTGTTTCGTTAGTCGGCTTTGGGGTGAAATGTTTTTTTATAACAAAAAGGCAGGGGTGTTGTCGTGAAAAATGGTCTAACTTCCAATGCAGGGCAAAAAGTCTTCAAGCATGGAACCTAAACCCAGGGCCTGTGGTGCCCAGGTTCCCAGACATGTTGGTGGATATTCATGAGAAGTAGCTGAAGTTGAAGCTCTCAGGTTTTCCCCGCTGTCCTCCACCAGCGGCTATGGTTCTCTTCCCCTCCTCGCAGACAGCAGAGGCCCCAGAGAAGGAAAAACCCCAGGGACATGAACTCTGGGAGTTTATAAGATTCAAGCCAAAATATGATTCTACAATCAAAACTGATTCCCCTCCTCTCCCCTATGCCCTATGTGAAGCCTGCTGCTTATAGGGCTCAGCATCCATTTCCCCCACTTTTACGTCAGTGAAGACCCCCATTTTCTTTGGAGCACCACCCCTGTCTCTTATACACATNTATATTTTTTTTTAAATAAAACTATAGTAGTATGTACACAAATTGCTCAGCTGTTCAATTAGGGAGTTTGTCTTCTACCATGAGTTGTGCTAGGCAACGTAGGCATTGAGTGATCATTCATGGTCAGCTTGTTTTAAGTGCTGGCTTTTTCAGTTACAAAGGAGATGATATATATGGAAATGGACAGAGTTTTCATTTTTATTCTTGCCTTTAGTCAACACCTGTACCTAAAGTTGTAAAACAGCACATCTCTATCAATGTTTTCTGGAAATCCAAATATTATTTTTCAGATTCTCTTTTAGTTATTTTCAGAGACATTCTGGTTCATCAGTTGGGTCTAGCAGCAAAAAGAAAATGAATTTTTCATGACAGTTTTAATAAAACTATTTTAAAAGAGGTAATAAAAACAACTTTAATCATTTTTCATTTTGTTGCTGGATTCTGTTTTTTAAGCAGGTAAAAAATTTTGCATGGATAAATATAGTTGCTCCGCAGTGTAATTTGTCTTTGCAAATTGGATACAACTAAGATTTTTTAAGTTATTAATTATATACTTTAATTATAACTAGGAAACTACTTTTATTTTTCATTTAGATATTTTTGGCTTGTATGTCTTTTCTTTGTTTGTTTCTTTTTTTTTTCTTCCTTTCTTTTAAGAATATCTTCCTGGGTACCTAGGATAGAATTTTTCAAAAATGTTTTTCCCTTTTCTTCTCATTTTTCCTTCTTTTTAAATATCTTGTGTGTAATTGGTACATAGGTATGCCAAAATAACTTTGGTCATTAATTATCTCAATATTTCTATAATTATAAAAACATAATTTTTACAAATATATTGCTTTGGATTCATTTCTTCAAAGTGTGTTATATAAATCATATATAAACAGTACTATACTGTTTGCTGTAGTTCAGTATTTTGGGAAGTTTTTGAAATATAACATAGATGTTCTAAAAACCTAGAAAATAACAGAGTAACCCGCAAATACAATGCTACCCGCACTAAAGGTAGTTCACCCTAGAAGACTTTGAAAATTGTGCAACTGAGTGGATCCTGTTCTTTTAAAACAATGATTATATTAACATTTATTAAGATGAATCCCAATTTTTCAAAACATGTTGGGATAACATTTACTTTTCTACTGAAGAAGAGAATGGTTAGCTAATAAATAAAGATTTCAGAAGAAATATTTAACTTCCATAAGAATGTTGCTACTACCATTAATCATTTATAAGTTTAAATATGCCTGTGTTAGCAAATCCTTATCTGTTCTTCAGAATTGTAGAACCAAATGTTTGCCAGTATTTTGCTTACTTGTAGATTATATTGCTTGATGGACTTTTAACTTTGTTTCTGTTTTTATCATTTTGTATGTGTTTATTTTTAAATATTCTGTAATTTCTATTTCCTAATTGATCTTTTCCTCATTTGTATTTAAGATTGAAATATTATATAATTAATATACAGATTATTAATACTAGTACAACTGTGTTTAAAATTTGGTATAGAAAGTGACATTTGGGGGAAAATACTGTATGATTCACCTCTTTAATTTTTGCTATAAAGTAGGTAAGTGAACAGTGCAAGATTAAAATGGGTCTTTCTCTTACACTTGGTAAACAAATTCCTTTGGAACCAGCTGAGACTGATTTACAGATATTAGTGTTGATATGTGTCATTTCCATCTGAGGTCTGGGCCCCTTATTTCCTGCTGGGTTAGTGTCTGAAAATACCCAGTACAGTGACTGATCCATGTTGAGCACTCCAGCGTTAGTTGAGTCTTCTCCCCTGAGTCTTGGTCTGGGGTCAGCTTTTAGTGGGTTTAGGAGGCTGTACTGGAGAGGAGTTGGTTATAGATCAGCAGAATGAACTTATTTGAAGATGACAGGCTGTATAAATTGGTAGTACTGACCTGCTCTTCTGTAGATTTTTACTTTCAAGTAAATTGATTTAGTAACAAACTTAGACTGAATGACAAATGACATGTACTGGGCCCTGTACAAGGCACTCCAGGAGAATAAAATGGGATAAAATTAGAGTCTGTACATCCCATCTGAGTGAAGACTGTGACAGCAGTGGCAGCATACTGAGAAGCACACCGTTTTTGTAAGGCGTGTCTAGACAGGAATACTGCTCAGGGTACCAGCTGTGGGAGGAACCCTGGAGTCACAAACACCGGACCTCCTGTTCACCCTCTATCATGCAGTCTTCTGTGAGCCCTGGAGAAAGACACCGAATCTCTCTGAACCTTCTTCTTCTTATTTTAGTAACCCCTGACAGTCATATAGTCTTCTGGAATAGTTGATTAATTAATTCTCTCACTCAACAATTATGGTAGATTCTATTCTAGGCACTGGAAATACATTGAAATCTAAGATGTTGTGTCTGTTCCTCACACTATTGCTAGAACTTTGTGGACAAATGAATATGCTAAACAAGTCCTGAAATGGAGGGATTGCACAAGATGCTTTGGGAACTCAGGACAGAATCATTCTGCCCAAGGCTATCAGAATAGACTTTTAAAAGATGGTATCCTTGATCCAGACTTTGAAGAATGAATAGAAATGTGCTCGTTGGGCAAAGAAAGACTGAAGGGCATCCGAGGAAGGGAGAAGTACAGATATAGGAAATTAGAATTGGGGAAATAAGATATGTATTCAACCAAAGACATGGCTCGTAAGGAGGCTGGATTGCAGAATGTAGGAAGGAATGGAGTGACTGGAGATGAGGCTGTAAGGATAAAGTGAGCTCATGTTGTGAGAGAGATTGAATGGCAGTTTGGTTTGGTCATTGAGAATATGCTTTGGGAAAAGACCTCGTTTTGAAACTTGGCTTTGCCACTCAATCCCTTTGTCGAAAATCAGATTCTAAACCTCTTTATGTCTCCTTTCCCTCACCTCTATAAGAAGAACTAACTTTATATTGCCTTTTAGAAGTTGTTAAGGATGAACACTAGCAGGCTCCTGCACGCCTCACCAGATTGTCTGCTCCAGTCAGCTACTCTGTCTTCCAAACATGCTCTGTGTTTTCCTTCCTCTCTTGGTTGTCCTGATCTTTTCTACCCTCTCCTTCTTCAGCATACAACTCATATGACCCCATCCTCAGGCCTATTTCAGTTTTCCTGTGTTTCTCCTAGCATTTCATACATAGCACCCTTCACACAATTTGTGTTCATTACGGGTCTAACCAATAGCATTTACCAATAAGCTAAGTTGTTCTCAAATTTTAATAGCTATCAAAATCTCTTAGATATAAAAATTAGACCCCTTAGAAAGTTTGAATCAGTAGGTTTGGGGTCGAGTCTGAGAATCTGCTTTTTTTTTTTCCTTTACAAGTGTGTTTGTCAGTTCTAAGACAGGTTGTCCGACGAATCTTGGAGAAACTAAGGCCCAACTGGAGAAGAGTGTCCTTGAAAGCAAGGATTATGACTTTTGTCTTCTCAGAATCTGTCATGTAGATGGTGCTAAAGCAATGTTTCTGAAAGGGGGAAGGCCTTTCAGAGGGTAATGTTTGAGTGGAGACTCAAGTTCTTGACAGAACCTGAAGAGCTTTTAATAAAGATGTAAGAAGCATAAGACAACATTTTTCACACTCTTTCCAAACCATTTCTGCTAGGACTCGCTTTGTGGGAAAAGGGTTTGGGATGGTTCTTTTGGAAAATGCTGTTGACTGGATCTGCATCATCCTTCCCAAGTCAAACTAGAATAGTCAAGCTTCAGAGAAGTTCTGCAGCCAAGAAACCCTTTTAATCCCAGATATTTTAAACTCTGACCAAGCGTTTTTCCTTTTACACTCTTTGCCCAGATAATACGTTTTCATATCCTGCAGAATCAAATGTTCTAGGTATTCTCCTTGGAAACTGCTCACAAGCAACAGTGGAACCTCAGGAATTGGCAGTTTTTGCAGGGGGATGGCCTCTGCTTACCTAGAATTAGAAAGTCCATGCTGGGAAATAATAAGAGATAAAAGAATTGGGGAACATTGAGGGAAAGATGTCTTTCCATAGTAGACTCTAGATTTTCATAATGGCTCTAAACTGTCACGGTCAGTTGTAAGTATTAATCTGTCTGAATAGAGAGAAGTAATTCTAGGTGTAGTGCAGGCTACAGCAGACAGCTTTGAGAACAGAAGACTTGGATTCAGCGAAGAATTCAATCTGGGAAAAATGTCTGGACATTTCAATTTAAAGTTCTAAGTTGCCTGCATACTTTCGAGATATATATTTAGGCTACTGAGTTGAAAAAAAAAACACTATATTATTAACGATTGAAAAGATACACAATTACAGGGAGCAGTTCCTATAAGTTAAAAAAAATTTTTTTGTTGATTTTGTTTGCCTATTTTATATGTTCTCGTAGTAGGGTAACATTATAATGTGGCTTACCTTCTGTCTAGAAAGGGCCTATATAGAAATCATTAACTTAAGTTGAAATTATTAGATAGAAATTTACAGGTTTTTCCTGGAAAAATTAGATTCTCCTCTTTAAGTGAAGGAGGAGCTACAGGAAAAGTGGTCCACTCTGAGTGATTCAATTTGACAGGTTTTTTCAAATCAGAAACTATTTAGTGCTGACAAAGCCAGACACATCTTTATATCGTAACACATTTAATATAGGTAAAGTGGAAATTCTTTCATACTAAATCATAGTATAAAGCAGGTTTATTAGGCCATGAGAGTCATAGGATATTTAAACCTCATGTAAAATATAAAACCTAACTTTATCACTAATTTATGCTAGAGAGCTTAATTATCAAGGAGACTTTATTGTAAGATTAAAAAATTTTCAAATAAACTAATTCGCCTGGGATATTGTTCCCTTGGTATAGTGTTCACATCCAGTAAGCAGAGAAGGTGCCTTTACATTTGGAGAGTTAGAGAGCTTTGCCACTGAATCTATTTCTTTAAAAACAAGGTAGAACAATTGGATGATAGAAATGAATATCAACCAGAAAGCCAAGTGAAAACAGATATTTTAGACAGGGCCTTAATTCTTCCTTTTTATTGTCTTTTCAGACAAATGACCATGGAAACAATTGACTCTCAGCAGGATGGAAGTTTACCAGATTCTGTGGCAGAGAGTGCATCTGCTCACATGCAGACGCAGACTGGTCAAAATTCAATCCCCACTTTAGCTCAGGTAAACTCAACGTAGGCATCAGGCAGGCACCCATGAAAGTCAGCCTGTGTGGAAATGAGAATTACACGCAGATTCTGTTTTCTTGCCATTGATCTTAAGTTTCCCCTGTTCCCTGGGTATCAGCCAGTCTTACTGATTTGCCTTCAAAGAGAACATGTGTATTTGAATTACTTTTGCATTGTAACGGACGCTACGTAAAGGAGAAACAAAACCTCCTGTGTAGTGTGTAGTCCTCAGATTACTATATGGTAAGGTTGGTAATTCCAGATTGATGTAGTTTTATATTCTCAGCTCTAAAGAGGACAGAAATCTTGCCATTTGCCCAGTATATACTTGGTTTAATCTTTACTTTCTTTTTAGTTAGGCCTTAAAATTTGAATTGGTTTCATTTAGAGAGCACCAATATGAGTTAGCTATTTTTCAGCTCTTAAACTTCATTTCTGAGATATCTATAAAACTATATAGTAAAAACAGATACATTTATTTAGCTCATCAACTACTTACTGAGCCCCTTCCATATCTAGGCGGTGTTTTGGATGCATGAGGCTCTGGATTTCCTGGACTTGACATCTCATGGTTTAGTGGGGAGGGGTGTTTAGGGGATAAGTCTCACCATGTAAGAAGTGCTGCAAGATGTTACACAGAAATGACTGGGCTGTGCACAGGGGAAGCAGCTGGGTGACCAGGAGTGCTCTGTTGCTGTTCAGGCACTCAGTCCGACTCTTTGTGACGCCATGGACTGCAACACGCCAGGCTTCCCTGTCCTTCACCATCTCCCGGAGCTTGTTCAGACTCATGTCCATTGAGTCGGTGATGCCATCCAACCGTCTCATCTTCTGTTGTCCCCTTCTCGTCCTGCCTTCTATCTTTCCCAGCATCAAGGTCTTTTCCAGTGAATCAGTTCTTCGCTATCAAGGCCCAAAGTATTGGAGCTTCTGCTTGAGCATGAGTCCTTCCAATGAACATTCAGGGTTGATTTCCTGAATATTCAGAGTGCTCTGTAGAAGGTTTTATTATGAAGGATGAGTAGAGGTCACTGAGTATATAAGGAGAGGGAAGCATATTCTCTAGGCCAGGGAAGAGTATACAGAAGGCAGAGGATGGGGGCAGGAACTGCTGGTGTTGAGGCCAAGTGGTGCTGTGTCTGGGCTGGGAAGTGGAGCTGGTCAGGGTTAGGTGGAGGGTGGTATGCATCTGAGAGAGTGGACCATCCCGTGTTCTAAGCGTTCACTAAAGCAGGATACCTGCGGCCAGGTGTTGTTGGGTGGGACATCAGCAAGCTGGGAGTGGGGACCCCATTTGGGTGGCATCACAGTGACGTGAATTCAAGCAGTAGAGAGACTTTGCAGTATCTGGAAGAGAGTCTAGGAAGGACCGATGGCTGCCTGGAAGGCCGGCAGCAGTGCCAGACAACTCCTGGGTTTTCTCCGGCCAGCCTGGTTCCTGCATGGTCTGGACTCTTCCAAAACGCCCTGTACTCAGCCTGCCCTTCTTTCCTCTTTCAGGCTCCCAACACCCACAACACCCACTTGTTCCCTGGGGTTTCCTCCTCACAAGTGCTCTGTGGAGCTGCATCTCCCTGGCAACACCCTTCTTTGTTACCCTGGAAAACAGGCATGCAGACCATGCTATTTTTCAAGAAAGCAGCCTTTTTCTCATTAAAAAAAAAAGTTCATTGTAGAAAATTGGCAAAATGTGTATTATTAAATAAAGAAGAAAATTAAAGCCACCTGTAGTCTTTACATGCAGAAATTTAATTGTTGTTAGCATCTTGATGTTTATCCTATTGTCTTTATGTCTGCAAAAAGAATATTAATAGAATATACATATATCTTTTGATTAATCTGGGGTCTTCTAGAGTTTTAAGGTTTTTAAAATCACATTTATTTCTTAAAAGTTAACCTGTGCATAATAGGAAAATAAACCAAAAACCAAAGTCATCCAGAATCATAAGCACTTTACCGTCTGATGCATCCTTTTAGGTCTCATTTGTGTATTTACACAACCAAACGTCCATTTTTATGTAGTTAAGATCATACAGTTATGTATCATGCTTTTTCACACATCACAAATATTCACCATTTCAAAGTCCCAAGTGTGTTGTTAGTCACCCAGTCATGTCTGACTCTGCGACTTCATGGACTGTAGCCCGCCAGCCTCTTCTGTCTATGGGATTCTCTGGGCGAGAACACTGGAGTGGATTGCCATTTCCTTCTCCAAGGGATCTTCCCAAACTAGAGATTGAATCTGGGTCTCCTGCATTGCAGGCAGATTCTTTACTGTCTGAGCCACCAGGGAAGTCCAGTCCTGCCTTCTTCCTTGGTGACAAAAATTTCAAAAAAGACAAAAATGGCAACTAGAGTTTTTATAACCATGATTCCAGATCTGTAGTTCACCTTTTGCTGGAGTGCTAGTTGAGAGCAGCTCTTCCTCCTGCGCCCGCTTCTCTCCCTGTAGGTCCTGCTTCCCTGTCCTCTACACGTGCCTTTTCCTCCAGCCTTCAGCCTGGGTGACACCCAGCTCTGTGAGCTTCGGTCAGAAGTTGCTGAAGAGGTCAAGTAATGTAGAGTCTGAAAACTAACCTCGGATTATTGAGGTTTTTGAAATCTCATAGGAGTCCAGTTAACAGAAACCAGGCTTTAGTAGGTTACAGAATAATTAAGAGAAAGTAGAAATTACAAGTATAGATTCTTCAAGAAATTTTCCTGTGAAAGAGAAAGATGGGCCTGGGAGACAAAGGAGTGTGAGCTGGGTTAAGTTTGAAGTGTTAAATAGGAGTGTGGGGAAGTTTGAAGAGTTAAATAAAACAGAAGGGCTCAGAGATAGAGACTTGTGAGAAGACTGAACCACAGAGCAAGGAAAGGGCTGTGGTTTACATTCATAATGTATACTTCCTTAAAAATCTCACGTATATTAAATGTTGATAGTCATTACATCTGGATAGCAAGTTCATAGACCTGCTATCTTATTCTGTTTTCCATATATTTAAAATACTTGATCAAAAAATATATCACGGTATTTATCTTTCACATACTAGGAATGTTAAGAGATTAAGAAGAAATCTATATGCTGACTCATTGATTCTTTTGATCCAATAAGAGTTATCCTCCATGGATGTGAGGCCATAAATCCTTTATGGATCATGATGTTTTGCAGAATTAGGACACAGTCCTTAAGAGTCATAATTTTTCTAAACATTATTATCAATTTAGATTCTTGTGATGCCTGAAGCAGTTCGTTTGAGTATTCATTATTTATGCAATATTATATGATAGAAGGATTAGGAAATCAAGCTGAAATCTTCATTCATTAAGCCTATAATGTATGCTAAACATGACTGACTCTTCTGAATAACTCCTGATATTTTATACATTCTTGCCACTTATTTTAAACTAGAGGATTGTGAATTCCCAAATGTTTTAGACTTAAATTCAGTCTTGTATAAAGTGAAATTTATGGCACTTACTTTCTTTTCCACATGGTCTATTTATCATTAAATAGT
Organism: Neotragus pygmaeus; assembly: GCA_006410875.1. Classification (NCBI taxonomy): domain Eukaryota; kingdom Metazoa; phylum Chordata; class Mammalia; order Artiodactyla; family Bovidae; genus Neotragus; species Neotragus pygmaeus. Next base: position 472,370 of record SJYV01054512.1, on the reverse strand, counting down.
GTGAGAACAAAAGATATAGCCCAGAGTTGGGTCTGATCCTTTGCCTCTGGTCATTCTTTGCCTATCCAGGCCTTTCTAGGGCTTCTGCTAATCAAGTTAACGGTGCGAATCATCCCAGCTATAAAGATGTGAAAACTTGAGCTTGCTCTTGGCCCTCACACCTCTGTTCTGCTGACTGATGGAGGGAGGCTAGAGTTCGCAGTTTGCAGTTTTTCTTTTTTATAACTTCCCAGGTATCAGTGGAGCCTGCCACTTCTGTCTGTACCCAAAAGCAAATAGAGATCACGTGTTAACAGTATCCAAGGGCTAGAGGCTGGCATGGAAGATTGTTGAGGTTTGAGTACTGTGATTTGTGTATTTTCTTGCTTTGAATTATTTTTTATGTTGATTTTTTTTTAATGGAAGCTGAAGTCTCGTCTAAGTGTATATGTTGATACATATATAAGACTAGAGTCTACTCTCCTCTCCCCCTGGAAAAACTGTTGATGATAAGTTAAGAGAGTCTATTTTGTATCACCAAGCCAGAGATGATTGGCTTTCCCAAAAGCCAAAATAGTGACAAGCAAAATTACTGTATATACAGGTAGTCTTAAAAGTCACACATACAGGCTTTGGAAGTAATATAATCCTTAAGTGGGTAATGGGAACTTACCATTTCTTTTGTGATGAGAGATTTCAGACATATGTAAGAGCAGAATAAGACTTCAACATTTATAGAAACCTAAAATTAAGATTTTGTAGCAGTTGCTACAAAATTTATATTTAAAAAATTTTTCTTTTTCCCTTTTTGTGGAAGAATTTTAACAGCTCTACAGATCTCAGACATCACGTCATCTCATTCCTCCTTTCTTCTGGGTATGCAACGCTTATACATATTGTCTAAAATAACCAAATGTCATGACCATACCTAATAAAATTGAGCATAATTCCTTGGCATAATATGCTCACCATACTCATGTTTTCCCATTTATCTCACAATGTGTAATCTGCTCTGAAAGCAGCAGTGATGGCCCCCTGCCCTTTCTTTATCCCACGTCTCTTGGGAATTGATAATGTTGCCACGAAGCTCTTGGTTGAGTGAGAGAACCTGGATGGAGCCCTGAGAGAGGGTGTGCTGTCTGGGGTTTCATGCCTTACTTACCAGCTTCTGGTGCAGCCCAAGGCCTGACTCGGAAGGCTCAATAACTCTGCTGTGTAAATGACCAGTTCTCAAAGCTTCAGCCAAGATAGGAAGGAAAGATGCAAGGAACAAAACCACGGGGATCATAGAGCTGGAAGGAAACTCGAGAGCATCAGGGTCAGCATAGTGCCTTGAGAGACTTAGTTCTAATATTCCATTTTTCCAACACCCTCTGTAGTTTTGGAACAAGAGGACTGTGGAGCAGAGGAAGCCACTAGGGGGTGTTGTTCAGGGATTGCAGTCTGCTCACTCCTTCCTTATCCTGCCTGCTGTAGATGCCAGCGGTGTGTTAGAGAAGCGCCCTAGAGGGAAGCAGGCCTGGCTTGCAGTGAGGGATTGGAGTAGGAACAATTGATTTAACAAGGGATAGGTTTCAGTGTATGACTTACATGTTTGCTTTTTCAAACTGGTGGAAAATTGGGATGGCGTTTCTCATTGTTTTGCCATCTGTGCCAAAAGTCTATCTCCTCTGTCCTAAGTAGAACCAGGAATGATATGAATAGCTGTCAGAAAACAAAACAAACGTTTGTTATTGCTAATTGGCCGGCAACATCATATTTGTATATGATGATCTGCATCATGTTAAGTTGATTTGTTATATTTATTACTGGCTGAGTACATCTAGCTCAAGCTCAGTGTTTAACTGAATCTTGTTTTTTAAACCTCAGTATGCTGATTCTATGACTTGAGAGGCTCTTACTGAAGGAGGAAATATTCCTCTTAAGATTGTAAAATAAAAAGTTTCATTTTATTGTTGACTTTCTATTGCTCTTTAATTTTATGTATTCTTTCTCCTGGTTATTTTTTAGTGCCATAATTTAATTTTTTTGATCATAATATTTGTATTCACTTTGCTCTAAAAATTAACATAAATTAGGAGGAGAAAATAGAACATTGATTTTTTTTTTTCAGTAAATGCTAAATCTTCATTGTTTCTTAGCTAATTCAAGAAAATATACTACTTTGACATGTAACTCATTCTTGAAGGTAATTCAGGCTTTAAGGGACATAAGTAAAAATAATTTGTGAACTATTAATATTAGTGACCATTTTGTTTGATTTGAGTAATAATTTTTACTTCATGGGAAATAGATGGGGAAACAGTGGAAACAGTGTCAGACTTTATTTTTCGGGGCTCCAAAATCACTTCAGATGGTGACTGCAGCCATGAAATTAAAAGACGCTTACTCCTTGGAAGAAAAGTTATGACCAACCTAGATAGCATATTCAAAAGCAGAGACATTACTTTGCCAACTAAGGTCTGTCTGTCTAGTCAAGGCTATGGTTTTTCCTGTGGTCATGTATGGATGTGAGAGTTGGACTGTGAAGAAGGCTGAGTGCTGAAGAATTGATGCTTTTGAAGTGTGGTGTTGGAGAAGACTCTTGAGAGTCCCTTGGACTGCAAGGAGATCCAACCAGTCCATTCTGAAGGAAATCAGCCCTGGGATTTCTTTGGAAGGAATGATGCTAAAGCTGAAACTCCAGTACTTTGGCCACCTGATGCGAAGAGTTGACTCATTGGAAAAGACTTTAATGCTGGGAGGGATTAGGGGCAGGAGGAGAAGGGGACGACCGAGGATGAGGTGGCTGGATGGCATCACGGACTTGATGGACATGAGTCTGAGTGAACTCCAGGAGTTGGTGATGGACAGGGAGGCCTGGCGTGCTGGGATTCATGGGGTGGCAAAGAGTTGGACACGACTGAGCGACTGAACTGAACTGAACTGAACTGTACTCATTTTTTGGTAACTTTGTATATAATAGCTAGCTGTGTTGTTGTTCAGTCTCTAAGTCAGGTCCGACTCTTTGCAACCCCAGGGACTCCAGCATGCCAGGCTTCCCCGTCCTCCAGTATCCCCCAGAGTTTGCTCAAACTATTGCCCATTGAGTTGGTGATGCCATTCAACCGTCTCATCCTCTGTCACCCCCTTCTTTCCTAATAATAATAGCTAGTATATTTTGCTAGTATATTTCTTTCGGTTCAGTTCAGTTGCTCAGTCATGTCCGACTCTTTGCAACCTCGTGGACTGCAGCACACCAGGCCTCCCTGTCCATCACCAGCTCCTGGAGTTCAACCAAACTCATGTTATTGAGTCGGTGATGCCATCCAACTATCTCATCCTCTGTTGTCCCCTTCTCTTCCTGCCCTCAATCTTTCCCAGCATCAGGATCTTTTCCAATGAGTCAGCTCTTCGCCTCAGATGGCCAAAGTATTGGACTTTCAGCTTCAACATCAGTCCTTCCAGTGAACACTCAGGACTGATCTCCTTTAGGATGGACTGGTTGAATCTCCTTGCAGTCCAAGGGACTCTCAAGAGTCTTCTCCAACACCACAGTTCAAAAGCATCAATTCTTCGGCACTCAGCTTTCTTTATAGTCCAACTCTGGCATGTATACATGACTACTAGAAAAACCATAGCCTTGACTAGATGGACCTTTGTTGACAAAGTAATGTCTCTGCTTTTTTAATATGCTGTCTTTCCTTTCAAGGAGTAAGCATCTTTTAATTTCATGGCTGCAGTCATTCATCTGCAGTGATTTTGGAGCCCCCAAAAATAAAGTCTGACACTGTTTCCACTGTTTCCCCATCTATTTGCCATTAAGTGATGGGACCGTATGCCATGATCTTCGTTTTCTGAATGTTGAGCTTTAAGCCAACTTTTTCACTTTCCTCTTTCACTTTCATCAAGAGGCTTTTTAGCTCCTCTTCACTTTCTGCCATAAGGGTGGTGTCATCTGCNACTGTTTCCCCATCTATTTGCCATTAAGTGATGGGACCGTATGCCATGATCTTCGTTTTCTGAATGTTGAGCTTTAAGCCAACTTTTTCACTTTCCTCTTTCACTTTCATCAAGAGGCTCTTAAGTTCTTCTTCACCTTCTGCTTCTTTAAAGGTTAATTTTTGGCTTTAAAATGCACTCTGTATTTTCACCCTAGTGTATTACATATGATAATACTTTGCTTTGAATGAAAATTGGTGTTTCAGGAACTTCCCTGGTGCCCCAGTGATTAAGAATCCACTTTCTAATTTAGGGGACGCAGATTTGATCCCTGGTCAGGGAACTAAGATCCCACAGACTGAGGAGCAATTTAGCTCATGTGCCGCAACTAAGACCTGATGCAGCCAAATAAATATTTTTTAAAAAATAAGAAAATTGATGTTTCAAAGATAATTTCAGCAAGTATAAAGCAAAGTCAAATTTCAGAAAGAGATTTTGTTTTTTCACTTCTTATAATCAGAAAAAAAGAACTGTATACAAATCTGTTTTAGTGTTTAAGAGATTGTTAGAGATAGTCTGTCATTTGTAATGATTTTAGTTACTTTTTGTTTGATGCTCAAGTCTTAGATTTAGTAGCAGATAGTTTGTCACTAACAGTAATGGAAAAATAACTGAGTATAAACAGTTACATTTTTACCCTTTCTTTGATTTTTCCTAGTTAAAGAGTAGGTTGTGGGGAGGGAATACAGGAGGTGCTGTTGATAAAGGACTATAGTTTCCGATTTGAAGGATAAAAATATTCTGGAGATCTTTTACAAAAGTATGAATATGATGAACAGTACAGTTAAAAGTGGTTAAGATGATTAATTTTATATTATGTATTTTTTTACCACAATAAAAAAAAGAACAGCAAACACAAAAATAGTAGACTAGACACTGAATTTTTTAATATTAGAAATGTTAATTTTTATAGTTTCTTCCTTGAGTAAGATTGTTTGTTTACTTTGCCTCACTTCAATTTTTGCTGCTACAACCTCTGTAAGCCCCAAACTACTAAAGGAATTACACTGGGAAGCACAGAGGCTTTGGGAAATTTTCACTCATTGATTAATTGTGATGACAGCATCTTAGTAATGATCTTCAGAAATGTGAGCTTTCTGAGCCTGCTCCCACCCCCAGAGGTACGACATGTGGTTCTCCAAAAAGGTGTAGGAGAGAAAAGCCTGCTTGTGAGGTCAAATATATGGGGATGGCCAAAAAAGTTTATTCAGGTTTTACGGCAAAACCCAATGCTAAGTAAAGACAACATCAGGTGAAAATAGTGCAAGCAGAAATAGTTCAGGAAAAGCACTTGCCTTTAAGTAGGTAAGTTCTATACAGCAGTAGACCTCTTTCTAAATAACTTTTGAAACAAATGGTAATTTATTTTATATCAGATATGTTAATATACCATAATAGGTACTTCCAGTATAAGTTGGCCTCCCAGTTCCTCAGAACTTTCTAGTTTTACCTTTCTAAGGGCTTGTTATGTTTTCTAAGGGCTTATCTAAGGGCTGGATCATGGAAAAAGCAAGAGAGTTCCAGAAAAACATCTACTTCTGCTTTATTGACTATGCCGAAGCCTTTGACTGTGTGGATCACAATAAACTGTGGAAAATTCTGAAAGAGATGGGAATACCAGACCACCTAACCTGCCTCTTGAGAAATCTATATGCAGGTCAGGAAGCAACAGTTAAAACTGGACATGGAACAACAGACTGGTTCCAAATAGGAAAAGGAGTACGTCAAGGCTATATACTGTCACCCTGTTTATTTAACTTCTATGCAGAGTACATCATGAGAAACGCTGGACTGGAAGAAACACAAGCTGGAATCAAGATTGCTGGGAGAAATATCANTGTTGGAGAAGACTCTTGAGAGTCCCTTGGACTGCAAGGAGATCCAACCAATCCATTCTGAAGGAGATCAGCCCTGGGATTTCTTTGGAAGGAATGATGCTAAAGCTGAAACTCCAGTACTTTGGCCACCTGATGCGAAGAGTTGACTCATTGGAAAAGACTCTGATGCTGGGAAGGATTGAGGGCAGGAGGAGAAGGACGACAGAGGATGAGATGGCTGGATGGCATCACAGACTCGATGGACATGAGTCTGAGTGAACTCTGGGAGATGGTGATGGACAGGGAGGCCTGGCGTGCTGGGATTCATGGGGTGGCAAAGAGTCGGACACGACTGAGCGACTGAACTGAACTGAAGGGCTTGTTTCCTGCTTTGTACTTGGAATAAGGTAAAAGAGCCCTAACTTACACCAATACTCAGTTTGAATTAAGTGTTTTACACATAGCTCAGTTCTCACAACAACTCTGTAGAAAGGTACTGTTTTCATTATCTTTTGCAGTTGAGGAAAATTTGGTACAGAGAGGCTGAGTAACCTGTCACAGGTCACATAGCTAGTAAAAGGCAGAGGCCAGGAAACCTGGCTTTACATTGCATTAAACATTTCTATTACTTCTGTGATAATACGTAGGTACTCAGTGTTGAACCAGATTATTTCAGAGGACATTACCTGGGAACATGCATGATCAGCAAAGAGTAATCATAATTATATTCTACATATAGTTACTATGGGGCTTCCCTGGTGGCTTAGCTGGTAAAGAACCCACCTATAATTCAGGAGACCCTGGTTTGATTCCTGGGTTGGGAAGTTCCACTGGAGAAGGGATAGGTTACCCACTCCAGTATTTTTGGGCTTCCCTGGTGGCTCAGATGATAAAGAATCTGCCTCCTGTGCAGGAGACACAAGTTCAATCCCTGAGTCAGGAAGATCCCCTGGAGAAGGGAATGGCTACCCACTCCAGTATTCTTGCCTGGATAATTCTATGGACAGAAGAGCCTAGCAGGCTATAGGCCATGGGGTCGAAGAGTTGGACAACAGACTGAGCGACTAACACTTTTTACTTTCAAGACAGTTTCGTATTTATGTCCAAGTTCAGCTTCTGATCTTGGATATATGAAGAGTGTAGAAAATTTAAACTTTATCCATTTTGATGTATTAGTAACTGGTCCATATAAATCCTGGCACCAATAGCCAATCTAAGTATTGAGCAGTAACTCTGGGGCCAGGAGCATGAGGGTGCCCAGAGCTTTAGAATTATGTTTTATAAAATGATGGGGAAGTCAGTCTCATTGCCTTTGGTAAAATCAATGGATTGATTATCTTCTTGGCAATGAGCCAGCTAATTATCATCTACAGCAAATGTAGGGCAATAAGTTATTGCTATTTTTGTATATGGTTAAAGAAAAAACATAAAATCCACAGTTTTAACAAGTTCAAGTTTATAGTTCAACAGTGTTTGCTGTAATGTACTCGCAATGTTATGACACAGATCTCCAGATCTTTTTCGTTTTGCAGATCTAGCACTCTGTACCAATTAAACAACAACTCCTTTTTACACCCCCCCCCCAACCTCCTATAACTACCATTCTATTTTTGGTTTCTATGAAGTGGCCTACTTTTGGATACCTCATATAAGAGGAATCATCAATATTTGTCTTTTCAGTTCAGTTCCCTCAGTTGTGTCAGACTCTTTGCAACCTCGTGGAATGCAGCACTCCAGACCTCTCTGTCCATCACCAACTCCCGGAGTTCAACCAAACTCATGTCCATTGAGTCCGTGATGCCATCCAACCATCACATCGTCTGTCGTTCCCTTCTCCTCCTGCCCTCAATCTTTCCCAGCATCAGGGTCTTTTCAAATAAGTCAGCTCTTCATATCAAGTGGCCAAAGTAATGGAGTTTCAGCTTCAGCATCAGTCCTTCAATGAATATTTAAGACTGATCTCCTTTAGGATGGACTGGTTGGATCTCCTTGCAGTCCAAGGGACTCTCAAGAGTCTTCTCCAACACCACACTTCAAAAGCATCAATTCTTCGGCACTCAGCTTTCTTTATAGTCCAACTCTCACATCCATACATGACCACTGGAAAAACCATAGCTTTGACTAGACATACCTTTGTTGGTAATGTCTCTGCTTTTTAATATGCTGTCTAGGTTGGTCATAACTTTCCTTGCAAGGAGTAAGCATCTTTTAATTTCATGGCTGCAGTCATCATCTGCAGTGTTTCTGGAGCCCTCCTCCCACAAAATAAAGTCTGTCACTACTTCCACTATTTCCCCATCTATTTGCCATGAAGTGATGGGACTGGATGCCACAATCTTAGTTTTCTGAATGTAGAGAAAATGCCAACTTTTTCACTTTCCTCTTTCACTTTCATCAAGAGGCTCTTTATTTCTTCTTCACTTTCTGCCATAAAGGTGGTGTCATCTGCATATCTGAGGTTATTGATATTTCTCCCAGCAATCTTGATTCCATTGTACTTCCTCCAGCCCAGCATTTCTCATGATGTACTCTGCATATAAGTTAAATAAACAGGGTGATAGTGTACAGCCTTGACGTACTCCTTTTCCTATTTGGAACCAGTCTGTTGTTCCATGTCCAGTTCTAACTGTTGCTTCCTGACCTGCATATAGGTTTCTCAAGAGGAAGGTCAGGTGGTCTGATATTCCGATCTCTTTCAGAATTTTCCAGAGTTTGTTGTGGTCCACACAGTCAGAGACTTTGGCATAGTCAATAAAGCAGAAATGGATATTTTTCTGGAACTCTCTTGCTTTTTCAATGATCCAATGGATGTTGGCAATTTGATCTATGGTTCCTCTGCCTTTTCTAAATCCAGGTTGAACGTCTGGAAGTTCGTGATTCACGTACTGTTGAAGCCTGGGTTGGAGAATTTTGAGCATTACTTTACTAGCCTGTGAGATGAGTGCAATTGTGCAGTAGTTTGAGCGTTCTTTGGCATTGTCTTTCTTTGGATTTGGAATGAAAACTGACCTTTTCCAGTCCTGTGGCCACTGCTGAGTTTTTCACATTTGCTGGCATATTGAGTGCAGCACTTTCACAGCATCATCTTTTAGGATTTGAAATAGCTCAACTGGAATTCCATCACATCCACTAGCTTTGTTCATAGTGATGCTTCCTAAGGCTCACTTGACTTCACATTCCAGGATGTCTGGCTCTAGGTTGGTGATCCCACCATTGTGATTATCTGGGTCATGAAGATCTTTTTTGTACAGTTCTTCTGTGTATTCTTGCCACGTCTTCTTAATATCTTCTGCTTCTGTTAGATCCATACCATTTCTGTTCTTTATCAAGCCCATCTTTGCATGAAATGTTCCCTTGGTATCTCTAATTTTCTTGAAGAGATCTCATCTTTCCCATTGTATTGTTTTCCTCTATTTCTTTGCACTGATCACTGAGGAAGGCTTTCTTATTCTCCTTGCTATTCTTTGGAACTCTGCATTCAGATGGGTCTACCTTTCCTTTTCTCCTTTGCCTTTCACTTCTCTTCTTTTCACAGCTATTTGTAAGGCCTCCTCAGAGAACCATTTTGTGTTTTTGCATTTATTTTCCTTGTCTTTTTGTGATTGGCTTATTTACTTCACATAATGTCTTGAAGGTTTATCTGTATTGTATGTGATAGGAATTCCTTCCTCTCTGTATGTACACACCACATTTTGTTTATTATTACTGTTTTTTAAAGTTGTTTTTGTTAAATCAGTAATCTTTAGGGCTTATATACCAAGTCATTGGTAGAAAAATTAATGTAGAATAGTTGAAGTGAATTGAAGTTTCCTTCATAGGCATTCCTATGAGCTGATATTGTGGTGGTGGTTTGGTTGCTAAGTCGTTTCCGACTCTTGTACCCTCATAGACTATAGCCTGCCAGGCTCCTCTGTCCATGGAATTCTCCAGGCAAGAATACTGGAGTGGACATTTCCTTCTCCAAGAGATCTTCCTGATCCAAGAATTGAACCCAGGTCTTCTGCCTTTCAGGCAGATTTTTTACCCACTGAGCTACGAGAGAAGATCCCAATAAGTTGATACTGGTCAGAAATAAAGGTAAAAAAACCATTCATTCTATAGCATCAGGCTTTTGGCATGTACATTTCTTCCTCAGTATTAGAAATGAGTCTAATCTATACCATTGTTAAGAGTAGTTTTAATATCCACTGTTTGCCCATATAAGCCATCTGTTGGGTAAATGTCGTTTTGGGCTCAGAATCTCATAGCAACCTACTTCACTATGTGCATTTATTACTTTGTAATGGAGTTGGCTAGAAAATTATGATCAGTTTTAGTTTCAGTCTTATTGAAATGAGTATATAAGATTGATTTTTAAATGTCTAGAGCTAAAAGAATTTTTACTTCCCTAAAGATCATATTCATAGTCAGTCTTTATAAATATAAATAAAACACATATCATATTAGAATATAAAATGATGCTCCAAGTACTATTAATAGGAAATTATAAGGATCAGCTAAGAAAAAAATGCGCTAGAGCATTGTTTTTCAAAGCATAAAGAAACCCTAATTTTGTCATCACCAGTCACCACAGTGATCACCACTGCTTATTGGAAGTATTATCAGAATAGATGATATAATTAAGAATGACTTGATTCTGATATTTGCTTTTCTTTCAAAAGGGGAATTTTTTTAAAGAGACATATTTGGCCATTTATATTACAGAAAGAGAATTACTTCCTTTTTAAATTCAGATTATAAATTTTAGATAGTTTTTGTTTATTCCCAATACACAAAAAAGATTCAAAGGTCATGTTGTAGTTCTTATAATTTTAACATAGATATAAAAATATCAGTCTTATCAGTCACACTCTGTTATCAGTGCTTTCAGTTGATATTTACAAGGTAAAATTTAACTCCATTGATTTTTGCAATTTGTTAGTCATACTGTTTAAAAAAACCAGAACCTTAATATGGGAAAGAAAAATAGTAAAGACACTACAGTGATACCAATTCTATATTTTTCATGTTGTGTTTGTCTTCATTTAATGCAATTAACAACTTTTTTAAAAATTAATTATTTATTTATTTATTTGGCTGCACCAGGTCTTAGTAGTGCCGTGTGAGATTTAGTTCCCTGACCAGAGATCAAACCTGGGCCCCCTGCGTTGGGAGCATGGCGTCTTAGCCACTGGACCACCAGGCGAGTCCCTAAGGACAACTTTTTACAAAGTGAAGGGAAATATTTTATGTCTTTTTTTAAGTGTACACATTTATATTATTATTTTCCTGTTTTCAGCCTTATTCTTTAAACACTTTTTTTTCCCCTGTAGAAGAAACAGACTTCTTTTTGAGAATCCTGTCCTAATACACACAAGTCATGATATTTTTCCAGCTTCTCCCATAAGGTGTTACTGGGTTTTCATTGGAGTCCTTAGAATTAAAATAGATAATGTATAGACTTGATTTTTCAGGTAGCAGAGTTGATAGTGAAGTCTGCTAGACCATGCATTCACATCCTTTCATCCTTTATTAACTGTCTGGAATGCGGGCTCAGTGGCTGTGTGACACGCTCACCTGCACTGTGACATCATAAACTCCATCATAAGAGAGCCTAGCTACAGATGGGTGCCAGTCCACTAGGTGCTAATCAAATGCTGTGTTACAACATTGTGAGGTGTTACCAGTTATAAGTGTCATTATTAGGAGATTTTTTCTTAATTGCAAAGACAAGTTAGGCTGTCAGCTGCATCATCTTCATTTATTTCATCACATTAACTCCTGTCTCTAGTGGGATTCTTGGTGGATGTGGTGGCCTCAGCATAATCTATGTTTCAGGAATCCTATAGAAGAGGATTATTCTTCAGGGGATCTGGAAAAAAAGGTAAACTGTTTGGCATGAGTTCATTTTTACACTTTTTAGAGCCTCATAAATAGAGGTGTAAAATTATAAAATATAAAATATACCCATTTTATGTGTTTGTTTTTTGGGCAGTTGCCTGCTTGATTGTTGAAATGTGATGAGTATATTGGCAGATCTTCCCATGGCCTTCTTTCCTACTTTTCTTTTAGACTATTTTTTTTTTTTGCATAGAAGTTCCCTCCTCTGAGAAGCTTTCCACAGTAGGTATACCTTAATGTAGCTTCCTTCCACCCTCCCACTACCTCATTAGCTGTTGTTGATTAGTTTCTTGCTGCTGCTGCTGCTGCTGCTAAGTCGCTTCAGTCGAGTCCGACTCTGTGCGACCCCACAGACGGCAGCCCATTGGGCTCCGCCATCCCTGGGATTCTCCAGGCAAGAACACTGGAGTGGGCTAATTAGTCTCTTAGTTGTGTCCAATTCTTTGTGACCCCATGGACTGTAGCCCACCAGTTTCCTCTGTCCATGGGATTTTCCCAGGCAAGAATACTGGAGTAGGTTGCCATTTCCTTCTCCCGGGGATCTTCCTGACCCAGGGATCAAACTCCTGTCTCCTGCACTGGCAGGTGGATTCTTTATCCCTGAGACACCAGGGAAGCCCACCTCACTAGTAACCCTTCTTTATTTTTGTTTTAAGAATTTGGCACTTCTCCCAAATTATGTTTTAGTCTCTTCATCTGTCTCCTTCTGATTTAGGAGAGCAGACTTTTCTTGTTTACTACTTTATCTCTGCTGTCTAGACTGGTCCACAAGGCTGGCTTCCAACATTTATTGAGGGAACAAAAGAATGAGTTAATTTGTAAGTATAAATTGTTTCTGTGAGATTGACTTATTAAAAATTCTTGGAATGAATATATGATGTTTATAAGAAAAATGGGGCTTCCCAGGGGCTTCAATGGGCAAAGACTCTACCTTCAATGGAGGAGACACAGGAGACTTGGGTTTGAACCCTCGTTTGGGAAGATCCCCTGGAGGAGGAAATGGCAACCCACTCCAGTATTCTTGCTTGGAGAATTTCATGGATAGAGGAGTCTGGTGGATTACAGTCCATGAGATCACAAAGAGACAGATACAACTGAGCACACGCACACATGACCTTCTTCACTGCCCACAGTTTGGACATTGAGTTTTCACTGCACAGATTCATATAACTCATCTCCAGAATTCTGGGAATTCAGTTTTGTTCTAGTGGGTATAGCTCTCTTTTCTACAACAGAGTTTCTTCTCACTAAGCCATTTTGATGGAGCATTGTTTAATAATGTAAAGCTCTGAAAATTACACTTGAAAGACATTTAGACTTTAAGCATGATTTATACTTATCAAAACCCCCACGAATCTTTATTGAGTTGTTCTTCAGAATATCTAATTTTTCTACAGCAGGTCATTTCCGTGAAAGTGTGCGTAGCACTAACTGCATCTCATGCCACAGGTCTCACCTGTAGGAATACTGGTGATGCTCTTGGGTATAATGTTTCTTTCTGTTTTGCTCAATCTCTGACATAGGAATGTTCTATCAGAATTACTGTGGATGGTGATTTTTGCCATCCTGCTGTGGTGGAGCTAAAATTGCAGCCCGTTTCAGCACTCTGTGCTTTGAGCTGGGAACAGGGCCCAGAGGCTGCATGAGGATAGAGCAGCAGTTTTCAAATTGTGATCCAGGGAACCCTGGAGGAGACTCCAAGGACCCAGTATTTTCCAAATAACTACTACATGATGTTACAAACCTATTTTCTTCATAATACTAAGATGTATTTTTTTTCTCTGTATTGGCATTTGCCCTGATGGCACAAAAACAGTTGGGGTTTAAAAGTGTTGGTGCCTCATCCCAGTCACGTAAGTGGTACCAAACTTTGTTAGTGGTCATTACAGTCTTCACTGCTTTCACTTGCAGTTAAAAAAAAAAAATGTCTGTTCCACTTAAGACTGTCCCTGATGAAGCAGTAAACATTACCAATTATATTAAATCTTGACCCTCTGTTTTAATATTCTGTGTTCTAGAAGTGGAACATTCATTGAAAGCATTTCTGCCGCTTACTGAAGATCAGTGGTGATCTTAAGGAAAAAACACAAGTTATTGTCTGAGAAAAATGAGGGACAAGATGAACTAGCTGCACACACACACACACACACACACACACACTCGCCCCTGCCACGGGATATAATTTTTCTCAAAGCAGTGGCAAATAACTAAATTATATCTATGTCTGTTCAAACTTGAGTAATTGAAAAATTTTCTCAGAAGTGAATGAAATAAGCTTGTCACATCAAGGAAAACAGTTAACAGTGTTTATTGCTGATGATAAAATTCAGGCTTTTAGCAGAAGTTTCAAATTGTGGAAATTCTTCATCTGCCATTTTGAGCTTGATAATTTGCCAATATTTTATAGTTTTCTGATGAAGTTGATCTTGATGTTAATGAATGTAGTTTTCTGATAGTATCATTAAATTTATCAGCATTTGGGAGATCTACTTAATTCAATAACTCAGTATTTTCCAGGTAGCTACTACATGACATTACAAAATCATGCCTAGCTAAAGAACCGTTTGAAGCATAAGACAGAGCAATGTATATATATATATATATTTTAGCATTTATTTATTCGGCTGCATCAGGTCTTAGTTGTAGCACGCAGGATCTTTAGTTGCAGTGTGCGGGATCCAGTTCCCTGACCAGGGATTAAATCTGAATTTCCTGCACTGAGAATGCGTTGTGTTAGCCATTGGACCCCCAGGGAAGTCCCAGATCAACTGATTTTAATGTAACTAAGTTTTCAGATTCCACATGGCCACTAACCTTTGAGAAAAACAACCACTTGCTGAGTTTTGGGGTAGTATCCAAGAATAATACCCATATTTTTCTGAAAAAGCTATTGATACACTCCACCTTTTCTAATCATATATCTGTATAAGGCATATTCATTTACCAATTAAAATAACTTATTACAATAGATTCAGTGCAGAAATAGGTAAGAAAATCTAGCTTGTTTTAAGTTAAACCAGACGTTAAAAGAATTTGTAAAAATGTAAAACATTGACATTTTTGTCACTAATTATTATGTCTTTGAAAATAGTCTTCAGAAAATGCTATTTATGTTAGCATATGATGGAATGATATTCTCCCCTTCAGGCGAGATGAGGCCCTTTTACACTGCGACANTGGTATGTTGCTTAAAACAAGCATCGCACCTTTCTATGTAAACGTGCATAGTGACACAGCTGGGTCAAATCCAGGTCTTTGACCTTTGAACCCAGTTTCTTTCAGTCATTTCCTGCCTTGACAGTGAACCATGGAATGCTTTGGAAATTTTCTTGCAATTTTTAAGACAATGTAAGTAGGGCTACCTTACAGACACTTAGAGATAATTTATTTTCCAGTATTTACTCTCTGCCTAAAGATGTGCTATGATAGATCCCCTCCTCCTGATGTAATCCATGATTGATCCTATGAGATACCTGGCTGGGGAGAAGAATCTCTGGCAATTCACAGGCTAGCTATTAACATACAGCTTCTGTATTGACCATGTGCTTCCCTGGTGGCTCAGAGGTTAAAGCGTCTATGTAAGTTTAGGTACTTTCTGGAGTGAGGTATTCATGGCATACCATGAAAATTATGGTAACCTACTAAGTATCACTTGGTCCGTAACGAGGCCTTCTCTAAATATGTGGTGGTTGTTGCTTCCTAACCCTAGACTAGTGCTGTGCATTAGTATAGCATAATTATCCCCTTAGCCTTTCATGTCCATGGGGAATTCCATGGAGAGAGGAGCCTGGCAGGTTTACAGTCCATAGCGTCGGAAAGAGACACACACAGCTGAATGACTAACATGTGATTTAGTTATAAAGATGTATTTATTAAGCATCTGTAAGATGCAGTCTCTGCCCTCAAGGACCTAGTGTCTGGCTGGGCTGTTAAGGCATATGCGAAGCTAGAGGATGACGATTGACAGCATAAAAATGGCTAATATCTCTTGACTGCATGTTCTGTAGTAGGCTCTTTGCATGAATTCTTCTTCTAATCCTTGTAACTACCCATGAACAACAGTGCCAAACTCTTACTATCCCCATGTTCATAGCTGAGAAAACCGAGACTTAGTTTTGACTAACTCAAATGACTTAAGAGCCCACTGCTAGTAAACAGACTCCAGCTTGTTTGATGTTAGTATTCTAAGTAGTTAAGTTTACTGCCTTGAGATTGTGTAATTAAAATATATCATTCAGATATTGAGAGAGCTAGAAAAGGCAGGAGAGATGAGTTTGACTTGGGATAGGAGAAGGCAATGGCACCCCACTCCAGTACTCCTGCCTGGAAAATCCCATGGACGGAGGAGCCTGGAAGNTATATATACACACACACACACATATAACAGCTTATATCTATAAGAGCTGAGCTGCTTGTCATAGCCAGTTGTGCACATCTTTTTCCAGCTTTGCCTTCAATGTCACCCATTGGCAGCTTAAAATCTGCATAGTAGGAGTATTTTCATTACAGAAATCCGCAAAAGTTACCCATAGCATTTTCCCTTCCCAGGAGCTGGCTGTACATTTACAGGATCCTACTGGATGTCACATAAACATAAGTTATTTGAGGTCATCAGTCATTTTCAGGAGTGTAAAGGTGTCCTGAGACTAAAAAGTCTGAGCCTTAGTTATTTGGCAGAGGAATACCTTTTTTTGTGTGTGTGGCAACTGGTTCACAAAGAGAAGGATCCCTTTATACAGTTCATGCAGGGAACATTTGTAGAATAAATCCAGTGGCTTTTAAACTTCTGGATGTTAAATCTGAGGGCTCCATTATGGGATGCCCTTTTTCTTTCCCCTGAACTCTAAAGTTGGGAATAATACTCTAGGGGCAGGTGGGCTGAATTTGCCCATGGGGCTTCATGTCGGGTGGCTTTTGCCCCGGTCTCACTTTTCTGTCCAGCTGTTACCCAGACCATAGCAAGGGGCAGCTTCTGCACTCAACCTCCACTTGTTCAGACTCCTGCTGATCTGTCTGTTTTGTACTCCTGTAGTTTTCATGACCTGGGCAATGAAGCGATTAGTTCCCTGCAGTCTGTGTGTGCTATTGTTTCTTAGGTGTTGGTTTTAGCACTTCTGCTTTCCACCCCGGTGCACCTAGTTCAGTTCTCTCCATGAAGGTTCTCTTTCATGGATAGAAGACTTTACTTCTAGGCTGCCAAAGAAGTTTGCCTTCCAAGGGAATGATGTAAACACATCTGATTATTTGTTATAAACCCAGTTCTTAGTAATTCTTAAAAAGTATTTGTGTAAGTTGATTGGAAATGATTGGTTTTCCTTCAAGTGAGGGCCCACAGAGGCTTTCTTCAAAATTTGTTTTAGATTCTGTGGTCTGCCACCACTCATGATAGAAACTAATAGGTTCTTTCACGTCCAAAGTCTCTGTCTGTTCCAAGGAAGTCGTAATGAATAGTGAAAATTAGTAAAATGAGGCAGAGTTGTAAGATTATGCTGGCTTTTAGGACTGAATTGTTTACCAATTAGAAACTTGGCAGGTTTTGAGTCCAGAGAAGTGAACAAAACAAAACACGTTTTAATGTGTTTTGCTGGCAGAGCTCTTGTTGCAAGCACCCAACATGGTGGGAAACAGCTGTATCTCCTCTCTGTGCAAACCAAGTGATGGTTCTGCGTGCTCAAGCTGAGGGGAGGGGAGTGTGCAAGGACCACACAGTCTCCAGGGTATGAGCTTTCTCTGGTTTGGAGATGCTAAGGGCCTGAGAGGTCCTGGGATTTCTTTGACCTATGCCTTTTTTTGTGACTACTGGGGCATAAAAGTAACTGCAATTTTCATGAGTATAGAGACAAGGTATTAGCTTGTATCTGGAGTAATTCTAATATCACATGTCAGAAGTTGCACTTATTGAAAAAATAATTTACCATATTTAAGTTCTGTCTCCGATGGGTCTTAAGATAGAGTGGTTTATACTCTGGCCTATAGAAGGCTTCACTGTTAGTAGTCTTGAGGTCGTAGTGAGGTAGTTTAACTGCTTTAGAACTTTGTGCTTGGAACATTCTTAGCCACTGAAGCATGGGAACTGAAAGTGAGACGCATGGGTTCTTTAATATCTGTCACATCAGAGAATGACTGTTCCAGCACAGTAACCATCTCCTAATGGTGAGTACCCTGGCTTGCTGGTCATTTCTTAGAAGCAGGGAAAATAGGCAGATTGTAACAGTGGGGGAGGGGGGGAATGTTCGGCCTTAATCCTCAATGATGCTGGTTTTTGCAGGTTTCTATAGCTGGATCCAGCACCGGAAGAGGCTCCCCAGCTGTAACTCTAGTACAGTTACCTTCCGGCCAGACTGTCCATGTCCAGGGAGTAATTCAGACACCACAGCCATCTGTTATTCAGTCACCACAAATACAAACTGTTCAGGTTAGCCTCCTTCCTAAATGACTTCTCTTTGACTTTCTTGAGCTTTTTACTAATTCATTTACCTTTTTTTTTTTTTNTTAAATCTGAGGGCTCCATTATGGGATGCCCTTTTTCTTTCCCCTGAACTCTAAAGTTGGGAATAATACTCTAGGGGCAGGTGGGCTGAATTTGCCCATGGGGCTTCATGTCGGGTGGCTTTTGCCCCGGTCTCACTTTTCTGTCCAGCTGTTACCCAGACCATAGCAAGGGGCAGCTTCTGCACTCAACCTCCACTTGTTCAGACTCCTGCTGATCTGTCTGTTTTGTACTCCTGTAGTTTTCATGACCTGGGCAATGAAGCGATTAGTTCCCTGCAGTCTGTGTGTGCTATTGTTTCTTAGGTGTTGGTTTTAGCACTTCTGCTTTCCACCCCGGTGCACCTAGTTCAGTTCTCTCCATGAAGGTTCTCTTTCATGGATAGAAGACTTTACTTCTAGGCTGCCAAAGAAGTTTGCCTTCCAAGGGAATGATGTAAACACATCTGATTATTTGTTATAAACCCAGTTCTTAGTAATTCTTAAAAAGTATTTGTGTAAGTTGATTGGAAATGATTGGTTTTCCTTCAAGTGAGGGCCCACAGAGGCTTTCTTCAAAATTTGTTTTAGATTCTGTGGTCTGCCACCACTCATGATAGAAACTAATAGGTTCTTTCACGTCCAAAGTCTCTGTCTGTTCCAAGGAAGTCGTAATGAATAGTGAAAATTAGTAAAATGAGGCAGAGTTGTAAGATTATGCTGGCTTTTAGGACTGAATTGTTTACCAATTAGAAACTTGGCAGGTTTTGAGTCCAGAGAAGTGAACAAAACAAAACACGTTTTAATGTGTTTTGCTGGCAGAGCTCTTGTTGCAAGCACCCAACATGGTGGGAAACAGCTGTATCTCCTCTCTGTGCAAACCAAGTGATGGTTCTGCGTGCTCAAGCTGAGGGGAGGGGAGTGTGCAAGGACCACACAGTCTCCAGGGTATGAGCTTTCTCTGGTTTGGAGATGCTAAGGGCCTGAGAGGTCCTGGGATTTCTTTGACCTATGCCTTTTTTTGTGACTACTGGGGCATAAAAGTAACTGCAATTTTCATGAGTATAGAGACAAGGTATTAGCTTGTATCTGGAGTAATTCTAATATCACATGTCAGAAGTTGCACTTATTGAAAAAATAATTTACCATATTTAAGTTCTGTCTCCGATGGGTCTTAAGATAGAGTGGTTTATACTCTGGCCTATAGAAGGCTTCACTGTTAGTAGTCTTGAGGTCGTAGTGAGGTAGTTTAACTGCTTTAGAACTTTGTGCTTGGAACATTCTTAGCCACTGAAGCATGGGAACTGAAAGTGAGACGCATGGGTTCTTTAATATCTGTCACATCAGAGAATGACTGTTCCAGCACAGTAACCATCTCCTAATGGTGAGTACCCTGGCTTGCTGGTCATTTCTTAGAAGCAGGGAAAATAGGCAGATTGTAACAGTGGGGGAGGGGGGGAATGTTCGGCCTTAATCCTCAATGATGCTGGTTTTTGCAGGTTTCTGTAGCTGGATCCAGCACCGGAAGAGGCTCCCCAGCTGTAACTCTAGTACAGTTACCTTCCGGCCAGACTGTCCATGTCCAGGGAGTAATTCAGACACCACAGCCATCTGTTATTCAGTCACCACAAATACAAACTGTTCAGGTTAGCCTCCTTCCTAAATGACTTCTCTTTGACTTTCTTGAGCTTTTTACTAATTCATTTACCTTTTTTTTTTTTCTGTAGATTTGATGCTCTTTTTTTTTTTTAACCATATAAGGAACAATCTATTAGTATGGTGGTAATTTCTTTTTGTTATGTCAACACTGGCTTCTTTTATTTATTTTGAAATTGCACATTTGCCTATGTTCATTGAGAGAAAAATTATAAAATACAGAAAAGAAGAAAGTAAAAATAATCTCAACACTCAGATATAAGTACTATTAACATTTGGTTGAAAGTCTTCCGTATATGTTTCCTATGTGCATACATAAACATATTTTAATGGCATGCTAGTATTCTATTATTTATATGTATTATTACCAAATTATAATGTAGTAATGTTACCAATTATATGTAGTATCTTTTTTTAGTCATAGATGACCTAATATAAATTATTTTAATACAATTCAACATAATGTAACAATTTCTATATTTTAAAGTATTTTTAAGTTTTTAACACCTTGAGAAATGTTATTTATACACATTCCTGTGTTTATCTAAATATATGTACATAAGCTATATTTGTACATTTGCCTAAAAATTTCTTTAGGATAAATTCTAAGTGGTTGAACTGGTGGGCATGGAAAAGAGTGATGCTCAACTCTTGTTATTAAACATTTGTAAGAATTTCCTTTTTATTTCTGAAGAAGTGTTTTTTTTTTTAAGTCCCTCAGTCATGTCCGACTCTTTGCTACCCTATGGACTGTAGCACACCAGGCTCCTCTATCCATGAATTCAGGCCAGAATACTGGAATGGGTAGCCCCTTCTCCAGGGGATCTTCCCACCCCAGGCTTTGAACCCAGGTCTCCCACACTGCAGGCAGATTCCTTTTTCTTTGTGAAGTGCTTGGTGCTCTGCTGGATACAGAGATTGACTTGAGCTGCAGTTTTGTTGTCAGCTCCTAATTTGAAGGTCCAGTCATTCTCCTTGAAATAAGGTTGCTCTTTGCTCAAACTCAGATTCATTTAGCAAACTCTCCAAAAGCGCTTAAAAGTACTTTGAGGCTTCTTTGGAGATGTCCGATAAACATCGTAATGTAAAATTTCTAATGCTGACACTGTTTTCACAAATACAGTAAAGTGTAGAAATTTAGGTTTATTGTTCATTCAGTATGTGTGCCATGATATCATTGTTAATTGCTGTTGCATTTAAACATCAGATTAAACCTTGTTTTTTTTAGATGTGGTTAGTGTTGCGGTTGTGATCCAAAGACGTGTTTTGTTATTTATTGTCACCAAAGTTGGTCATAAATTCTTAACATTTCTTAAGCAAAAACATTCTTTATTGCATCAACAGATATAAATTATTAAGTATGCATTTTTAAAGCATACTTTTCTCTTTTACTAAATTTATTTCTGTTCCTTTTTAAGGTCTGTTTATCTTTATGCTTTAAATATTGAAATTAATTGAACCTATCTGATGACAAAAAGATCTGTGAAGAAAATGTGGTTGCTTATACTTAATTGGTCTTGTCCTTTTCCTGTGTATTTGAATCCAGTTTGTTGCAAAATAAGGGTTGCACCACGATACTTGAAGTAATAAATACATGTGCAATAAAAGTCTGTTTATCTTTGTGGCACAGATGTCTCTTCCGAGTTGTTCAAAATTTGAGTGATTCTCAGTAGTGTCTGTTTTTTTTTCCTTTCTTGTGAGGACCTTAATTCTAGGAGCTTCTGACTCTTTCTGACTCTGACTATAAAACAAGACTTTCCACTCTCCTTTTTGTGACTTTTATTAGGATGCAGATATTTCTACTTAGCTTTAACCTCGCTGGCACTGGAAGAGAGAGTATTATCTCATTTTCAATAGGCTGTTTTGGATTTTGTTAAATGGGTGACTTAATTATCTTTACAGAGGTAGGTGCCTATGGATCTTATCTTAGAATTCAAACCTGGTGAGTGATGAACTTCAATTTTCACTTTCTGTAGTAATAGCCTACCTTGCACAAAGGGGTGGTTATGATTATACAAGAGCTATATGAAAGCCCAATGGAAAGTGATAAATAGTTGGTGATGATGTATGATTGTCTGACTGCAACTATAGTTTTTTTAAAGATTCTCTTCATGCCTGAGTGTGCTTATGTATAGGGTATCCATGACCAAAGATGCATGATCATACGTGTGGGCAAACATACATGCACATCCATGTGCCTTGGGAAGTATATGTTCCTGCTTACATTGTTGGTATTTTAATATGATTTTTTGATTATACTCAAATCAAATCCCATGTCCTTAAAATATTCATTGGAGGAGTTTTGTAAGCTCAGAACTAGATGATAGATGGTATTAATAGGTAGTTTTGTAAACTCAGAACCTGTGATAGATGGCTGAATATATTAAGAACAGTCATGTTGTGGAGAGATTTATTATTTTAGTTTCCTTTCTTTAATACTCATTATACTGCTCCTTCAAAAAATGAAATTGTATTTAAAGCTGATCTTTCTTTTAAGGAGTAATTCCTTATTTTGACAAGACCTACTGACATCAAGCCCAACCTACTTCTTGTAATATAAATCATAACTTTAACCAGGCTTGTTAACACAAGTATTTACCTACTTAATATTCTTTCTTCTTTGGATCTATCTAATGTGTAATTTGAAGACCCAGCCTAAGTCTGCAGTGGTGTTGTTTTATCCTCTGTCACTTGCTGGCTCACCCTCTGCTGGATTTGTGAGACATTTTCAGGGCTGGGTCTTAGGCCTTGTGTGTCTTACATTCAGGGTTTCCCTGAAGCCTGTCTGGCACGTGTGCATTTCTGTAGCATTTGTCATCCGTGTCATCCTTGGTGCACAGGCTGGTTTACAGCCAAGTGTCAGTGTCTGCACTTCCTCTCCTGAGCCAGGTTGTGAGCACGGTTCGCCTGGCTCAGTGTGTTCTGTTGACAGCGCCCGGCTTTGTGCTGCATGCAAAGCCCCGTCATACACCGGTTTGTGAATGAAGGAGATACCATGGGTTTTATGATGCATCTCAGGAACTCTTGTGTTATAGGTAGCAACCATTGCAGAAACAGATGAGTCTGCAGAATCAGAAGGTGTAATTGATTCTCATAAACGTAGAGAAATCCTTTCACGAAGACCCTCTTACAGGTAAGTTAAGTTTCCTACAGTCATGAAAAGTTTTTCCAAAAAGAGAGAAATAAAGATACCTCAGATTCTCCCGTGATAGCTTTTCTGTTTTAAATCTCACTCATGTATCTTAATTCTTTGTATTGTTGAATTATATTTTAGAAAAATACTGAATGAACTTTCCTCTGATGTGCCTGGTGTACCCAAGATTGAAGAAGAAAAATCAGAGGAAGAGGGAACACCACCTAACATCGCTGCTATGGCAGTGCCGACTAGCATATATCAGACTAGCACGGGGCAATACAGTATGTATGCGGCGACTCCATATGACGTAATGCTAGCTTTCAGTCTCTCTTTTCCCTGAAGCAGCTTGGGTTTTGGCACTAAACTGTTCCATTTAAAAAATGCATCATAATACCTAAATTGTGTATCACAGTGTGAAAAGTACATGTTAAAGAAGTGAGAGATTTGTACTGACAGTTGTCATATACTTTTGAAAAGTAACAAAAAAAAATTTTGTTTACTAAATAAAGACAACTTTGGGGTCAAAATAAAGGGGAGGTTTTTCTTATTTATATGTTTGTATTCACAACTAGTAAACACTTAAAACTTAACTGTTTTTGTCTCTATGATACATGTGAATACAATAAGATATAAATGTCTGTATTTTGTTCTTGTTGACTTTTGTCACCAACAGTTACATCTTATACTTACTAATCTAAAAGAGGTACTTATGTTTTCTAAACTATGTTTTAAATGTAATTCTGTTTTCACTACTCTCTACTGTGTTAATTTGTGCTGCAGCTTTTTCTAGAAGAGAATGGAAAAATGACATATTTTTTTAAATGAATGCAATTGGACAGGTCATTTTATTTGAAATTTTAAGCACCAAAAGCTGTAAATAAACAGATACATTCACATTTAGTCTTGTGCATTTTAATGGGCTGTTAGTTCTGTGCTTTGTACTCCAGTTAAAGCACTAGTCTTTCCCCAAATCAAGAACATTTGATATAAGAAATACTTTAGTAAAAAAGGACAGAAAAGTGGGGAGGAAAAGAGAGAAAAGGGCAGGAAAAAAGCTAGTTAGGTACAGAAAAAAACTAGTTAGGTACAGAAATATGTGTGATGTTAATGACTGTGTTGATCCAAGTACGGTGTTAATATTTTAGATATATTTTCTGTTTTCCCTTTAAAAAGTAGTAATACCTACAAAAAATCTCAAGTCTTAACTTATGACCTGGCTGCTGTAATCTGTGGGAAAGCCTTATACAGTCATTATTTTTTTTCATTTAGTGGTGGTAGACTTGGAGTATTAAGCAAATTCTGCTTTGGTGATTCTGGTTCTTTGGGTAGCTCCTACCCTGATACTAGGCAGAACTGGGCTATAATATAATTTGTCCACATCCTGTACAGAGCACTGATTGGACGTGTCCAAAGTCAATGTCGGGAAAAGAGAACTCTCCACGGTCTGTAAGAGTTAGGCCTTGAGGTTTTCCCCTTCATTTCTCTTTAATCACTTCTCTGATTTATATGCCTTTTTTTGTCTGACCCATGGGAATAGATGGT
This sequence comes from Neotragus pygmaeus, assembly GCA_006410875.1. NCBI lineage: Eukaryota > Metazoa > Chordata > Mammalia > Artiodactyla > Bovidae > Neotragus > Neotragus pygmaeus. The sequence continues at coordinate 447,911 of SJYV01054512.1, read as the reverse complement.
GGGAATTTTAGAACCAGTGTGACTGGGCGGGGCTTGGAGATGCTGAAACCTCCTGGCTCGTCGGCTCTGGCCTTGAGCAGTGGGCTGTTACCATCTTATCATCGTGTCTTTTGTGTCATGACAGGGAAAATGTTGGAAATTACTGCTGAAATTATGCTAAGATATCTTAAAGTTTGGAGGGTGATTAAGATGCTGGCATCTTACAAATCTCTCTGGCATATCCTGACCCTGCTTAGCAATTGATCTGTTTCTAAGTGATGTGGGCGAGGATGTTATGGGTGAATTTGTCTAGATTATTAGCTGAGAATTTGGAGTTGTGAGAACATGTTGGGTTGAGAGGATGTTGAAGCTGGTGATGATATGGGGAAGGCAGTGATAGATGGTCCTGCCAGTCACTGCCTGGTATAATTTAACATCTCAGGTTTTTAGTCTTTGAAGTGTGACTAACACTAAATTGCCAAGCTCAGGGTTAATGTGAGAACAAAAGGAGACAACAGATTTTACCTGTGGGGGTAAAATCTTTTTTGACGTGAAACAGAGAAATGTAAGCCAGCTATGGCAGTGTCTCACTCACTGTCATTAAACTGTCCTCTCCAGCAGCATTTTTTGCTCTTAGCATGCCCGCAGAGCTGGGGCTTCAATACTGTTGTCACTACCTTGCGTGTGGAGTATGTAGGTGTGGGGGAGTGGAGTCAGAGGTTCTGGCTGAGAACTAGAAAATCAAATGTTTAGAAATTAGGGTATATATTTATTTGCCACATTAGAAGTCATGGACAATTTTTTTTTTCCTTAGCATAGAAGTTGAGGCATATTTATTTACTGTTTACCATATAGTTTCTCCATAACATGTCATGGACAGTTCGTTACTTAGTTTTCTTAATTTGGACCCATACAATATGATCCTGGCAGTTATTTTAATAAAAAGTTGTGTTTGTCCAATATGTGCTGTCCGCAGGTTAAAAACTGTCATTTTATAGGTTCTCAAAAAAGGGATATTGCCTATGTTAAAAATGAATTTCTTAGATACTTAGTGACACTTGGTTGTCTTGATAATTCTTTCATTTGAGAAGTGAATACTAATATTTAAGTTTTTCTTTAGAAGACCTTGCTTTAAATGTATATTTATACAAGATCCATTTTCATCAACCATTTCTTACTAGCAGTAGCTTAACAGAAATTAATGATTAAATGTTCTTAAATATCTAGAAATAGAGTTACTGGTGTCCTTTGGTTTTTAGATTAGAGTTTATTTTACTAGAATTTCTGGAGATTTTTCTGTGTATTTCTATGTACCTAGTTTTGAGATCATTTTATAAACTTTTATTATAAAAAGATTTTAATTCTTTCTTCAACTTTTATCCATGGATAAAAAACTTCAAAAATTATTATATTAAAATTATATTTATTATTTATTTATTATACTAATTATTATTTATTTTAATTTGATATACTGAGTGCATTGGTGTTAAAAACAAAGGAACTGTAAAAGTTGAGGAAATAAAAAATAAAAAAATGAAGTGTGCTTAAGTTTTCTCATATACAAGTAGTTGCATTTTTAGTAGTTGAAAGTGAGATATTTACAGAAGTTGGCCTTATAATTTTAACTTATTTTTTAAATGACAAAAGCAAGAAGTGAAAGTTAGAATAGGCTATTTCCAGGACTAGGGAAAATAACTTAAAATAGGCAGGGATTCGTTATTGCAACACCAAGAAAGTGAGCTACACTTGCGAAACTTTACTAAAAGTACCGATGTTAGTGACAGGTTTGCTGTATGCCAATTAAGTCATTCTGGTCAAAGAAACTGTGATTTGTCTCAAGAGACTACTTCTGAACGATGGTGGTTCAGACTGTCTTAGAATTAGCAAAGAATGTTACTTGCTGCATTACATGCATTGAGTGGGAATGAATTCATGAATAGAAGTTGTGATTATTCTATTTGTGCTGTTGCAGGTAAAGAAATTTAAATGTTGAAAGTTTCTTTATTAAATTTTCTCTAAAGACAATTTTTTTTTTTAATCCATTGTCGAGCTAACCCTACTTCTTCCCTTACCAGTTAAGGGCTATCATCCAAGACTTCAAATTATTTTTTCCTAAATATCTCTGTCTCTTTTCTTGCTCCTACTTTGTTTTCCTAGGAATCTTGTTAGAGTGAGTCTCTATTAACTCATCGGTATGCTAACGGTAAGTATGTTCATCCTAAATCCACCATTATGAAGAAAGGTTATCTGTGACCTTTGTGGACTGCTTGAAGAATTCAGAATTCTCAGGAAGCTCGAATGAATAAGCACCCATTCCATTTCTTCATAGAGGAGTTGGCATGATCGGCTTGTGTATTCCAAAGTAAATGCACTTGCATTTATTGCTGTTAGGAATGACTTTGCGTCTGTGCTCCCAAGGTACCTTCCAAAGCAAACTTTGGATGGTATCTGCTTAGTGTCAGTCTGGTTCTTTAACTTTGGTGTTGCTGTTCTTGTTGTAGTGCCAGGCTGTTTTAGTCTTTCAGGTACTCACAGTTTCTGTGTTGTGCTCACTTTTTGAATTTCAGTCTGAGAATTCACTGGAATAAGGTCTGTTCTTTCTTTTTTTTTTTTGGCTATTCCTTTTTAAAGTTCATTCAATGAGATTTTATTTATGAATCCTTGCACTGCAATTGGAGTAAAGATGGTTTTAAATTGTAAATTATAAGTAATTAAACACTTACATGTTTATGTTTGAATTAGCTCATATATAGTAGTAGTGGTAGTGTCAGTCACTTGGTCGTGTCCAACTCTTTGCGACCCCATGGACTGTGGCTCCCCAGGCTCCTCTGTCCATGGGATTCTCCAGGCAAGAATACTGGAGTGGGTTGCCATTCCCTTCTCCAGAGGATCTTTCTGACCCAGGGATCAAACCTGGGTCTTCTTGATTGCTGGCAGATTCTTTACCGTCTGAGCTACAGGGAAGATCCTGTAGTTTGAATTAGCTCATATATACAGATTTAGATTTAAAAAGATGTATCATGTGAAAAGAGGTCAGATGAAATCTTAAATTTTGCTTCTTCCTCATTTGGTCATGAATTTTTTTTTTCAGTTTCCATCCTTATTCTTCACTTCCTCCTTTACTGATTATATACACCTTTAAAATATTACTTTCTAATTAAACTTTTTTTTACCAAAGTTCTTGAATTTTCATCCTATAAGTGTTTTCCTTGCTTCAGTGATCCTCTAAAAAGAGAAGTGTGCCGTGGCAGTGAATAGTAGAAGTAGCACATTTTTTAAACAGTTTTTTATACCAAGAATTTTCAAAGAATTCACTGCCTAGACTAGTTGGTATGGTATCATCCTGGTTACCATGGGATATGGTAAGTTGGGGATGGGGAGACCATACTTGTTAATTCTGATTTGAAACTAAATATCATGGCTATGTCAGAATGTATATGAAGACATCTATGTAAGCACTAAAACTGACTTAGTAGAAAAATACTTCTTAACTAGTGAATTAAACTCTCTGTAGACAAACTTTTTTTTTTTTTTAATTAATGTAAGGTCAGTGTGTTCAACATTCAGTCTGTGGGTATAGAGTAGAGTGACCTACCTAATTATGGGGTAGTTCACCTGAGACTTTAGGGAGCAGAAAGTTAGGCATATCCCGGAGCAACTGGAATACCAGAGCTTAACCTCTGCCCGCCACAACTATGAGCAGATAGTATACCATCAGACTTGAGTCAACTCATAAAGGACAGTGAAGTAGACTTTAACTGATCTGTAATCTAACCATTCAGTTTTCCTTCAGTTGAGGTTATTTCATCAAATCGTAATGTTATTAAGTCTTACTTAGAAGAGGAACATAAGTGTGCATGTGTTAGGTGGCCTAAAATAATACACTACTTTACCTCTGCTTGCATCCTAATCACTATACACAGGCCTGTGTAGGCTCTCCATTACGAACAATAAAGTGGCCATAAGTATAAGCTTTTATGCCTCAGTTGCATGCCCACCAGGCTGCTCTGTTCATGGAATTCTCCAGGCAAGAATACTGGATGGGTAGCCATTCCCTTCTCCAGGGCATCTTCCTGACCCAGGGATCAAACCTAAGTCTCCTGCACTGCAAGTGGATTCTTTACTGTCTGAGCCACCAGGGTAGCCCTTTCAGTCCAAGAGAGCATTAGTAAAACCTAGGTCCCCAAGGACCTAGGAATCAGTAGGAAATACAAAGCTATTTCATTGGATCCTAATAGCCTTGATATGGGCCAGTGATTTTATTTTAAAATGATTTGCCAGACCTGATGTGTGAGATTGGTTTTGACAAATAACTGACACAAAATTCTTTTCCCTTTTATGTTCACTAGGAATTTTCCATAAGTTTATAAAATTAATAATTAGCTAAGATATGACTAAACTCACTCAGTTAATTTCATTTTTGTTTTTCCTACTACTTAATTTATATTGATGTGTTTACTGAAAACATCTTATGCTATCCTTGAAAATTTTTGTAACCTAAAAAGTTTCCTCCTCACATCTTTTGAATATATACACACATGCTCACAAAGCCTATTTCCGGTATCCTGAAGCACTGAGACATCTTTCAGCACTGGGGATATTGTCAGTTGAGAGAGAATATTTTTAAATGGGAGAGCCCTCTGTCATTTGCTTATGCCAAAATCAAGAGTGCCTTTGATATAAAAAAAGTAAAAGTTAGGCTAAAGGATAAAACTCATCCGTAGAAACATTTTCCCTCTAGAGCCAGCTTCTGTGTGCCTGCTTGCCTTTTGTTTTTCATCTCTAATTATATAATGATCATAAGAACAGATTCAGTTTTTCACAGCATAAAAGCAAAGAAATTTGGTTAGATCTATTGGGAAAACATTGAAAATTAAAAGAGTAAAACAAATGAAGTATGAAAAGAAGAAAGGATCTTTATCTACCTATTTCATGGTTCTTATCCTTGGAAACAGCTACTCAGATCTGTTACTAGTTCAAAAGCTTGATAATACTGTCAATATGGAAATTTAAGTTCTTTAATTACAATTTGAAATCACACCTCATTTAACTCTTCTACACTCACATGTGGATTAAGTTTTTATCTGTCCTGTCTTGAGGAAATGATAGCCATTCACGCATCAATCATATTTATTGAGTGCCTGCTCTGTGCTAGGCTTTGTGCTTCTTAACATGGTGGGTACACTGCCCATCCTCTTCTTTATAAAGCACTGTTTCTTTATCCAACTATCAACTGAAAATATGAATTCAAATATATAACAACATATGACATTCATTCACGTCCAGCCATGAAGATCCAAGGAGGCGATATCTCTTCTTTTTTAGATTTCTCTCAAACCCTTTTATTATTAAGAGTGAGTCCTGATTTCAAAGAATTCTTTGAAATCTTTGGACAGTCATGGTGAAATGTTGTTTTGAAAATGTGTACGAAATATAATGCTGTAGATGAACGAGACAAATAAAGTGAGATTGCTTCAGAGTTTCTCAACTATTGACATTTTGGTAACTGATTCTTCAGTTTCTATCAGTCTCGTGGTAGCCTGCCAGTGAGCTAAAACCAGATAGTGCCTCTGTGTTGAAATCTTTTTTTAAAATGTTAACTCATCTTTCTGTGTTGGCCCTAGAACTATAGGTCAGAGAACTGAAGATTTGGTGCTGGTGGTGGTTGTTATTGTTACTAATAGTTCTGACAGGTTTATCTGATCATATTGTCACCTTTGCTTAGATGCCATAACAAAGTTAGAAAAAATGACTCTGAAATATTCAGAATATACCGTAGACACTACCACAGCATTCCTGTAGGGCACTTACATTAAATTATAGGGGTCATGTTACTTTGATTATGTGTTAACTTCTATCTTCCTTGTAAAGTCTAGTTACCTGGTTTATATGTGATTTTTTTTTTAAAGACTAGCCCTTGTTCCACTTAACCTCTAGTGTCTAAACTAAAACATGGAGTCATCTTAATGTTAAAGAATATAGAGCTCTCAGATATTTTCAATAGTGTTTATTTGTCTATTAGAGTGAAATTTTAAAACATAACACTTGATCAGTTATTCTTTTGAAACTTTCTGTTAATATGTCAGCTTTTAAATATGATTGGTAAGCCTCAATATTTAAGGGAAGTCTACCTCATATCTTTTGCCATAGCTATAGTTATTTAAGATATTTTGTAGAGGTAAATACTGTAGCACAAATTCTTTCCATACAGTTACCTTTTAAGGTTCTTTCCAACTTAGCATTTTATATTTCAGGATTCTCCTGACATAATCAAAATGGTACAAGTTAGTTTTATAGACTTGCACTTTAAAACCTCATGTCTAAATGTATATATACACACATATGTTTTATTAAATATGTAAGTACACATATATTTTAATAAATATATATAGGCTTTAAAGCTATATATTAAATACATGTTCCATTAAAAGGTACTTTTGATGATAAATTAGACAAGTAGTTAGCTGAAGGTACAAATTTATTGTAATTATAATGCTTGATGGAATTTAACTGACCATTTCTTAAATCTTAGAAGAATGTTGTTTATAACTAATAATATATGAGAAAGAAAGGAGAAAGTCAAAACCTGGACTTTATCTCTGCCTACATCTCCATTCTTCCTCTTAAATACTATATATATATATATATGTATATGGATGCCAGGGAGGAGGAAGAACTCTCTGAGTTCTGGGTATTTCAAGCAGTTCTGAATATGACATTTTTAAGTGTTTTGAGCTTTTTCAGTGTGTTGTCCCATGAAGGAGGGTCCCTTGATCAATCTAGCATAGAGAATTAAGGGTAACTTAAGAATGAGAAGCTTTGGTCATATATAGGTTCAGAGTATATATTCTTCCAATATGGGGTTGTTAAGAACAAATCTTGAAATTCTCTAATACTTCTTTTCTTTTTCTGTTAAGTTGCTATAACCCAAGGTGGAACAATCCAGATTTCTAACCCAGGATCTGATGGTGTTCAGGGACTGCAGGCATTAACAATGACAAATTCAGGAGCTCCTCCACCAGGTGCTACAATTGTGCAGTACGCAGCACAGTCAGCAGATGGCACACAGCAGTTCTTTGTCCCAGGCAGCCAGGTGGTGGTTCAAGGTATATGTCATTCATCTAATACATTTAGAATACCTGCGGGTTACTAGAGCGCGACATTTAGTGGTGATTTCATAGTTCTCTGAAACATGCAGGATGTAGATTTGGGGAGGGAGGGAGGGGGTAGAGAGGACTTAAAAAGGCTTGGAAAAGTATTTTAGCATACTAAACCAAAAGTTAAATAAACTATACAGTTTACAATTTTTAGCAGATTTTATTGGCTCTAAAGAAAAGTTAAATTCAGAGTGACAATGGAAAAAAAGGAGTTGGAAACGTGAAGTTTTTAAGTAAATATTCTTCCTCTAGGGATTAGAAATGTACCGAATATGTTTTTAGTACTTAGTCTTAGGAAGACTTAACTATTCAGTCCACAATGCACTGAATTTGGGTTTTTCCCCAGTTGTTACACTCAAGCCTACTCTCTAGACATCTTATTTCAAAACAAATGCTGATTTTGTGTTTTCTTTTAGTACATTTGAATTCTGAGGTACCTATTCTATCTCTTGTGAAAGCTAAGAGTAGTGAAATGAAGCAGTTGTGATACATAGCCTTAAGTTTTTAGGGTAACCTAAGATTTCAATGAAAATTGAAGTATACAGTATTTTTTATTTCATTCAGTTGTGTTCAAATAACTATAATGTGTTCAATGCAACTTTCAAAAAGTTCCCCTTGGTCTATTTGCACTAATTTTAAGGGTGGGGGTAATATCAGTTGTTTTAGTTTGAAAGTTTTGCAAGTATAGAAAATAGCAGATTACAATTGATGAGTCTCTTGATAATTTAGATTTACTCTGAAGTATTTGGGGCACTATATGGAGTATAATCAGAAAAGGCAATGGCACCCCACTCCAGTACTCTTGCCTGGAAAATCCCATGGATGGGATCCCTGTTGGGCTGCAGTCCATGAGGTCCCAAAGAGTCAGACATGACTGAGTGACTTCACTTTCACTTTTTACTTTCCTGCATTGGAGAAGGAAATGGCAACCCACTCCAGTGTTCTTGCCTGGAGAATCCCGGGGACGGGGGAGCCTGGTGGGCTGCCGTCTATGGGGTCACACAGAGTCGGACATGACTGAAGTGACTTAGCAGCAGCAGCATGGAGTATAATAAAAATGTATGAAAAGCTAAACTGGTGACATTTATGGAGTTTAAAAAAAATCAATAGTATTTACCCAGTGCTTTGATGCTTTCTTTTAAATATAAAATTAAAGGACCCATTCTATTTATCTGATACTCATAAATCCTTTATACCTAAGTGANAGCAGCAGCATGGAGTATAATAAAAATGTATGAAAAGCTAAACTGGTGACATTTATGGAGTTTAAAAAAAATCAATAGTATTTACCCAGTGCTTTGATGCTTTCTTTTAAATATAAAATTAAAGGACCCATTCTATTTATCTGATACTCATAAATCCTTTATACCTAAGTGAAAAATCATAAAGAATGCTCTCATTTCTTCTTTTATCTTTTTTAATATGGAAAATCTACTGAAAACTTGCCACTTTAAGAAGGAGTTGTGTTTTTTTTAATGTTTTGTGTTGTACATCAATAATACACATGTAAGTCTTATATTTGGGTGGGGGAGTTAACAAGTCTTTCTTCCATAAGTCACAAAGGGTATTTTTCTGCACTGATTCTGTCAGCTTTATGGTTTTACCTTCTACATTATGTTGTTAATCTACCTGTGGCCCACCTCTGTGTAGTGTCGGATGAAAGCCTGTTTTTATTTTTTTCTCTCCGCATACGCAGCCAGTTGTCCACCGTCTTAACTGTGCAGTAAATAGGCCTTGTGCAGTCGTGAAATGTCTCAGCATTCTCGCTGCTGCATGCCAGCACCACACTGCTTTTGTTGTCACAGAACAAGCGCCCCTTTTTTGTCTTTTTAACTTTTTGTTTTCAGTGCTGTTTTCGCTTTTGTGAACTATAGTTCTCTCATATGCACTGGGAATAAGGTTGAATTTCTAAATACTAATAGTATAATACAGTAAGAAAACCAATGATGAGATTACACTCAATTTATCGATTGACCTAGGGAGAACTGAAGTCTTTTTTCTTATTGAGGTATACCTGACACATAGCATTTTTTTTAATTTCAAGTGTACAACATAATGATCCTACATTTGTACAGTCACAGCTAGTGATCGCCGTGATAAGGGTGTTTATTATAACATACTTAACCATGTATAGTTACAGACATTTTTGTGTGTGTGCTGAGGACCTTTAAGATTACTGTTAGTACCTTTCAAACATATAACGCAATGTTAGTAACTCTAGTCGCCAATTTGTACTTTACATTCCTGGGACTTATTTTATAACTAGAATTTGTACCTTTTGACATCCCCTTCACTCTTTCGCTCTCCCCCATGCTCCACCTTTGGCATCCACCAGTCTGCTCTCTTTGTGAGTCTGAGTTTTGTTTGTTTAAATTTCACATATAAGAGATACCATCCAGCATTTGTCTTTCTCTGTCTGACTGATTTTACTTAGCATAATTCTCTTCTCAGGGTCCATCTGTGTTGTCACAAATGGCAGAATTTCCTTCTTTTTTTATAGTTGATTAAAATTACATTTCATATATATATTTATATATATATATACACACACACACACACACATATACCACATCTTCTTTATTTCTCTGTCGATAGACACTTAGATTGCTTCCATGTTTTGGCTATTGTAAATATTGCTGCAGTGAACACGAGGGTGTAGATATCTTTTGGAATTAGTATTTTTATTTTCTTCAGATGAATACCCAGAAATAGGATTACTGGATCATAGGGTAGTTGATTCTTAATTTTTTGAGGACCCTCCTCCATAGTGTTTTCCATAGTGGCTGCACCAATTTATATTCCCACCAAACAGCATAACTTATTCAGATCTTAACTTCTTTTAACAGTTTAAAATTTTCTCTATGGTGGGGGGGGGTCCTGTCATACTCTGAACAGTGTTCAGTTCTTAAATACTTGGTGTTGGGTTTTTGTTTTTGCTATTAGGAGTGGTAGCTCTTTGTTACATTTCCTGGTTGCTGGTATAGAGAAATAATTGGGGTTTTTTTTTTTAAGTTTATCTTTTATCTCTGAACCTTGCTAAAACTCTAATTACTTCTACTGCTAATAATATTCTGACTCTTGGTAAATCTCCCTGTGATCCTATATGAATGTTTATATCAAACACAAATAAGATATAAATAAATATTCCTCTTGTTCTTTCTCCTTGCCTTTACTTTTATCTTCTCCTTCTCCATCTGAAAATAACGGTGGCCAGGGGTTCTGCTTCTTCCTTAAACACAGCAGGGTCCGTGGGCGTTGTGGTCCTGCTCTCTGTCGACCTTCCACCCTGTCACCCCCTTGAAAGGTCACAGTGGTTTCCCTGTGGGTCTCTGTCCTCATCTTTTTTTTTTTTTTTTCACATTATGCCACATAATGCTTTTGAATGCAAAGTGTTCCTGTACAACAGAAGTTTATAAATGACTACTTCTTAAAGAGCTTTCTAGACCCCAGGGGTCTGGCAGTGTTTCATACTTTTATTTCTAAACAGTTCAGATAAAAATTTAATAATAATACAAAGGCATTCTGGATCGTCTGAATAAGCTACACCTATGCTCCTGTAATTACGCTGATTACTTTCACTTCCTGGGCAGCCCTGCCCCTCTTCCGGTCCCCTCCGCCCAGCTCCCAGGCGCTGGTGGTTGTGGTGGTGCTCAGGCTGCTTCCCGGGCCCTCTTCCGCCTGGCTTGAGTGCTCTCTCTGGATGACCTCATCCAGAGGCTGATCCTGGCTCACATCTCTTGACGCCTAAAGTCCAAAACCCCACATGAATTTTTCCCACCCCACTTCCCTTTCTGCTACCCTATTTCATTCAGTAACTGTCCATCCTGTTACTTCATGCAGAATCCTGGGTGTCACCTGTCACTCTCCCGCCCCGTCTTCATCCCTCCTGCTTGCTAAAGAGCCCATGTCTTCATTCCTCCCCACCTCCACTGTCAGTCCTCTTTCTGGACCTTGGTGACCCCTGGCCACTGCCCGGCGGCTGTCCTAAAGCTGGCACCTAAGGAGCAGCACTCTGATTTTTTTCCTCATGCCAGAAGCAGCAGCTCCCTTGTTGGCCTGGTGTTTTGGGAACTGCTCCTGAAAGTTTAGCTAGGCTCCCTTTACTCATCCTTCCCAGGGATTCTGGAGCTACTAATAATTTCTTAGAAACAAGTCTCTGTCTCCAGCATTTCCTCTTTCCCATTCTGCCCTCCTTTCTGCAGTTCAGAGTGGTGTTTGTAAAATTTTCAAGTGTGTAATCACATCAACCTCTTCTGCTCAAAACCCTTGTGTGAATGCCTGTTACTTGTTAGAGTCAGAGTCTCTAACAAAGCCCAAGCCTCTGCTTGATCCAGGCTTTCCTTCCTCACTGGACTTCTCCCTACACTTGTCCCTCTTCTGTGCAGAGTTCCTTTCATTTCCTGTCCTGTGCCATGAGCCCTCTCCCCTCTAGGGCCCTCACCTCGAGCCATTTGCCCTGGCAGGAACACTTCCCCCATCACTTCATGCTGAGAAACACTTTCCTAGGCAGCCTTCCCCAACCTTCTACATCTGGCTGCTGGGCCCCCTGACGTGTAATAAATGTTCGATAACGATTTACTGAATGAAAGCGAAATAGTCTCTATGTGTAAAAATGTTACTAACTAGTTCCATGTGCGGATTAACCAAATTTATCTAGTCCAGGGGATTTATTAAAACTGCACCGATAGCAGTAGTCAGCCAAGCAACCAGCCCCCCTTCTTCCTTTCCTTCCTCTACTCTTTTTTTAAAAATATATTTATATTTGTTTATTTGGCTCCTCTGAGTCTTAGCTGAGGCATGTAGGATTTAGTTCCATGCCCAGGGATTGAACCTAAGCCACTAGACCACCAGGGAAGTACCCCCCTCTTTTTTTTTTAACACGAATAGGTTTGAGCACCCAAGTGCCAATTTAAAGAAATGTTGAGATTAAAATCAATGTGAACTTTCTCAGTTTTGAAATAAAAGTTGGTCAGCAGTCCTGAACCCAAGCCCTCAAAGCAAGGCTGGAATGGAAAAGAGTCCTTCATGGACTCTCCATTGGTCTCCAGACTTTCTTACTTAGTCAGGATGTCTTCAGTTTATATGCTTCGGAAAATTACTAGAACCATGGATCCTTCATCATGTTTTGCCTCCCAAGTGTCTGAATGTGAAGTCTCTACCTTACTAGAAGTACTTCATTGAATAAAGCAAGGAGGAGGTAGTGGAATGAATACCCTTTCACTGATGTAACATTGAATTGAATCCTAGTCCTACAGGGAATGGACTTTGTAAGCCCACTGATAAGGATAGAAGATCAGTGACAGATCACTTATTTTGGGGCAGTAGAGATGTAGATAATTTTCTTCCCCAGGGCTGTAGTCTTTTTTTCTGTTGAACATGTACCAATCTTTTTGTCTAACTTTATAAATAGTTAAATTTCCAGCCATCATCCAGCTCTTCATGTGCTGAAGCTTTACTAAGTGATCCAAATAAAACTGGATGCATTTTTAAATGTATGAATAGTAATTGTGATTTATTTATGAGTTTTATAAACCACAAAATTCTTTTCAAGGGATTTTGCGTAAAATGACAGATTGAGCCACGTGAAATTGCTATTTTTATGGGCCAAAAAGGTTAACTATCAGCCAATTCATATGATTCAATCTAATTTTTCTGGAAGAATTTATATAATACTTGCTACTTTCGGCAGAGTGAATTTCTAAAATTTCAGTATGTATTTCCTTCAAGTGAAATTAGCAAATCCTGTGTCATCCTAGGAACAGCTGGATTTTGCGATATTGTAGCAAATAAAGATGTATTAAGTCAACTAAGGTGGCTGGGTATTCTTTACCTGGTGAGTTTAGAAGCATCAATGAAATACACTTATGTGTATTTCACAGCATTTTTCTGGGCTGATTGTCAATTTTTTTAAAAATCTGTAAGTGCTTTTTATCTTTCTATGAGTTAAGAAAAATATTTAAGGTTTATGCCTACTTTGCTTACTTAGAAACACTGGATATAACAATAATTAAAAGTAGCTCCATAAAAAACGACCAGGTAACTTTTAATGCTAATAAGATGGTGTTTTGTTTTGTTTTTGCCAGAGCCCAACTTTATTTTTATATAAAAATGAGGAACTAAAATACTGAGACGATTTTTTACAGGAAGGGTTTTAATAGGGTTTGGTTTCGGTGAGCTCGTGTGTGACAAAGCAAATTGATGGCAGTGATAGGTTAATGATGTCATTGTGATGTCAGTACTCCTACTCACTCCGCACGAGCTTGCTGGTTTGGAACACTTTATGTGGACCCGCGGCAGGGGAAGCCAGGCGGTGCTGTATGCAGAAGCCCATCATGGCTGTAACTGGGGATGAAACAGGTAAGAATTTTAAAGAGGGGTTTACATTCTGCAGAATTGTTTAAAGTTTCGAGAAATTATTTAGGGACCTCTTCAGTGTTTCCCAAAGTATCAACTTTCTAAGAGCTGAGAAGTAAGACGTTTCTTCTAATCTGTAACCGTATCTGCTCGGCACCATATGAAGGGATCTGAGTGTAGCTGCTTCTTTCCTCAGTACTGAGCTACTTCCTTGGTCAAATCGGTAATCCGGCACCCCACCCCCACTCCACAACCCCC